>JANBXA010000734.1:8357500-8737500 GCA_030556225.1 Cricetiscus sungorus
TGCTTATGGCTTGAGTATTTAAATTTGGGCATGTGAGCGCACACTTCCTGATGGGACAAAACAAAACAGCTATAGGGCTGGCAGCATGGCTCCGTGGACAAAGGCACTTGCCACAAAAGCCCAGTGACCTGAGTTCAATCCCCAGACCCATGTAAAGATGGAAAGAATCAACTTCTCAAAAGTTGTCCTTAACTTACACATATGTCCTCCCATCAAGTACACACATATATGCAATAAATAAAAAGAGAACTTTAGTAACTAGCAATATTTTATCCTCACTGACCAACACTTAGTTCCTGCAGCCTGGGCCAGGCTAGGCTTAGTGCAATTTCATTATTTCATTTAAGTTGTTTCAGTTCGTATTTTATTTAGGCAGTCCCCCTTTTCTGAAGTCATTTTAAGTCTACTCGCATTATTTACTGTGCGCTTTTCTGCAGCTCACAACTGGGGGCAAAGTTCAAGTTGCCAGTCACTATGGTACCAATACCGAACACTGAGTGTGCTGACCTCCCAGTGATCTCCAGAACCATGACAAGAGTTGGCCAGGCCCTGGAAATCATATCCAGTCGTCATCTACTTAGGCACTAATATTTTCCCATGAGTGTAACAAATGGAAACACCTTTTAAAACCAAGCGTGAATAGATTTCAAATCACGTATTATGTGATATCATGCTCTCTTGTTGATGAAAATCAAGTCATTTTCTTTGGTGATATAGTATTTATGATTTATTAAAGCTTGCCTGAGGGTACAGGAAGAAAACCTAGCCACAAGGCATAGAACCAGGAAGTAGTGGCACACACCTTTAATCCCAAGAGATAGGCAGACGGATTTTTGTTAGTTCAAGGCCAAACTCAGCTACACGAAATCGATCCAGTCCCAAAGAAAAACAGCTCACACGAAAGGTGATCCCAGCACTTGGGATCACACGCCTTTAACCCCAGGATTTGAGAGGTATAAAAAGAAGAATGTCTCCAGCCACACTGAGGAGAGCACAGCAGTCTAGAGATGCAATGTGAGGTTCAGTGGATCGCCCCTTGGGTCTGAGGTAGAGGTAAGAGCTAGTGACTTGGCTACTTCGCTTCTCTGATCTTCAGCTTGAAGCTTGAACCCCACTGTCTGCCTCTTGGTGTTATTCATGTTACAATTTTCTCTTGAGCCTTTTCCTACACTCTAAATTCCCCTTCCACCAAGCATAATTCCTTTAAATACTGGTCTCTTCTCCCCTCCCCCCCATTCCATATGATACTGTGTAGTTGCACTTATCTCAAGACAAATAAGCATAAAAAAAAGCCTTTGTCCACCACACTCCACTCCACAGCTAAAAACCCCCAAGCCCTTCTATTATAACCCTGCTAAGTCAGCTTCATCAACATCACCTACATCACCACCACCATCCCCACCACCACCACCATGTATGCAATGCTGCAGACAGAATCCATGGCCTTATGTGTAGTAGGGAAGAACCCACCCGAGATGCAGTTCACTCCAGAGACATGGAATACCATACCTCTAGACTTTAGTTTCATCATCTGCAAGAGAAGATGATGAAGAGAAGAGAAAAAAAAAGGAAAAAAAAAATGTGTTTTGCTTTTATGTCAACAGGGGAGCTTCCAAATGCCTATATGTGAAATTAATAAAGCCATGTTTTTGGTTTTCTTTACATTATTATTTCCCACAAGCTTGCCCCAGAAAGCTAAGAATGGGGCTGGGGAGATGGCTGAGTTTGAATACTTGCTGCTCTTGCAGTGGACTCAGGTTTGGTTGCCAGCATCCAAATGGCACCTCAAACTCTAGGAAATCTGAGAACCTATTCTGGCCTTTATGGACTCCTACACTTATGTGGCACACAAACTCACTCATGCTACATACACATACACATAAATAAATAAAAACATGTATCGGGTCAGCCGTGGTGGTACATGTCTTTAATCCCAGAACTTTGGAGGCAGAAGCAGGTGGAATTCTATAAATTCAAGGCCAGCCTAGACTATATAATGAGTTCCAAGACAGTCAGACCCACATTGTAAAAAAGCTGTTTCAATGAATAAATCTTTTTAAAAGCAAGGAAAAGGGTGGGAAAGAAAGGAAAAAAGAACATCTACATTTTGTCTTTCCTCTTGGTGTTTCTTTACAGGCCACTCTTCGCATACAATCACCAGATGCCCTAACTCTAAAATCACAGAATGCACACCTCCCACTTCCAAGTCATCTGTTGGAAATGGGGAGTGTCCCCCACCTACAGCAGGGGCTAGGGGTTCTTCCTGAGTGACCCTGCAATGCAATCTTCCCTGAGGAAGATTTCATGGATGCAAAAGTTCATTTGCTTCAAACCTCATTAAGCCTAGCAGGTGTGGCTGAGTTGCAGGGTCTACCATGTGTGAGGCCCTGGTGCCAGTCCCCTACATCACCTGAACTCATGACAACTGAGGTCACCCAGCCTCACATCCATCGGGGACTGCATCTTCACGTACTTCAGCCAAACCAGCTTACTGCATTAGAGCCAACGGCAAGTTGACCCAAAGACCAGCTGTCTTCCATTAAGCAGGCCACTGGAGAGATTTGCAAAAATGTGGCATTATGTATCAACTCTACATTCTTGGTTTGAAAAAGTTCCCCCCCCCATAAAACAATGTTTACGTTAACGTGCAATAAGTTTGTCGTTGTTAGTTTAAGTGAAGTTAGCAAATGCTCTTAAGTATAGTGACAGTAGATTGAAGTTGCAACAAGAAGCCTTGAGAACCCCAAACAGGCTTTGCTTCACAAAGTGTACCAACCAATCAAAAACATCCCAGCCAACATGATCACAGCGCATACTCTGGATGGTACAGCAGTCTCAAACATGCCTTGTGTTGTCTGTGAGGCATTCAATGCCCTTTACTGCCTGTGCCGAGGGGCCACCCAATTGCACCCAAACTGCGTAGTTACACAGCCTTCTCAAGAGCTTACATTGTTCACCGATGTGGCTCCCCCAAAACACTATCTGCATGGAGAACTTGAGTTAAACCTGATCCACCCCATCTGCAGCCAGCTCCCTCATGCAGACATTGACCAGGCCCCTGAACAGGATCTGTTACAGCGGCAAGAATTTGCCTCCAGACTATCTAGAACACCTTACTTCTACTGTGCCTGAATTTTTAGTGTAAGCAAGTCAGGGGATTTGGCTCAGTTCTGGGTCTGTGGGCCGTAAGCAGGTCATTTATTCTCCTGGGCCTCGGCTTCCTTCTCCGTACAAGAAAAGAACTGGAGGAGAGAGTTCTTTAAAAGTCCTTCCTGCCCTAGCACACTACAGAACCCTATGACAGAAGCCTAAGGGGCATTCACTTGCCTCCACTGCACCTGGCAGAGTGTCAACGAGCAACTTCCGGCCAGTCAAAAAGAGTCCCAGAGCTTAGCGAAGTATTAAGAAGGGAGAAGGCAACAGAAAGAGGCAGGAGAGGAGAACAGCACGGTTGTTTTTATCCTGATATGGGCTCTTGGATAGACAACTTACAAATACCACACCAGAGGAGGAGGTCTTGACGGGCCACACTTAAGTGAGAGCACAACATCTGAGTGGGCAATAATGATTGAAAAAGGAAAACCATCCAGACTCAGAAATACCCTCATTCTCTAACTGGGCTTAAGTTCTCGTTCTCTCTCTCTCTCTCTCTCTCTCTCTCTCTCTCTCTCTCTCTCTCTCTCTCTCTCTCTCTCTCTCTCTCTTTCTTGTGTACAAACACGCGCGCACACACACACACACACACACACACACACACACACACACACGCATATGCACACTGAACTTTGAAAGGAGGAAGAAGAGATTTAAATGGAAGGGAAAATAAATAATAAAACAGGGTCATAGAATAGTTGTGATATAAAGGCAGGAGAAGGGGCAAATAACACTAATCAGCATGGTCAGTTATTATATAAAGATGCATCTATGCAAGAAAATGCCATGGTGAAACCCATTACTTTTTATACTAATCAAGAGTCAGGGAAAGATTGAAGGTATGGTGGTCCACACTGTAATCGTAGCACTGAGGACTGGGAGGTAAGAGAATCAGCAGCAGCTGAAGGACACCCTCAGCTACCCAATGGACTCAAGTTCAATGTGGGCTACATGCGACTATCTCAAGACAAGTTAAATACGAGTGTTAAAAATAAAAATTAAAAAATAGTATATTATGGCTAACATCTTGAAATTACTAGTAAAAATGATAGGTATTGTCAACCTTAATAGAAAAATGAGTGAAGGTAGAAAATAATCAACTTTTTAAAAGAACTGGTGAAAATAACTGGCATGACGCCGGGGACATGCTCTGGGGCTCACAGAAACAATACTTCCCTAGAAACCATGAAGATGCTTTGATCCATGAGTAGAAGATGTAAGCACATCAGTTCACCAGAAGGATCACCACTTTAAGTCCAACCTAAGGGCTGACCTTAAATAAACAAAGCTCCGGAGCCATGCAGAAGTTGTGTGCAGATAATTTGCAAGGGGTCTTGAGCTCTTACAGGTTTGGGTGTCTTCCACTGTGAGAAGACTATAATTTTTATTTTTAAAACATTCAACAGTCAGGCATGGTGGCACACGCCTTTCATCCAGGCACTCAAAAGGCAGAGCTGGTGGAGCACTGCTGTCGCTGTGAGTTCAAAGCCACCCTTGTCTCTATCCATAGGAAGTTCCAGGCCAGCCTGGGCTACGTAGTGAAACACTCTGAAAACAGCAACCACAGACAAACATGTAACAACACAAATCTACAGCTGTAGATATATTTCTTTGTTAAATAAAAACAAAAACAAACTCAAAGCCTGGGAACATTTGTTTGCCAAACAGGCAAATTATTGACCCTTTGTGACTTTTCTCCTGGGTGGGGGGGGGGGGCTGCCCAGTAAAGCCAGTAAAGGAGATGAGTACTCATGCTCCCTGGGTATTACCACCCCTGCTGCTACTGATGACTCATTGTTATAATGAGGTCTCTGCCCCAAACAGCTAAATTCAGATGTTTGAAAAACCCTCTTGCTGCCTTCCCTGCTCTCTTCCATTCAGCTCAGCCTCTACCCAATGGCTAATCGTGAGCTACATGCTAATTATCTAGTAAAAGTTCCTTCAAATTACCCCTGTAGCATGGCTGGATTATTGAGCCTGTTCCTTTCATGTCCTGGGATCCAGGCTCACGTTCAGGCCTCTTTGACTTGCTTCTAATTTATTATGTCAGGGCATCTCACAGATGAATGAACACTTGGTTCTTATCAGCCGCTACAACAGCTAACTACAACTAAATAAACCATCAAAAAGTGAGCTAGATTTCAAAGGACAAGCCAAGGAGAAAAAGACAGCATGCTTTAGGCTTCTATTAAGACTGCAGAGACAAAAATAAAGAGACCTAGATAAATAGGAGATATTTAGACATAAGGAATGGTGTCAACAGACAATGAGAAAAGAGAAAGTATGGACAGTAAAGGGCTATTCAGTTTAAAATAAATTTAAATGTCCAGCACAGCCAATAAATCATGGGAACTGGGGATCGCAGTCACTAGGATAATAGGCATGAGCCACATCTGGTTTAACATAGAGATTATGAAGAATGAATAGGACAAAGGCACTAATGCCAACCACACATAGCTTGACCTTCCATATGACATAGTTCACTTGGGAATTTTCAACTTCCCTCCCCTGCCTCCAGAGACATGGTTTCTCTATGTAGCTCTGGCTGCACTGGAACTTGCTCTGTAGATCAGGCTGGCCTAGAACTCAAGAGATGTATCTGCCTTTGCCTCCCAAGTATTAGAATTAAAAGTTGTGCCGCCACCACCCAGCCTCAACTTCCTTTTTTATACTGTGTGTCTTCTGCACAGTATGTGTACATGCCCATGTGTGTATGTACCTAGAGACCAGAGGTCAACACTGGCGTCTTGCCCATCCATTTCCACCCATACCTTTTGAGGTAAGATCTTTCAGTAAATCTGGAACTCAATCTGTTCAATTAAGTTGGCTGGTTCGGGAGCTCAGGATATCCTTGTGGTCTTGGCCTCCCAAGCAGTGGGGTTGGCCCTTTATTTCATAGTGCTGGGGTTTAGTCAGGTAGGTAGGCAATGTCAGCTTAGGATAGTTCTGACTTTGTGTGTGTGTGGGGGGGGGGGGTTGCCTCATCAAAATGGGGTAGGGTAACTATACCAGGTACCTCACAACAAAACCTTTTTCTTCTTCCCTGGTCTTTCTTGATACATGTTATCACAGATTATCTCAAAGTAATGTTCATCTTGAGGTGGTTTCTCTGTCTCACTTTCCCAAGTGAATGCTACCGTATTATGAAGCCCATAAACGCCCTGGCCTGTTCCTGACATGGTGTTACACCTACACAAGCTCAAAGATCATAATTATGAAGCACTCTACTAAACCATCACCTTTACATGTTCCAGAAAACCATGTAAAATGATGTAAATCTTTTAAATGAGCCATGTTTCCTTTTACTGATAATATGTGTGTGTGTGTGTGTGTGTGTGTGTGTGTGTGTGTGTGTGTGTGTGTGTGTGTATGAAACACATCATTCTGAAATCTAGGGTCTAACCTTGGAATACTACATGACACACAGGCTTAAAAATTCTTTATAATTCATATATAAAAAATGAAACAGTGTGGACAGTGTCGTAGCACTGGTCATCTCTGCTACTTTTCAGCTGAATGTCTTTGAAGTCTCTCATCTCTAATTGTTAAATGGTGATAATAAGTACATGCCATAAGTTGGCTATTGTTTCAACTGAGATAACACAGGCACCAAGTAGTCTCACCCACAATAAACAATCCAAAAGTAAACAGTGTTCTCTATCAACTCAGCATCACCTCTGACAGGCACTGATGTTTACATGAGATACAGACATGATACCTAAGCTTGTAAAATAGGAACAGTATTCTTCCCATGAAGCCTGTGGTCCCCTGTTCTGGAGATCACAGACATAATAACCACCTGCGACCCTATTATTTCTAGAACGTTTACCATTCATGTTGGCAGTTCTCTGGAAGGTAATTAAGCAACAAAAATGAATATACCACAAGCAACCTGCTAATTTCCATACAAACTAGCGTCAGGGTTCGTTGCTATACATATAATTTCAATTATTAGAAAAAATGAGCCCAGGGGAAGGACTGGGACACAGCAGCAAAGGGAACTAGTCTCTCCATTTGTAGTGATTGCTTCACCCAGGCAACGTAGTATTTTCTGAATTCTAGGAGTAAATGACATTAAAATTTCAACAGTCTGAGCAACCCAAAGCATTGACCAAAGCTAGGCTGAGGTAACATAACTGAAACGAAAAAAGTAAAATTTTAAGCCCGCTGCTGCTACTCTACTCATTTCTCAGTCCTCAATGCTCCCTGCTAAGACAGCCTCAGAATTCCCCAAAGAAATCCAGCAGATTGTCAAACTCTTAGCTCCAGAACCTTCTCCAAGCAAATCATCCCACAGTTATTCCTCCAACCCTAACTCCCTGACACAGGAAGGGACCTGGGTTTGGAAAAGCAGTTAATTTTGAGGCACTTACCAAGTAATTCCTTCATGCCATCAATTCAGTACTGAATTTAAAATGCAGAAATGGGGGCTAGAGATGGCTCAGTGTTTAAAGTACTGGCTGCTCTTCCAGAGGACCCAGGTTCAATTCCCAGCACACACATGGTGGCTCACAGCTGTCTGTAACTCCAGTTCCAACAGATCCAACACCCTCACATAGGCAGGCAAAACACCAGTGCACATAAAATAAAATAAAGGAATATTTTTCTTTTTGAGACAGGGTTTCTCTGTAGCTTTGCAGCCTTTACTTGCAACTCACTCTGTACACCAGGCTGGCCTAGAACTCAAAGAGATCCACCTGCCTCTGCCTCCCGAGTGCTAGGACTAAAGGCGTGTGCCACCACTGCCCGGGTAAATAAATGAATTTTTTAAGCTGCAGAAAGGAATAAAACATGGAAAGCACTGTAGTATAACAAGCTGTTTGCTAATTACAGGAGCCTAAGTTAAACAAGAACTCAGAAAGTGATCTCTGCCTGGAGTCTGGAAGGGTGAGGACCTGCAAAGCAGGGAAGAGGCAGAGGGAAGCCTGTGGAGACAGCAAAGTGTGAGGAAACAGGCACAGGCCAGACCTGCAGGGTACAGGAGCGCAAGCAAGCCCCTGGAGAGCTGAGCCACTCAGGGGAACTGAGCCCGTGTGTGCCCCGAAGAGAAGAGAAGACAGAAGGGCATTTTTGCAGAAATAATTTAAGATGGTTAAAAATAGATTCTGCCTCTCTGATAACTGAAATCCCTTTGGGAAGCGTTTTATTCTAACAAAAAGACCATATAGTTCTACAGTTTATCAGTTTATGTGTAAGTATTAGAGGATGAATTGTTTTTAAGAACTAGACTGAAACCTGGGCCATGCCCGGGATCCAAGCACTGGGGAAGCTGAAGCAGGAGGGTTCCAAGGTGAAGGCAAGTATGGGCTACAGTAGTATAATAAGTTCCTGGCCTGTCTCCAAACACACACACACACACACACACACACACACACCCAACACCACCTCTCTAGCCAGGCATGGTGGCTCACACCTGTAATCCCAACACTTGTAAGGCTCAAGGACAGCAGGGGCTACATTGTGAGTCCCTGTTTAAAAAGTTCCTAGTGTTTGAAATCTTCACCAATTGTCAAAGGGCCTGGAAATGCTAGGAGTGATTGCCTCAATAAGGCCCTGGGCTCAGCAAAATAAAATGTGCCCCTGCTTCCAAACTGCTGACCGTGAAGACCCACTGTGTTTACTCAGCTGCTGCACATTCAGATCTGATGAGCCAAGCACTGGACAGAACTTGGCTCACATCTATCACTTGAGCTTGGTGGGCTTCTCCACTCCAATTTCTTGAGAAAAATGAACATGCATGCATCTATTAATCCCCTTGACACCCAAAGTCAGAGATTTGTTTTGTTTGGTCAGAGGCCTGAAATATGAGTCAGAGGTCACAACATCTCATTTTTTCCAAAACTGTCGGTGTTAAGCACTCAAGCTGTCTCCTAAGCATGGTTTGTTTTTCTTTTTTTTTAATTTTGAAAATGCTAAAATGATACTTCATTTCACAAAAGTTGTTCAGATAAAGAAAATATTCAACAGACTCCATTTAGAAAACTATCAGAGAAAAAGGTCTGAAGTCTTTGGAGCTACTTTTCTCTGGGTCAATTCATCTCCAAATCCAAGTTAAAAGGGTAGTTAACAATAACAAGCAACGCTTCCAGGAGTACCAGACCTTGGCGTTGGCAACTATGCACTAAGCCACCGACCATGCTCTTGACCAACAGAGTGCTGCCATTTCCAACTGCTTCTATGGGCCTGGAAAATGAGACATAAGTCAAGCATCTGCCTCCGAAGTCCTTCCTTCAAGACAAGGGAGCAGCTTGAAGCCAAACATACCGTGGACAGCAGACAGCTCAACATTCAGTGAAAGCCTTTGACCCAGTGCCATGTTTTGGGGGTAGAGATGTTCTCCATGGAAATGTTTTAGAGAGGGCATCGAGGGATAGAGGCAAGGCCACACAGAACACCCCAAATTACTTTTCAAGCAAGAGGACGTCCTGACACTGCTTATGCCTTTCACCGGAGCTGATGTTGGGAGCCTCAAGGAACAACCATTTTTCCGGCTACAGAGCGGCTGAATATCAACTATTCCAAGGAACCCAACTTTCTACTAGGATATTTTGCCATTTCTTTTTACAAGACGAGTGTTCTAACCCCTGAGCTATAGACCCTACCACTTCTTTTTAAAGTCCTTATTGGGCAAAGCTCAGGTTGGCCTTAAACTTGTGATCCTCCTGCTTCAGTTTCTTGCATAATACAATTACAGGTATGCAGCCCCATGCTTAGCTATTGCCCCTATTTTTACTATTGATAATCTAACTTTTTTTTTTTTCCCATCACAGAAATGTAAGAAAGCTGGCTTTAGCAGGGCAATGGTGGTGCAGGCCTTTAATCCCAGAAGTCGGGAGGCAAAGGCAGGAGGATTTCTGTGAGTTCGAGGCCAGGCTGGTCTACAGAGTGAGTGCCAGGATAGGCTTGAAAGCAATTACAGAGAAACCCTCTCTCAAGAGAAAAGAGAGAGAGAGAGAGGCAGAGACAGAGACAGAGAGGGAGACAGAGACAGAGAGACAGAGGGAGACAGAGACAGAGAGAGACAGAAACTAAAAAAAAGGAAGCAGGCTTTGGGGAAAGGAGTGTCAAAACACAAACACATATAAAAAAACAACAGAACTGTGTTAAGCCCAGTTAACATTTTAGGAAGACATTCCTAGTAAGTTAGTAAGTGAATCCCTTTCTGGTTCATCCCAGACTCTTATTGCCACCAACAGCACACGGACAATACATTTTTTTTTTTTTAATAGGAAGGAAGAAACAAGAAAAACAGAAAATGCTGGCCTCCTAGAAAATGCTAGGGAAGGGAGGAGGAACAACTTAAACTCCTCTCAACTCCCAGCCTTCATCATCCTCTTGGGATGGACAGCCCTGGATGAGGTGGCCTCTCACCTCTCTTTGGGTTCCAGCACTAACAACTTAGTGGAATTTTGCAATAGATTCTCTTGTACCTATAGCCACTTGCACTTTTCTATCACTGTCTTGCCAGATTCATAAATAATTTGTAGTCTGTAGGAAGAGCCATTAACTGTCATTGGACCTAGCTGGAAAAGAAGAGGTCCAGCCCTACACTATATATATATAGCACACGCTTTGTAGAGAGCACATTTGCTCACCTCCCACACACCCTAGATTCACTCCCTGGCTCTCTCTGGACTGCCACGCTATTCAAGCATACCTGAACTCTATTCCTCTTCTCCAATTGGATGTCAAATCACAGTTCAAGCATTTGCTTTGCTCCTATTTAAAACAAGCACATATCAAAACACACACACACACACACACACACACACACACACACTGCTCTAGTTGCTCAAATTTTATGGTATTCTTAGCATAAAGCCATTCTGGCACATCCCAGTAGTCCTAGCACTTGGGGAGAGATGGCAGCCAGCAGTTCCTCATCCTTGGCTACATAGTGAATTCAAGATGAGTCTGAGGTAGACAAGACCTGTCTACATAAATGCTTTTGCATATCAATTTTTAAAAACATTGTTTTTATTTTCCATGTATGGGTGGTTTGCCCACATGTATATCTGTACATCATATGTATGCCTGATACCCACAGAGTCCAAAAGAGGGCATAAGACAAGTTGTGAGCTGCCATGGGGGTGCTAGGAATTGAACCCAGGTCCCCTGGAAGAACAGCAGTGCTCTTAACCACAGAGCCCCTGCACCGTCAATTTTTAATAGTTTCTCTTTTGAAATACAAGAAAAAAAAATAAACTTCTTCCAGGGAAAATCAGACTTCAAATTACCAGAGTCAGATTAGTAATGTGTTCATGTGTCCCACACAGTATTTTCCAAACACATGGATTTAACACTGCCAAAATTTTCAGAAGGGAAAATTTCACTTCCAATCTAAATGTCCATCTTCCAACACTTGAGTCTTAGCTCTAGCAGCCTTCATTTTTCCCTTCAGAGCCTGGGGTGTGTGCTCATGAGGGTAACAGCAAAAGAAGAATCCAAGTGATGGCCTTCCTGGTGCGATTTCTGCCTCCCATAATAGCACCCGTCTTAGTCAACTATGGGTGTTGAGCCAGACCCCATGCTGACTCCTTCACTATCTTGTGTGTGTGGTGGTTGGGGGGGGGGGGCTGCCTGAGTGTATGCCTATGCACCACGGTGTGCAGGGCCCATACGTGCAGGACGCCTGGAGGCCGGAAGAATGTGTCAGCTAGATCTCCCTGAGTCTGGAGTTACGGATGGTTGTGAGTCACCATGTAGGTGCTGGAACCTGGGTCCTCTACAAGAGCAGCCAGTGTTCTTAAACACTGGGCCATGATTCTAGCACCTCCTTCACAACCTTAGCATATATGATATCAATGTTGCAATTCAAAATCCACATAATAAATCATTGAGATGAACTACTTGTGAAAAGTAGTCGGTCATGATGGTGCACATCTTTAGTTCCAGCACTTGGGAGACAGAGGCAGGCAGATCTCTGTGAGTTTGAGGCCAGCCTCATTTTACTAACAGTTATTAATGTAAAAGCAGTAGGTATGGATAAAGAAAATGTATTTTCTTTTTTCAAGACATGTTACTGCTAGTTTAAATCCAGATATATAAAGATATTTAGAAATCTGAAAAAAATCAACATTAAAAGATCTACTAATACAACTCTTGTGCCCTCTTTGCTGAAAATTTTGCTGTGTTTGCTGCATCAGGTCAGTCATTTTAGAAGCCTTAATGGTGTCCTTTCTGAAAAGTTTAGCATAGATGATTTGAGGAAGCATGGTCCTAAATCTCAGGCTTAGCTGTGGCATGGATTCAAAGGCCTCCAGTCAAATAAAGGTCAGAGTAGCTTAATGGGAGTATTACACACAAGAGACAGAGATCTTGATTCAGGCTTAGTCTCCATCCTGGTGCGAGTGTGACACGGTAGAAACTTTGAGACATAGAACCTACCGCTGTCACCCCAGACCCAATCCACCAATCAGTCATGGACGGGGACCTCCAGAACGGAAAACTAAAACTGCTCCTTTTTTGTAGGTTGACTGTCTCAGGTATTTGTTACAGCAATGGAGAGACTACCACAAGGTCCTATCCAACTGTCCACTATGTCGGTAAACACGGATAAAATAGGTGAGCTTGGACACTGACGTGCCCTGTCTCCCAGAAACATTTCACAGAGGCGAGAGAACCCAAAGGTTGGGCTCTGCAGGCGAAAGGGACATGGAGAAGAAACTGCAGTCTGATGCGCTGAAGGGCATGCCATGCTCCAGAAAGAGCTGACAGCCTCAACATAGCCCTTCCTCTCCAGCATCGCGCCGTCTTCTATCAATAGAACCACTTAGCCTGAACTCGGGAGAGTTTCTGATGCTACAAGGTTCCCAGTTCCCAGTCATTGCAAATCCATCCCCCTAACTCCTCAGATGCAGGTACAGGCTTCCAAATTTAGAATACCCATATCTGCATTCTATCACAAAAAAAGAAAATCATTGTGAGCTCTTAAACTCAACATCAAGAGCTTCACTACACACCTTGCTTATGCTGGAGGGAAATACACTTCCGATATATCTCAGAGCACACACTATTTCCCTCACTGTGCCCACAAGCCTCCAGCATTTCCCACAATTACTCTACCAGAAATAGGCATAAACTCTCAACCTCCCAGACACAATTTCACAGATGACTCTATTGTAATTTGATAATGGTAGAAACATTTCTCCCCCAAAGTGTCTGCAATACAACAAGTAGACTTGGGCATGACGTCTCTGCCGTTCAGAGGTCCCACCTGAGCACTGGGAGGTTTAGCCTGGTGAATCAGAACATGTACCATGTGCAACCCCAGGTCAAGCTGCTTCTCTTGGAGCTAAGTTTTCTGAGGAGACTCATCTAAAAATGACCCTCAGCCTCTTTCCTCTTTTTAAAGTTTCCATGATTCAGCACTGGTATCAGTCAATAAATACTGCATCTGAATAGTGTATCACTGCCCTAAATTATGCATAAGCCCAAAGTTCAATATAACCACAGGTAAGAGAGTCACCGCACAAGTGGCTCTCCCACTGGGGCTGAATTTGCTCTTCATAGACGAGGATGGTAGTGGTGGTGGAAGGATGGTGGTAATGAAGGTAACGGTGGCAATGACGATGACCGCCGTCCGTGGTGGCGAAATAGCAGGAGTTGAAAGATGCTCACACATCTTTGCACTCATCACCTATCACTGTCATATTATAACCTTCACTCTCTATATACTCTGTAGTGTTTAAATCACAAAATCCTCTGAAGATTACTGTGTACTTCTCTGATGACACTCATTCCCCCCCCTCTCCTCCACTAGTTTGGCTTTTCAAAAGACACTGGCCCAGGCCTCCAATGTACTCAAACCTTTTGAGGAGGGGAGGGAGGTGTACAGACGCTCTGGGGAGCAGATGGCATGAGACTGGGCATAAGCAAGTGACCGCCCTAGGTAATTGCCACACAATTCTCAACTCTTATAGATATTTGAAATTTTCACTTAATAAAAAAGCTTTGGCTGTCATGGTAACTCATTCTCGTAATCCTTATACTTTCTATTAAAAAACAAAACAAAACAAAAAACCCAGAAAGATCAGGTTATAATTATTTCCAGAATATACCCCTAAAACTGTGCTATACAGTTTGGAAGCCACTAGCCCCATGTGGCTGTTTCCATGTAAGTTACTTAAAACTTAAGCTAAATTATGGGTGAAGAGAGGGTTCAGCAGTTAACAGCCCTCGTTGCTTTCAGAGGACCTGGATTCCATCCCCAGCAGCCACCTGGTGGCTCACAACCATCTGTAACTCTAGTTTCAGGGATCCAATACCCTCTTGTAAGTTCTACCGGTACCGAGCATGCACATGAGCATATATGTATGCGCAGGCAAAACACACACACATAAAATGTAAATCTAATAAAAGCAAATAACATTAACATTAAGCTAAAATTTCAGCTCTACAGCTATTTTAAGGGTACAATAGCCATCCATACAAGACTAGTGACTGTCATTGTCATATTTGACAATGCAGCAGAAGAGTACTTCCACCATCTCTAAAGCTCCTAACAGCCAGAGCTATTCTGTAGTTGTGGCTGGTATCCCCACCCTGGTAAGAGGGTTTAACCAACACTCGGGACTTGGCCTTTGAGAACACAGCTGGTTGCAGTGAGCATATCTCAGTCCTGAGCTACCACACAGCCGCTGTAGGCACTGGGTTGAGAATAACACCTAAGAAGCCCACTCACAAAGCTGTGGTGAAGGTAAACATTTACTGGCGGAACTGTAACCATAGGGAAAATACGTGCAGTTGCACAACTTCAAGTAGGAAGTCACTGGGATGTGTACATTGTCTAGCAGCAAGGCCCACATTCAGACTTTCTCAGAGTACATGTAAAGAAAGACAAAAGGAGATCTGAAAATGGTTCCAGTTCCAGTTTGAGAAATGAAGGCAGCACACATTACAACTTCCAATTTTCTCCATCTACCCTCTCTATTTTAGAATATAACAATAACTTCCTACTTGCTTTTCTTGCCATCAATTTTTTAATTTTTTTCCTTAAAGGTAAGATTGAGGCTCAGGCAGGCCTCAAAGTTACTACTTAGCTGACGATAACCTTGAACTCCGGTGCCCCTGCCCTCCATTTCCCAAGTGTCACTATACCTACTTGTTTGCAGTGATGTTTGTTTCACTGTGTATTGTATGCACATTGTGCATGGAACTGTGTAATACATGAGGACATTTCCATGTAAGTATATATTGTATGTTGAGATACTTGCTTTTTTAAAATTATTTATTTTATGTGCATTGGTGTTTTGTCTGCATGAATGTCTGTGTGGGGGTGTTGGATCCTTTAGAACTAGAGTTACAAATAGTTGTGAGCTACCATGTGGGTGCTTGGAATTGAACCCGGGTCCACTGGAAGAGCAGTTAGTGCTCTTAACCCCTAAGCCATCTCACCAGTCCCAAGCTAACTGCCTTTTTAAACACCTAATTTTCTCATGGTTCAGATTAAGAATTAAGGAGTTGGAGAAATGGCTCAGCAATTATCCTGGCACCTACATGGGATAGCTCACAACAGCCCCTAACTCCAGCTAAGGGGATCCAAGGTCTTCTTCTGGGCTCTTAGAGAACCTGCAGTCAACTACACACACATCTACATACATACACACACACACACACACACACACACACACACACACACACACACTTACACACAATGGAGCACATGAAGACAGGATCAGGAGTTGAAGACCAGCCTGGACTACATGACACTATTTCAAAGACAAAACAAAAATAAACAAATAAAACCACTAATTCTGCCTTTACAAAATGAGGTTAGATTTTTGCATCTAGAATCCTAGTTCCCTATAATCTGGGCTAATCTAAGTTGTCAATCAAATAGAATCCTTTTATCTCTAAATCTTGTATCAAAAAATACAACAACAATAAAACAAGAAATCTGATAATTATTTGCATTAGGACATAATAAGCTAAGTGTATTTGAACTCAGGACAAACCATTTATTTCTCCTTTTTTAATAATTTATTTTTATTCTATGCACATTGATGTTTTGCCTGCATGCATGTCTGTGTGAAGGTGTTGGATCCTGGAGTTAAGGACAGTTATAACCCACCATGTGAGTGCTGGGAATTGAACCCAGGTCCTCTGGAAGAACAGTCAGTGTCCTTAACTACTGAGCCATCTCTTCAGATGCAAAAACCATTCATTTCAAAAGCAAATGCCCCCCCACACACACACACATTTAGTTACATGAAGAGAAACCTAAGCCGTACACACAATGCAGGTTAGCAGATGGGAAGAGAAGTTAAAAGGGATAATTTTGTTAAATAAAAGTTTCTTTATCCAAGGGAACAGGATTTGGGCAATATATCTTAAAATTGAGGTATTATAAAAATAAACATAGCCTAAATATTTGATTTCACCTCAAAATATCTAAACATACACTCGTTTGTGAGGGTTTTTTCTTTGTTTGGTTTTTGTTTTGATAAAGGGCCAAGGCTTTTTCATCAGAGGAATTTGAACAAGTCTGCCCAGGTTGTACTTCCAATACAGACACACATACATCATTTGTAATTTCAATTATTTTGCTTTTTAAAAACTGTATTTTGTTGAGCACAGTGGTGCATGCCTTTCTTTAATTCCAGCACTAGAGTGGCAGATGCGAATCTATGAGTTCCAGGCCAACCTGGTCTACATAGTGAGTTCTTGAACAGCCAGGCCTATGTAGAAAGATCTAGTCTCCAAAATATATATATTATATACATAACATATCTACATATTATACATGCATTTGTAATATATACATATATTTATGTAATATATGTTTATATATAATTATGTATATAAAGTGTTTGTATAGGGGTATGTGCCCAGTGTGGGTGCTGGGAACTGGACCCAAGTCCTCCATAAGAGCAGCAAGTGCTATTAACCACTGCGCCATCTCCCTAGCTCCCAGACTCTGCATAAACCAAAATCTTTTCCTCCATCTTTTTTACAAGTATCTTACCTATATTAAACTTATGAGTTTTAGCAAAATTCTTACCCTTACTGAATCTTTCCAACACATCTAAATTAGAAGCAAGTCAATTTCCACACTTACAGTTCATAGATGTTCTGAACATAAAACTAAACCATGAATGTATGATGACTTCTACAATTGGCATGAACAGGTTTAAAAACAGACAACTGGTCTACTCGGCATACAACTGCAAGAAGAGAACGACACCTGTTGCCCTCAGCTGAACAGTTACTGCCACTAGTGGGGTGGTCAAAGCCAGTTGGCATATGCTGGGCTGCCAGAGTGTTGTGGAGAGGATGGGCAGTGTAAAACAGCCAGCAGAGTCTGAAAACATCCCCTTCAGATTCTGACCCACTCCTGGTCCCTGTGTGTGTCACTTCTAACCCTGCCTTAAACCCAAAGAACACTCTTGCAAAGGGACAGCCAAAGAGGAAATAAAGCTCCTGGTTAGCTTTCAAGTACAGCTCAAATTCCATAATAAAAGAAAGGAAATAAAATAAGATCCCTCCTTTTTTTTCTGATTCTGGGAGTCAATTTCCCACATTTATCAAAGAGAAAGGCAAGAGCTGAAAAATCACTGACTATAGCACAAGACCCTCCTGGTCATGGAAGTTGGGCATCCTTGAGTCTCAGCCTATTCTCACTGTAAGCTTGTCACAACGGTACAGGACACAGGGCTAGAAACACAGAAGGGTCTCAGCTAGCACAGTCCTTGAGGAAGTCTGTCAGAGTGAGTTCAGACAGGAGGTAGGAATGACAAGTCTGCATAACTCAGCCAGACCTGAAGCCCAAGACTGGCCTTGGTAAGGTTGCAGTAGGAGAGTGAGAAGAAGTATGGTTTGGGATTCTTTCTTCTTGCCTGGTGTCAGCTGGGGCACTGGTCTGTTGACGTAAAGAATAGGAAACAGGAAAAGCCAGTGAAGAGTAAGAACAGCTCTTCAAGAAGTAGAGGATGTCCAGCATGGAAGTCCAGCATGGAAGCATGCATAAGGAAAGGACTCATGAACACACACACACACACACACACACACACACACACACACACACACACACACACACACACACATGTGCCTAAAGAGCTGTGGACCATTAATGGCTGCTGAAGGCCAGTCATTTTTCTTCAGGAGTGCAGCTGATAGTGAGCTGTGCATGCTTCGGTAAATAGCCTCACACCTCACACCCATGCTCATACAAGCAACCTTAATTAAACTCTTTTTTTTTATGACCCAAAAGCAATAAGGGGACTTGGTGAAAAGAATTAGGGGGGAATCCACAGGGAGTAGGAGGGAATGAGAGACAGTAATGGGGGGGGTGAATAAATATTATCAAAATATATTAATAGATGTATGAAATTATCAAAGAATAGATTTAGAGTTTTAAAGAGAGAGATCTGGCAATGTTTTGCAACACTGCCCACTGTGCCTACATAAACCCCGCTACAGAATGTCAAAAGGTCATCATCATCCACTTTACTATTTTACTCTTGAGCCGTAAGTGAGTCATTTGTATCACCCATTGCAAAGCTCGGGGAATGCGGTGGAAAGAGGGGTGGAAGGAATATATAAGCCAGAAAAAGGGCAGATGTGTTGTGGACCATTGTCTCCCAAGCATGGCATGGCCACTGTACATATAAGTCCACAGCAGCTCTGATTACCTTCACAAGACCTGCAATGGGGCCCCTTGACACCCCAACATGTAGGGAGGAGGGGCTCAGAAGGTGTCATCTCTGAGGATTCACAGCCTGTTAACTGATGATGGGAGGAGGGGATTTTCTTCAGTAATGTAGCCACAGGTCCAGTGCCCAAGCTGCTGTAAATAAGTCTTCACTGTGCTTATAAGAAAATCTAATGAAACCCATGGGGGGGGGGAGTTGGGAGATTGGTTGGCCAGTCCTAAAACCATATACATATAAACAACAAAATGGGACCAGGAGATCATATTTATAAACGTGTGCATATATAAACACATATATGTAACAATAATAATCAGGGAAGAGGCTAGCAATTTGTGGGGAAGCATTTGGAAGGAGATAGAGGAAGGGGAAAGTGATCTAATCATAAGTCACTTAACAATGATAAAAAATTTTAAACTAAAAGAGAATTCTTGAAAAAGTAAAAAAATATATGTGAAAGCAGAGGGTAGATAGCTAGGAGAACAAATGAGATTGGCAGAAGTTGGAGGAGGGCAAGGGGGCAATAGGGATGAATATGATCAAAATACATCATATGCATGCATGAAAATGTCATATTCAACACATTCAACTATGTACTGGGTTCAAACACCCAGTTTAGTCGCAAATCCTCAACACACCTTAAAAGCCAGTTGTAAACTGTAAGTGCCTGCAGCAAAGTAATTAGTCATTTCAATGGCTGAAACCTTAACTGTCTACCTTAAAGCCATAAAATACCTAGGAATTTTAGTTTCTCAATGAGAGGCAAATCTGCCTACCAACAACTACAAAGCTTTCTTAGAGGGTTCAGAGATGAATATGTGCTTCAACTACAAACTATGCAAACAACATTCCCTCAGGGAAGGGTGACTAAGGGGTTGATTTGGGATGGAAAGGAACCAAAAACAGAAAGGTATGGTGCTGACAAACTCTAGTCCGAAGTAGTGTTCCCAGACTGCTGGGGCACTCACACGCGCATGCACGCGCGCGCGCGTGCGCGCGCGCACACACACACACACACACACACACACACACACACACACACACACACACACACACCAGAGCGAACAAAGATGAGGCAGAGGGATGTTGATTACCACTGGGGAGACCATGATGCCCATATGAATTGGCCTGCTTTATTTATGACCTTTCTAAGAATCTCTCCAGGATTTCAGAAACAGCCTCTGGCCCAAAAACCAGATCATTTGAGCAATTATCCTAAAAACTCCTGAGCAAACAAGCTAATCCAGAGCCTTCAAGTTGCTCAATCTTGAGACCTACCCCACAGCAAGGAATTCATGCCTGGTATTGTACACCTGGTTAGAAGCTCACGACCAGTATGGTCAAAGGCACTGGGGAAAAGGGGAAAAGGGGGGGGGGCTACTACTGTTGTGCTCAATGGACAGTGTCATACTGCCTTCTAAGTGTGTTTAGACCCATAGATTAGTGCTGCTCTCAACGTCAATCAGAGGCTTCTATTTACAGCTAGCAATGGTTAATGCAGAGACTCGGAACTCTTCAAAGGGCTAAGAACTGTTTCGAGCTCAGCCCTGAGAGGAGACATCTCCATCACTCACTCCAAATCCTGGGAAAGATGGCAGAAGGCAGGAGAGAAAGAATGAAAGATGAAGAGAAATTCCGAAATAGTGTCTTCTTAACAAGACATGGCTGTTGTGTTCGTGAGCTCACAAGGTCCTGCTACATATCTCAGATAAAAACCACAAGCCAGATCTTTAAGCTGTGTTTAATTCAGAGAGCTGGCAATCAGAGTGGATTGGATTAGAACCCTAAAGATCTCCTTCTCTTCTACTTGTCCTTAGCCAGCAAATTATATAGAGGGGAAAACTCCAAAATGGACTAATAAGAAATGTAATCTACCTGGAATAGGTAAATCCAGTTTTAAACGAATGCCATCCATTCTAAAGCAAGCACATCTAACCTGAGAACATGGAAATGACTCTCAGTACACTCTTCAGAGACTAGTTTTTACAAAAGTTTGATGTCTGCCCTCCATGGAATAGTGGTTGAGCATTTTGTTTGCTTTTCAAGACAGGGTTTCTCTCTGTGTAACCTTGGCTATCCTTAACCTCACTCTGTAGACCAGGCTGGCCTCAAACTCACTGAGGCTGCCTTGCCTTCTGAGTGCTGGGATTAAAGGTGTGCACCACCACCACCTGGCCCCTGAGCATCATTTTAACACCCCAGGCAGCCTATTATGAAACATTCTGATTCCTTTATTGTATGAGGTCAAAGAGCCCCCAAACAAGAAACAATGTGATGTCACCCAGGTTTCCTTAAAACACAAGGGCTTGAGACAAAGTCTTACATGATGCAGTTGTTTGGTGGGATTCAGCAGAACCAGAGTACAGACTAGAGACAGTGAAACATGGAAGGAGGAGAAGCTAGTGGCCAGTGATTGGGAAGCTAATCACCCATACAGACTGAGGCTCATTATGGAGCCCTCGGAAGATAAGTATCCTGTACCTCAGAATTGCCCAACTTACTGACCAAAGTGAAAGTCTCAAACCACCACCTTCCATGCCCTCAGTCATGGGTTTCCTCTGGGATGAGAATTATTTGCACATCCAAATATGCATATAGGTCAGAAAAGCTAAGCCTGGGTTCATCAGCACAGCTCTGCTGAGTCTATACCTACCTGAGGTTCACACAGCAACAGACCAACGTTAAGCTGTGTAGAGAGAGGTAGGGTTCACACATGTATTCAATGCAAGTCTTAGACAACACACTTGGAGAATGAGTTTTCACTTCTTCAGCCAATGTTTACAGGGAAGGAAGGTACACAACAGAAGCCCTTGCCTCAAGTTTGACATCCAAACTAAGAATACATGACCATGCCCAAAAGCTGGTCAAACACTGCCAATGTGATCAGAGTGTTCATTCAGTATTTGACAATCCCTTCTTACTTATTTACAGATTTATTTGCTCATTTGTTTATGAGATTTCTTTTTTGGAATTGTCTCTTTCTGTAGTTCAGGCTGGCCTCTAACTCTCAATAATTCCCCTGCCTCATTTTCCAAAGAGCTAGGAGTTGAGATACATTACCATGCCCAACTATTCATTAATATCCTTTTAAAAGATAAAGTATCTAAGACATATAGAGAACTGTGAGTGGGATTTCACAATGTTGCAGTCAAATGCAAAGAAAGAAATTGACCAAAGCCCATCTACAATGGGGGTTTATGAACCTTCACGATGAGCTTCAGAGTAGGAATGTTTACTAGGATTCAAAGGTGTGCTAACTAGAAGGGAGTGTGAGTTATACTTCTGGGATGCAGTTCCGGCTAAAGCAATCTGGGTGGCAGTGTGAAGTCTGAACCCAGCCTTCAGTAAAAGGCTGTTATGTTACTATGACATTCACTTTCCCTTTCCCCCTACCAGCTACATTTCATTGTAGACCACCCAGGTGTCGCTGTAAACATGGCTGAGTGGGCTAAATCAGTTTCAGCTGTAACTCTTTTAGTAAAGAACTGTTACTTTTCTACAAAGGAGATAAGTAACCTGCTGGAGGGCACAGAGCTTGGCAAAGCCTGCTGGAGCATCCTGGTTTCAGGGCCTGCAGTCTCCCACAAAATGCTCTGAGAGTCGCCTCCCAGCACAGGGAGAAGCAAGGAAAGGAAGTGAAGACATCTGCATTTAGGACAGACTGGCTGGGAAAGGTCTGCTTTGGAAGCCTCTCAAGGGAAATGATTCTGTCTAGCAGCTGGAAACCCTAATGGCCTCACAGCCATTTCCCACAGAGTGAAGTCCCAAGCTGGGGCCACCAGCAAGCAGCACAGAAGGTCTTTCGGAAGGTCACCACATGGCTTAGTGATGATGCCACTGGAGCTCATCACGGTGAACAACAGGCACAATCACGCTGCTCTCAATTCATTATGGCCATTCCTTAGCTCTCCTTACTACTTTGCCATCATCCCACCATGACCAGCTGTGATCACAATAGTCCTAGAAGAGTGTGGAAAATCACGAAACAATCTTTGTTTTTAAGGTCCTGGACTTCATTCCAAGAATTCTGAATGAGCAATGAATGAGCAATGAACGTTCTCTCTCTCTCTCTCTCTCTCTCTCTCTCTCTCTCTCTCTCTCTCTCTCTCTCTCTCTCTCCACACACACACACACACACACACACACACACACACACACACACACACACACACACCTTGGCTTCATTGAGGATTCAGGAGATTCAGTGCATAGCACAATATGGCCACTTTGTTATTCAAAATACTAGCTGCTTTTCCCTGGAGGATCAATCTCCCATCCCAAGGCAAGTAAGCTTGGCCAAGTAAAGATTAACAAACTATTATCCAGCCTCATCCTGATGAGTCTGGGGATGATCATTTACTTTAGCCAATAAAATTCAAGGGAAAGTGATATATCAAAGTCAGCTCAGGATCCAGCATGTCTTTCTTTACCACCAGAAATGCAAGCTTGGGTTGGGTGCTAGAGTCAAAACAGACAGAACTGATAAGAGCCTTCAACAAGAAATAACTCTTTGCTATGTAAGCCACCAAACCTCAATCAATTTACTACCTCAACATACTTTAACAGATACAGATGGTAGGCCTGTGTGCATATTGGTCTAAAAGCTTTGGTTCCGAGTATGGTTTGAACGTTAAAACGTCATCCAGAGGTTCACATATTTGAACACTGCTCTCAAGTTGGTAGCACTGTTTTGGGAGGTGGTGTAAGCTTTGAGAGGCAGGGCCTAGGTGGAGGAAGTGGCCTTGAGTTACAGCCTAGCTCCACTTCCAGGCTCAGATTCTCTGGCTCCTGAACTTCCATGATGTGAACAAGATACTGTGGAGCTGGCCACCGTCATCCCTTCTGCGTCGGGATGGTCTACATCCCTCTCAAACCTGAGCAAAAAGAAGCCCCCCTCTCTTCTCATTACTTCTCATTCACAGCAATACAAAAAATAGCCATCACCATCCCAAAGCTCTACCCAGCAACAGGCTGCCTCAAGCTAGGTGTGTGATGGCTCATGCCTCACTTCTCAGAGTGCATTATTCCTCACTTGTACAGCATATACACACACTCTGTGTATTGCATATCTTGAGAATAGGGGCATAACTGTTTCAACAGAAATTTGAATAGAATAAACTTAAAAAATCAAGAGACTACCAGACATGGTGACACATACTATATACTGTCAGTATGTGGAGGCAGAGGCAGGAGGATCACGAATTTTGAGACCACACTGTGCTACTTAGCAGTTACATACCTAGTTCAAGACCAGCATGACATACACAGTAAGACCCTGTCTCAAAAAACAAAAATCAAGATTTTTTGATGGCTACTTTTTCCTAAGTTTCAAAATCAGGCCAGAATAAATTCAGTAGACTCTCTATGAGATTCACAAATGTATACAGCATAAAAATACATAAATAAGATGAATGAAACAGGTCTTAAAACTTAAGGAAATGCTAGTCTTTAATACATATTCCTATTCTCACAGGATCAAGTGGGCTTTGCATTCCTTTTTCTGATAATCCTAGTTGCGGCTAAAGTTCCCCAGTCTTCACGTTTCTCCTCCAAGGGCTTGGTGTGAAAGGTATCTCCTCTCCTGACACTTTCTCACGCCTCCTCTTCAGATATTAACACTGAGGAATTAGTAGTCTGCAGATTTTCAGTGTCTTCCTTCCTCCAGTTCCAAGACTCAGAAATGTTTTAGTCTGGGAGCAAGGATATAAAGTACTCAGGGTAACAGCGGTGAAGACATGTCTATACAAAAACATCTACATAACTTACCTCTCATCTCACGTCAGTCCACTCTCCACCAACCCTGAATGCTAACAGCTGAGCTACACGAGATTTCTTCGAAAGGCTCTCTCGCATCCTGAATTTTTTGCACACACCATTCTCTCAGCTCATCCATGTTCATTATAACTTATGACAAGCTTACTAACGCTTGTTCATGGCTACCTTGGACTTTATTTCCTCACTCAGTCCTGCTGTCAGGAAAGCAATGCCACCAGATTGACAGGACAGGAGCCGGGCTCCACTCAGCCACTTGAATAATACCTCAGTTAAAGAGACAAATCACTGTGGGAATGAGTCCCCACAGCAATCTCAGCACGTGTGCACAAAAGGTGAGTGAACAACACCTGATGAAGCAGTGGTTACAGAAAAGAAGGACTATTTTCAATTTATAAGAAAATTATAAAGCCTTCCCCATTATAAAGTGATGTTACTTAGCAAAAGAAATAATGTCCACAGGTGGTGGCGGCTCACATCTTTAACCCCAGCACTCGGGAGGCAGAGGCAGGTGATCTCTGTGAGTTGAAGGCCAGCCTGGTCTACACCTAAGGCTGTTACAGAGAAACCCTCCCTGACTTGAAAAAAGCAAAGCAAAAGAAAAGAGATAAGGTAAGTTTCACATTAATTAACTTCCTACTTGTAGGGTCCAAAGTTACCTTCTTGGAGGATGGCCCCTTCCTGCTTTTACACATCACTCCCCACGGCACAGGGGCCACAGTTCCACAAGTGGACAGACAGTGTCTTCACTCATGACCTCCCGTGTCACCCACCGGACTTGAGCACCGAGCTAGCATTCACTGGCATTGACACTAGAAACAAGTTAGCATGTGACTTCAGTCCCACCAGGGACCACACCCCTGCTGTCTAACTCAGGCCAGTACTGAAACAATTTCTGATCGCCCAGCAAATTCTTTTTAGGATCCTGCCAGTGTCACCTTAGCCCATGTATTGTTTTTATTTCCAACAGAAGTGGCATTGATGGACTGCAGGCATCGCTGAGTGGGTCAGGGGGGGCATTGTTTAGCTGAAGAGTGTTTTCTGTCACTCTAGATTTAAAAGAGGCGGGGAGGGTATTGGTTACACCATAAAGTAGATCCCCTTGGGGAAAAGGATAAAAGCTTTAGATTTGCTGAGTCTTAAATAATGGTTTGGCTTCACTGACCCCAACTGTGACAGGTGTAGCCAAGGCCACAAAAGACAAATCCCAACTGGGGAAAAGAAAATCTAAATTCGGCCTCTCCTCTCCCCCCTGAAGATCCTATAAAGAAAAGAAAAGAAAAAAAAAAAAAAAAAGCCTGAAGCCTGCTCCAGAGTGTGGCATCTTCAATGAGGGGAAATGCTTAGTGCTTTGGCAATCAATCAAAGCCGGCTCTCCAAATCATGGTAACATGGAGCCCTGACATTATTCATCCCTTTGTCCCGACAGATACATGGTAGCCCATGCCCAACACTAAGCATCCAGTATAAAAGTGTTTAGATGATCAGGCAGGGCCAGTCAGACACACTGGTTTCTTTTCCTCTCTCTCTCTCTCTCTCTCTCTCTCTCTCTCTCTCTCTCTCTCTCTCTCTCTCTCTCTGTTGTTGTTTTTCAAGACAGGGTTTCTCTGTATTGTTTTGGATTTGGAGCCTGTCTTGGAACTAGCTCGCCTCGAGCTCACAAGAGATCCACCTTCCTCTGCCTCCGGAGTGCCAGGATTAAAGGTGTGTACCATCAACGCCGCCGGGCTGGCACTCCGGTTTCTAATTAGCTGTTTAAGCAACATGGGTTACTTGGGGAAGTAAACCTCCAGCAGTTGATGGAAAGCTGTCACCTGACAGTGGAGGGTGTGTTCCCTTCTCTGGTTTCCTGAGTCCCACTTCCTTTAGTATGGACACATTGCTAAAGGTCATTTAAAAGATTATTCTTTTTAAGACTTTATTGCTCTTTAATGTGCCAACCCAAAATTCCCAAGAGAGTGAACATTAGGATTAAAAATTACATTCAACATTAGGATTGAAAATTGACCCTTAGGGTTGGGGAAGTGTTTCAGTCTAACAGGACTCTGGTTCAATTCCAGCCCATACATTCAGGAGATGAGATGCTGGGTTCTGCATGCTCATGCTGCAGACACCATAAACTAACAATTCAAATGTTTAACTCTGGCTAAGTCTGACCAGGACCGGGTCTCAGGTGTTGTCACTCAAACCCTAAGAAGCTTGGAGTTCCCACTGCAGCTGGGATTAGCATTAACTCTCCCCCACCTAATGTCTGGACAGTGAGTTAACACTCAGCTCTAGAAAAGGAACTGAAGACTTTTCAGAGAGAGGAGAAAAGATGTTTTTAAGAAATCAATTGATTTTCAAACAGTTTTTAAAAAGCACTATTGCACTTTAAGCTGTTCTTGCAACTCCTTTACTCTTCAACGTATATACAGTTCATGTCAGTGGCTAAAGAGTTACGATTTTTCCAGAAAACACCCCAGCCACAGAGTCCTTATATCGTATAGATAGCTCTTCCCTGAGCATTTTTCAGCTCCATTAATCCTTCACCACACGCGTCAATCTAGATCCTTCCTTCTGCCCTCACGTTTTCAAATCACAGAAATGTCAACTTAGAATAAAAGAACACAACATTTGCTTGTCACTGCTCCTCACACATAACCCCCACCTCTTAAAGAGAGGCGGTATCTCTAAAACTAGAAGAGATTCAGAAAAGCCTGCTACCTGATTCCTACCTGTTCTCAGCAACAGGCACATGGACTTCCTTTCTCCCCAGTTCCCAAGTTCCATCAGAAGGGAGTTAATGCCCACAGCCATGTCGCTAACTCCAGGGACAGAGACTGGTATGAAGCAGGCACTCAAAAGTGGTATTAAATAGCCAATGTTCACTTGGTTTAGTAACTTGTTCTTCCATTTCTCAATGGATGAAAGGACAATTAAACAAATGTCTTGAAGGCCATCATATGCCATTTCCACTGGAAACATTGAAACAGACCTTTAGCTAGGAGAGAAAAAAGGAAGTAACTAAACCACCTCACTCCTAAAGTTCCTTCCAGTTCCTAGACACTATAACCTAGATACCATCCCTAAGAGAGAACGCATGCCATCTATATAAGGTCCGGTTCCCAGGCAGAGTAATTGTCACACACTGTTCAGGATAAACTGATACTTTGGGATGTGGACACAAAAATACTAAACCGTTCCAGCTGGAAATATGTGCATAGGAGAGAAGCCCCCTTGCTAAACTAGGTGCACTCTGAAAATAGGACCTGTGCTTCAGGTCCTCTCAGGGCCAAGGCCCGTGAGGAAATGGACAAGCTATGAACACAGATTAAAAATGGAATAAATGGCATCACATTAAAGTTTAGATCTTGCTTGGTCACCAACAACATGTCCTACCCAAGAAACGTGTGAATTTAGCCTTGAGATTTAAGCAGTTGTAACTGAATATATACATTTCACAATATAGAAAAGACAGCATTTAAGGGATGGGGTAGGTAGCTCAGTGGCTGACTGTAAACACAGTTAATACTCAGAATGTAAAAGCACCACAGACCCAGGCACTTAGCATACAAGTGTCTGTCCCTTAAAACACAATTGTAATCCATTGCATATGTCACTCTAGAATGTCTAAAACCAAGAGCAACTAAAGGTCTTCTCTCTGGACAGGTTTGTTCAGACAGGAGAAAGATTTATGTTTTCCTTGACAACTCTTTTTAAAATGTTTAATGAATTCGAAGAACTAAGGCAACTCCATTCATGAGTACGTCCACTTCAGAGTGGCTCTCTCCCCTTGCTTTTGTCTAAACTCCAGCACGGATAAAGGGACTGGGGAGGTTGAAAATTTCAACATTATAGATGCAGCACAGACTTGTCCGGGGCTGAGTTTGGAGAATCTTCTGCACTCACTAGGGCTGCTCTGAGGACTAGAAGTTTCAGAGGCCACTCTTAAAAGATCCCAGAGGAAACAGTCAGATGTAATGTGACAGTCTATGTAATGTGATCACATAACATTGGAAGCCTTATTCAACTGTGTAGCTCAGCCCAATCATCTATCTCATTTATAACTAGGGGTGAGGTGGGGTGGGGGGTCTTGTTCTTAAGTTTTAAGTAATTTGATCTTAATTCCAATGACAACAGAATATGCATAGAAAAGCACTCTTTTCTGTATAGGCATGCTTTAAAAATCTCCCCTATTAGCTGAATGAAAGATCTCACACAAGAACTCTGTAGGATTAAGCTCACATATAGCTGGCAGACCCTATCTTGGATATGATCACAGTCACACAACTAAATCTTAAGCCCACATGTTGTTCCTATTTAACTGACAGATATGAACCTACTAATTTATTGGATATGTGCAGCAGATTATTTCATCCACCTCCCCCAACCCTCAAGAATGCACCAGCAATAAGTGTTGCTGAAAAAGACACCCCCTACACAAGATACTTGCATTCCCAGACACTTGCCATACATTGTTATTTTAGTTCTTTGAATCTGTGCCCTGAAAATAAGTGTGGGGAGGGCCAGATTTAACCTTGGTTTCTACAGAGATGAGCCCAGAGACTATGCAAATCCCCTCAGTAATGATGGCCTAGGACCAATTAACAAGAGCATAATTTGTGTGAAGAGAAAGACAAAATTCTTGAGACTATGTCATGTAACAGAGTTCAGAAGGCCTAAAAAAACGCACAGGAACACTTATCGATGACCAGTGCACATTTTATCATCGTGGAAAATGTCTTTCAAAACATCTCAAACAACAACAACCAAAAAAAAAAAAAAAAAAAAAGCAACCGAACCACCAAATCGAGGTAGGTGCTGCAAAGGGTGACCCCATGAACTTCCTGATGGGCTGGGTGCAGGGGCTTATGTCTGGAGCGCAGTGGGGTAGAGCCAAGACTTTGAGCATCCGGGGGTTTCGTAGCTTTCAGCATCTACCTAAGACTTTTCTCTATATCTGCAAAATGTCAGGTCACCACCTGCAGCTAGCAGCAAAGTTCCAAAGGGAAGCAAAAGAAGATGGGGTACCAGCCAGAGAAGGACTCCACAGGAAGGGCCCCAATGGCAGACCAGACAAAAGTGGGCTATGATCGTCGACAAAGAGAAAAGAGAAAAGAGGACTCCGCCTTTCCCACTGGGCTTGGTTCCTTTCAATAAACCGCCACGGCCCCTTCCCTCCTTTACACCCGAGGCTGGGGAGCAGACCCTGAACTACATCCTCAAAGTCCCACTCGCTCTGGCTGGCTCCGGAGTTACAAACCCAGAGTGCTATACTCCAAGAGGCGCGGCCCGTGGCTGTACCCCGACCCAGAGTCGGGATAGGAGCATCAGCTCCCTTCTTTCGGGTGCTAGGGCACTCCTCCACCAGACACCCACCCTCCCTTCCTCTTCCTCGAGCCCCGCATTCAATACCTCCGCCCCCGGCCTGCCAGCCGCAGAGTATTTCAGGACTTCCACCCACCCCGAAAGAGAGCCCTTTGAAAACTTTGTGTGTGTGTCTAGGGCTTTGTCCACATCCTGGGCAGGGCCGGGTCACCCGGGTGGGCGCCTGAGGGTGTCTGGAATTTCACAATACACCGGGGGTAAGCTACCACGGAAATCCCACCCCTTGGACCCGCTTCTACAGCCGTGTGACACAGCGCGTCGGTTCCCAATTCCCATGCCCCGATCGCCCCCGGGGCGCGGGAGAAACCCTCCGCAGCCGGCGCCTTCCTCCACAGTCAGCAGCCGAGCAGTGTGCGCGGGCAGAGGGAGGTAGCTGGGGAAAGCAGCGGCTCAAGCAACCCCTTTAAAGGTAACCTCGCAGAAGGGTCCTTTTTCTCCCGCATCCCCGAAATAGGGGCGCGCCTAGGAGATCCACTGTTGCATCAGGTAGGCTCTGAGCCTGCCAGCTCCCCAAGCTCCCCTCCGCCCCAGACGCGCGCCCAAATGCATGCACACACCCACAGCCCCACCAGCCACCACCCAGAGCCCGCTCCTTGTCCCCGTAAGTCTCCACCCGCACGAGCCCCAAAGCGGAGCCCACCGGCGCCCCGGGATCTGCGCGCTGGGGGAAGCGAGGCCCCAGCACTTACACTCGGTCTCCCCACAGCCACTGCCATCGCGACTGCGGCTCTGTCTGCTCCCGGCTGCTCTTGGCCGACACAAGCTGCTGCTGGCGTCCCGGTTCCCGATGGCCTCCCCCGCGCCTCTCTAGCTGCTGCGCCCTGCTCGCGCCCGGCTCCCGCGCGCCTCCAGCCGCATCTGCTCGCTCGCGCCGCCCCTCCCGCTTTATTCCAGCAACATGGCCTCCCGCCTGGACGCGACCATTGGCTGCCCCGGGACGGGGGTGCAGGGAGCGTCCCGTCCCCAGCTAAGAGACCGAACGCCGTGGGCAAAGCACAATCCTGGCCAGCAGACAAACTGACAGCTCTAGAGTCAGCCACCTTCACTCCTGTAACTTTCTTCCGTGCCACTAACGTGTCCCAAGCCTGGGCGCTGCCTGCCTCCCCCCACTACAGCACATGCTGGAGTCCGCGTAAAAGCCTAGGCGCGGAGGTCCCAACCCCCGGCTGCCACGCGCTGCGCAGAACCGGCACCTGGAGCTGCTATGGGGTGGGGCAGGGACAGGGAGCAGGGGCTGCACCTCGAGGAAAGTTGCCCTGGTGACACGCCCCACCCAGCAAAACCCCCTTAAAGGGTGTGGTGGGTAATCCACTAGGGCAGAGCATGCCCCACAAGGAAAGAATTGCTGGTCTGAGGGGCTTTCCATCAGAAAGGACACTAAGCCAGCTTCGGGAAGCCGTCGCTGCCGCGCAGCTGGGCTGAGGACCGCTTTTGGAAAGGAAGAGGTTGTAGTAGTTGGCTCCGTGGACGACCCAACCACCCGCTGCAGGAGCCAGAAGAAGAACTCGGGTGCCCGCTGGAAAATTTAGGTCGTTGTGGGTTTGCTCCAGAGTTTTCCACGATTATCACCGAAGAGATCAGCCCACGACATTAGATCCTCGGAGACCGACCCGATGACCCAGAGGCTGGAGGCCTGCATGCTCAACCCTAGCTGCAGAGTGTGGGGCTAAGGCGAAAGCGCAAAGCGGGTGACAAGTGGGTGCGACTCAACAACGCGTGGGACTGGGTAGTTACTACACCATCACGAAGGATTTTTTCAACAGATGTTGGAGCGTTAGTGTCTGGGTGGCAGGCGAAATTGTGGGGTCTTTGTGCATGCACCCCATATAGGCTAAACAGTGAGGGGTGCTACGCGCTGCAGATTCCCACGGAGGACCTATGACCAGAAGAGGATAGCTACTTGATTGAGTTGAGGAAACGAGGTGGGTTGAAGCACGGGGAAATAGGCACTGAAGGGCTGTCTGTGTTTAGCCCACGTGAACGCGCCCTCCAGGGAAACCAGGTCTATTAAGAAACTGCTTGTTTGAACTGAAACACCTCAGAGTCTGACCTGAGACTTCAAACATCCAGTTTTCTGGGAGCCTTAAATGTGTACCCCTCCTGCCCCACCCACGGTGGGCCGTAGGATTCAGGCGCCCTGCCCAGCCTTTGGCTGAGGATGAGTGGCCCTACTGCGCTAGTTTACCAGTGGCTGATTTGATGCTGGGCTGTTCTGGTAGGTGGGTGGTGAGCCAGAAGCGGTAGAGAAGTGTGCGGTGAAAGAAAAGTGAGGATCTGTGACATAAGGCCTGCACTAAGTTGTGCTTTGATCACTTTCTGTTCTGGAGGCATCACATCTTCTCAGAATGGGGACCTCACGTATGCCAGACACACAGTAGGCAAACCTTGTCAGGGTTGTAAGATATTACGTGGGTGGGTGCTGTGCAAGAGCACTCAAAACGAATTCCTTTCCTCTGTGACTCTAAGCCAATGCCTTCCTGCTCCTTGGTTGAGAGGGGGTATGGATGGGGGGAGGGGGGATAAAAGGATTATGTATAATTTCTTGTCCAAATTTAAAACTTAAAAGGGAGGCTAGTGCTATATATGACTTAAGATAACAACAGGCAGGAAGTATGCCAGTAGGCACCCCAGCCTTCGTTGCAGATTAACTGGGCAGTTGAGAGGTAGTCACAGTAATAATGCACATGAACTAGGTGTAAGAGTGTGTCTTTGTCTTCTGGCACACAACGTACGTACATGTACAGGACTATCCTCTGAGCCAAACAACTGCCATCTTGGGACATTCAGCTGTGTCTGTTTGCAAAAGATCGTCCCAAGTGTGCTCATTGACTGTTTGCATCCCCTCACAGAGGGGCAGTGAGTCTCCTCCCTGAGCATCCAGCCATTCACTCCCATTTTTTCATGTACCTCTGCCTTAACTGCACCTCAATGTGTCCTCTGGACGGAGCACCTACACTCTCCACACTGATTTATAGAGTTATACAGTCCCTTGCAGCAACTCAACTCACCTGTTGGTAAAAACTGATACTTCAACTCTCCAGTTTCTGTAGAAATTCAGTGACTCAAAACAGCCACAAGTTCCAAGACTCACACTCCAGGTTTCAAACTTGATCACAAAGCAGTAGGAGCCAGAGTAGCACAGATACAAGATAGATCCATTAATAATGGGATCAAGTTAAGATCCAAAAATAAATCCCTGTCAGCTGTCAATTTATTTCAACAAGGGTGGTAAGGCTTACAAACATATAGGCAAATGGAAATACAAAGAGGAATAGCAACTAGGTAACAGTTCACATCCTTTAGGACAGCTATAATAAGTCAAAGGCAGTTGGGCATGGTGGTGGAGGCCTTTAATCCCAGCACTCAGGAAACAGAAGCAGTGAGTTCAAGGCCAACCTGGTCTACATAGTGAGTTCCAGAATAGTCAGGGCTGTGTAGAGAGACCCTGCCTCGAAAATTCAAAACAAACAAAAAGCCCTCAAACTCTGATAATCAAGTGTTGGTGAAGATTAAGAAAACCCAGAAGCTTCATAGACTGTTCTTTGGGCTGTTGTTGCAGCTGTGGTGAAAGGCAGCTTGACCGTTAAGCACAATTATGCTATGACCTAGAAATGTCACTTCTGGGTAGGTAGATACCCAAGAGAAATGAAAACACATCCACACAGCAGTGGGTGAAGTGACATTCACAGGGTTCAACACTATAGCCAAACAGTGGAAGTAACCCTGTCAACTGATGAACAGATAATATATGATATATCCATACAGTAGACTATTTATTTTTCCATAAAGGGGGTAAGTACTGATACATAGAACATGAATGGATCTTTCAAACATCGTGCTGTGTGAAAGGGGAAAGTCTCAAAAGAGCGTTCATGATATGACTCCACTTATATGTCTGAATCTAGAGACAGACAGCTCATTGTTAGGGAACAGGGGGCTCAAGAGACAACTGAGAGGCATTAGGGTTTGTTTCTGAGGTCATAATATGTTGGAACTCATTTTGATGCATGAAGTAACCACTACCCAGCTCTCAGGCCATAGTCAGTATGTTTGGTCTTTTAAGTTTTAGCAATCCCAGTATTGTGCACTGTACCCTTGGATGGCTTTAGTTTACATTCTTTTCGTCCCTGATGATGTTCAGCATCTGCTTGCCAACCATACACTTCCTTGGATGATGTAGCCCTTGCTTCTTGTGTTTGGGGCTTGCTGATTGGTTGGTTGGTTGGTTTTGTGTGGCTGCTGAAGACAGTATTTCACTATGTAGCCTTGGCTGACCTATAGCTCACTAATCAGATCAGATTGGCCTTAAACTTGTGAAACTCCCTCCCCCAACTCCTGTGATCATGAGCTGCTATGATTCTCTCTCCTGTGGGTTTTTTAATTGGGTTTCCTGTTGTTTTGCACTCAATACAGTGACTTCACCTTAAGCAACTGCTGTCCCAACCTAACCTAAAATTGCAACTCCACAGCTACCAGCAGCAGCTCAGCCAAATGGGCAGCAGCCAGGTGGGAATTCAGCCCCTCAGGCCCTGGCTCTATCACAGCTGCTAAAGGAAACTATCTAAATCTCTATCCCTCTATAGATCTCGGGGTTCAAATGTTAAGGTGAAATCCTGCTCAGAGAGGCTGAAGAGCAAGTGGCGAAAAATGGCTGAAAAAATGGCTGTCCTTGTGTTCAGCCCCCACTTAAGAACCCTATCTACACTTTGTTCCTCCCTACCACTTCCTGTCAGCTAGTTGCTGTCTCAACCTACTGACCCCAGGTTAATTTTATTAAATCAAACAAATATAACACGTAACACGTCTTTGCATCATAAACAAAAGCAGTAGAAACACATGTAACCTTTACGTGCCTAAAACAATATTCCACAACAATTTCCTGTTAGCGTGGAGAATCGTCATAGCTTCTCAATACAAGCCCTCTAACAGGTTTGTCCTTTACAAATACTTACCTGGCCAAGATGTGGCATTTCCTTTTCTTAGTCGTCAAATGCAGAGCTGTTCATGTGAATTTTTTTTTTCTTTTACGGATTATGCTTTGGTTTTGGTTCTATAGTTAAAGAGTGGTTGCCACGTTTACTGCTATTTTCTAGAACTTTCATAGTTTTCAGGATTTGTATGTTGTTTGGTTACAGTTGTTCATTTGTTGAGGCTAGCCTGGAACTCAGAAACCTCTGGCCTCCACAGCCTGTCCGCTGTGGTTACAGGTGGGTACTGGCATGCCTGCTGTATTCCTTGTTAAGTTTTAAGTCTAGGACTGGAGGGATGGCTCAGCAGATACAGGCACTTGCCTGGCAACTGGAGTTTGCTCCTCAGCACCCATGTGGGAGAAGAAAACCAACTCCTGCAGTTTGATGTCTGATTTCCTCATGTGTGCACAGAGACCCTGCCTCAGAGAAATATGGTGGACAACAAATAAAAAAAGACACTCGATATCAACATCTGGCCTCCATAGATACACACAGTCACATGTACACACGCACACACCATGCACCACACACACACACAAACACACACACACACACACACACACACACACACACACACACAAAATTGTTTAGTTCGATGGTAGGACAATTTCCTAGTGAGTCCCAGGGTTTAATCCACAGCCCTGCCAAAAAATAAAAACAAATAGATAAATGCAAGTAAAGACTATTTAAAAATCACTGTGAGGCATGCTTGGCTATGTTAAATTTACCATCATTTCTCAGACCACTCCCACGGCTTTTATTCTCTATGGAAATAAGGACTGGATTTGTCCTTGTCAATCTTCTCATGTCTTAATTTCCTCGAAGTCGACTAATAGTGATCCTCCAATCACTTAGGTGGAGTCTTCCATGGGTAATTCACTTAGGCCTGGAAATTTAACCTCATTTAAAACTATTGTGTGCTTGCTTAGCCAGGTTTGCTATTATGACCCGCATTATGACATTCTTCTTAGGGGTTGTTTACCTTTTCCCACTATCCTGTTGGCACTGAGTCGTCAGCATCTAACGTCGTTCACCCTTAGTCACCCTTCTGAGGCAAGTATGACTTGAAAAAGAAAAGACAACTTTCTTAAGTGTCTTTCAGCCTTTTTGATTTCCTCTATTGAGAATTGTCTCTTCAGTTCTGTACCCCATTTTTTGATAGGGTGTTTGGTGTTTTGTTGACTAGTTTCTTGAGTTCTTTGTATATTTTGGAGATCAGCCTTGTCAGATGTAGGATTGGTAAAAATCTTTTCCCAGTCTGTGGGCTGCCGTTTGGTCTTGTCAACTGTGTCCTTGGCCTTACAGAAGCTTCTAAGTTTGAGGAGGTCCCATTTATTAATTGTTGATCTCAGTGTCTGTGCTACTGGAGTTATGTTCAGGAAGCTGTCTCCTATACCAATTTGTTCAAGGGTATCTCCTACTTTCTCTTCTAAGAGGTTCAGTGTGGCTGGATTTATGTTGAGGTCTTTGATTCATTTGGATTTGAGTTTTATGCATGGTGATAGACATGGGTCTATCTGCAGTCTTCTACACACCATCATCCAATTGTGCCAGCACCATTTGTTGAAGATGCTTTCCTCTTTCCATTGTATACTTTTAGCTGTTTTGTCGAAAATCAGGTGTTCTTAAGTGTATGGGTTAATATCAGGATTTTTTATTTGATTCCATTGGTCTACCTGTCTATTTTTGTGCCAATACCAAACTGTTTTCAGGACTATACCTGACTATAGTCAGACTATAGTCAGGGATGGTGATGCCTCCTGAAGTTCCTTTATTGTACAGAGTTGTTTTGGCTATCCTGGGTCTTACTCCAAATGACTTGACAGATTTTGTTGACCCCTCCTGGAAGGCATCACCCTCCCTGTAAAGTGTGTGGGGGGGAATGGGGTGGGAGGGGGCATGGGAGAGAGGGAGAGAGGGAGGGAAGGAGGAAGGGAGGGAGAGGGAACTGGGATTGATATGTAAAATAAGAAAAAATAAATAAAACATAAAACATACTAAAAAGAGAAAAGAAAAAGAAAAGGCAAAATTTTAAAACATCTTTGCATTCTTTTTAAAGGTGAGAATTTCCCAACCTTATAGGAAGCTTTCTGTATTTTGTGGGTGTGTGCTACTCTCTAATGCATGAGCTTTAAAACAAATTCCCATAAAGAATTGCACTGTGACACTGCTGACCACTGTCCTTGGCAGGCAGCCAGCCCTGGAGGTGGGTCAGTAACCCTTCTTTCACTCCTCAAGAATTCCTCTCTTACTGGAGCCAGTGGCCATAGGAATATAGATAGATAGATAGATAGATAGATAGATAGATAGATAGATAGATATAGACAGAATGATAACCTCTATGAATACTAAATATTGCTTCTAACATGCATGTCTGTACATTTGGACAGGAATCACTTGCCTCTCACCTTTGTCTCATTCATTACAGTAAGCCACTGCTCTGGCCCCATCATTGTCATCAGATGATGAGCTCTGTTGCATGAGTACTGTAATCTCATCTCTCTTATTGATGGTCTGTTCCTCTGAGTGAGTGATATAAAATTTCCTCTATTTAGTTCACTCATAATTCTGGCCCCACCTACTAATACCTTGGAATTATGTTCGGATTATGCTCATTTTTCCAAATTTGTTTTCTTTCCTCTTTTTAAGATTTATTTACTCTGTATGCAATATTCTGCCTGCATGTATTCTACAGGCCAGAAGATGGCACTGAATCTCATTATGGATGGTTGTGAGCCACCATGTGGTTGCTGAGAATTGAACTTGGGACCTCTGAATTGCGGACAGTGCTCTTAACCACTGAGCCATCTCTCTAGCTTCCAAATTCATTTACTTTTGCCACTAATTCAACCCCCAATCTTAGATTCCTGTGAATATCAGTATCCCCTTCTCTTTCCATTCCATTAGCCTTGCCTGGGCCAACAGAAGCGGATACTGGAGGGTTGCTGAGAGGCTTTTTGACAGATTGTGCCTCATATCTTATTACTATACTCTGTAATCTCAACACTTGGGAGAGAGAGACAAAATCATCAGACGTTCAAGACCAGCATAGTCTACATGAAACAAGAGGGAGGAGGACTAAAGTGGGGCCTAATGTATACCTATAATCCCAGCACGTAGGGAGTGAGTGAGGAGATTATATTACGAGTTCAAAACCAGCCTATGTAGTTAAATCCTGTCTCAAAACCATAGCAACAATAGTAATGGTTTGCTTGGAGTTTCTACTTGCTGATTTCATTGGAGGTCTGAATGAGGGAGGACTGTCTAGAACAGATAGGCCTATGAGCATGCCTGTGGGGGGATTTGTCTTGATTGTTGCTGTAGGAAGACCCAGCCCACTATGGGCAGCACCATTCCCTAGACAGGGGGTCCTGAACTATGGGAGACCAGAGAAAGAAGCAAGTAGCATCACACATTTCTCCATGCTCTTGGCTGAGGGTGTGAGATGACAGCTACTTTTGTGACTCCCCCTCAATAAAGGACGGTCACCTGGAATTATAAGCCAAGTAAATCTTTTCTCTCCTAAGATGATTTTGGATGGGATATTTGCCACGGCAGCAAAAACACACCTACGACCATGGGGGGGGGGGGGGGGGGGACTAAAGACTCAAACCACAGAAATACCTGAAACACTTGTAAAACCAAAATCAACAGTCAAAATGTGTGAACACATACATCAGATGCACATGACATGAAAATCAGTATCAGTAGTCTTGGGAATGGAAAATTAGAAAGACTAGCCATGTCAGTTTTTTCTGAGAAGGCACTGTGGCACTGATGTGTTATTGGTGAGGATATAAAGTGTATCAGGCTTTGGAACACAGATTGCAACTTCTTATAAAGTTAAAAATATACTTTCATATGACTCAACAATTACACTCAGAGGTAATTATGTAAGAGAAAGGAAAGCATGTTTCTTTAAGAAAAAATCCATCAAAATGATAGCTTTATTCATACTAGTATTCATCATAGCCAAACAATGGAAACAGCTGGAATTCCTCAGTAGGTGGTGGATAAACAAGTTGTGTGGCTATACCCAGCCAAACTCAGCAATGAGATTCAACTATGGATAAATCTCAAAATATAGAGTATGACCCTGCTTATATGACACTTTAAGAAATGCAAAACTAATCCATAGGAGCAGAGAGCAAACAGTGGTGACCCTGGGTCTTGGGTAGGGACTGACCTGGAAAGAGCACCCAGATAGTTCCCTGAGATGTGCTGGGTCAGCATGGTGGTGACTGTGTGGTGAATGAACCCAACACACACATTTATCTTAAAAATGGGTATGGAATTTATATACAAATTATATAAAATAAAAAATTAAGGTAAATTTTGTTGTTTTTTTAATTGCTTTACTGGTGTTTGGTTTGTTTGGTGGGGTTAGTTTTATGTACACCAGGCAGGTCTAAAATTTCCTCTACAGCTAGGGGATGACCTGGGCCTTCTATTTCCATCTCCCAAATGCTGAAATCACAAGAATGTACCACCACACCCAGATGCCCAGGCCTCGTGCGTGCCAGGCAGGCACTCTATCCGCTACGCTGAACTCCAGACTTAGTGTTGCTTTGTTCCATCAAGAACTCTAGAAGGAGTTATATTTCTTTAGAAATCACAGACCATCAAATTTTGTTTATATTTTTTGAAAGAAGAGACAAGAGGAGGGCAGGGAAGAGAGGAGCAATACTACCAAAAATTTAGGACTCAAGGGCAAATGTGTTAGAGCCTTTGTCCAGTTCCTGTCACCATGCTGTATCGCTCACATATTAACAGTCCTTTGGAGTGTCACTAAGCCTAAGAGAACCATGTATGTCGCTAAAACTCTGTAATAGATATTGGGAGTATGTCAGAGGGAATCTAGCTATATAAAGAAACAGCTGGGCAAACAAACCTAACTGTCTTTTGGGGGGATGGTGGGAGCATCTCATGATGTAACCTAAGTTGCCTTCAAACTCAAAACTCCTGCCTTGGCCTCCTGATTATTGAATTAATTACAGATGTGTGCACCCACAGCTGGCCTAATGTGGTTCTTGTTAGTAATGTGTGTGTGTGTGTGTGCGTGTGTAATTATAAAGGAGCACATTATAAAATGCACATTGTAGCATCCATTGTTACTGCTGCTGGTTCTATGGCTTGTCTTGGGATCTCTTTCTTTCTGATGCCACTGCCAGGAGCCAGCCACTGTTGCTCCACTGTCAAGCCCTAGTTCATTGCAAACCAAAACCCTGCCAAATTCCCCTTGGCCCAACAAAAGTTGCTGGGGCTAAAATAACAATAATAACAACGACAATAACACCACCACTAGTGGGGTACATAAGACAAATGAACAGTATGTAAGTAGAACATAAACCAACTCTGACTTACAGAACACATGTTCCATTTATTAAGCACTTAACAACTATGTCAGGTAACACACTATGTACCTTATGCCTCCTTCCTGTTCAAAAGGGAGGGAAGTCTTACAGAGTACTGTCTGTGAGCCACACGGGAGGCTGGGAATAGCCCTTGCATTGGTGAAGGGTGCACAAATGGGTATGAGGCAAGCAAGGTACAGACACTTCAGGTGCCTCGGCCATCTCCATTCCACCCAAAGGCAATTGGGAAACTGACCATTTTCTCCAGGTAGGGGTGGCTCTGATGGGCTAAGTATGATTCCGTCCTCTGATGGTGACTTGTTCAGGGATGGCTATGTGATCTAGTTCTATCCAGTAAAATGAGAAGAGAGGGCTTACTATATGCCTCTGGGATGTGCTTTCACACCATGATAGAATCCAAGGAAATCGTGTTCTCCTGTCTTCTGTGGGATACAAGCAAAGACACATGAAGCCTTGTAGAATAAAAGCCTTATTTCTGTTTAAGAAAGGAGCCAGCCTTAGACTGGAGCCATACAATAGAGAGCAGAGGGAAAAAGAGAATTGGCCCCTGCATGATACTGTCAGCTTCCAAATCAACAAAACTAAAGCCCCTCCTTTTAATAACGGAGGGAGTACAGTTACATGCCACTCAAGCCCGGGCTAGGCTTCAAGTTTCTGTTATTTGCTGCTAAAAAACTGTGAAAGCAGAAGAGTTTTTACATACCCTCTAGGGTGTGTGTGTAGGTCGGAGGACAAGGACAAAGTCCTATCACCTTGTTGATGCAGGGTCTCTACAGTTTGCAGCGTATTCCAGTTTAGCTGGCCTGTGAGCTTCAGGATGGTTTTCTCATTTCCAGCTCTCATCTCTTTGGTTCTGGGGTTATAGGTATGCCTACTGCAACCAGGTTTTTATGTGACTTCTGGGGATTAAGGTCAGGTTATCAGGATTGCACTGCAAATGCTTTCATCCAATGAACCATCTCTCCAGCCCTATTTTTCTTTCACAGTCATGTGAATGTGTGTGGATGGCTGAGTGGCTGGAGATAGAAGATGAATAGATGGATGGGTATTAGAAGTGTGTGCTGTGTTTAAGGTAAGGAAAGCAAAGACTATTCAGGGAAAATTGCCTTTAATATTTAAAAAAAAAATCCTAGAAGATGTGGTTTCTAAAGAGGCAGACTGGACCATCCATACTCCTGCTTGATTTATCCCTACAGAGTTAACATAGCTTGACCTACGCAAAGCTGGCTTTTATGTAGGTCAAAGTGATTAAATATCAGCAAATTCACAATACAAAGAACTAAGCAGGAGCCACTTCGGGGAGTAGAGGAAACCCTGAGTGTGTGAGTTCCTGGTGTGGTTGACATGGGCCCAGAAGGAAATAACAAAGCCTTCCTCCTGGGGTGAAATTCAGAGAAGACAGAAAATCCTTTCTCAGGGTCCAAATGTGGGTATTTGTGAATAGTTTGTGCTGAAAAATGTCCACGTCAGCTTTCTCCCCTCAGATCTTTACAGCCTAAAGATCATTCCCCTACAGAGACTGCTCCTACTGAGATTAGCTAAGCCTGTGTCCTTGATCCAGCTGTATATATTAACCCTGTTTCCTCATTTATCTGTAGGCAATAACCCTGCCTTCTTATTCAGCTGTATACAATAGCCCTGCCTCCTTGTTTCTCTCCATGTATGACCCCACCTTCTCCTTCTCTCTCTCCAGCTGTGTGTGATAAACACTCTGCAATCATAAGGGGCTTTGCTTCGCTGTCAGAAAGCCCATTGCACCTGAGCCCACTGCACCCACGTGTCTCATTTTTGTCATGTCGTCATTCCCTCATTGCTCTGAGTAAGGCCAAGCCCCTGGGGTCATGCAAGGACTTCATAGTCAACATAACTGTGTCTTCCCTGCCAGGGTCTGGGATAGCCAGGCCAGTGAGGGCTTTCTCCATGTACTGTTTTCATCATTTCTGCCCTAGGTCACAGGGAATTGACAGACACAAGGGCCAGTTGTTCAGGTCATTGTACTTCACCACTTATTTGTTGTGTTGTGCATCTGTCCCATCAGTCCCTCTAGCAGCTATTCTATGCTTCCTTCTGACGACAAACGGAAAACCTGTATCTTCACACCAAGAGCATCCTTCCGGCCCCACAAGTACAAATTGGTGCCTCTGTTTATAGCCTTCAGCATTCTTCCTCTTTCCCAAGAGAGTGACCCCCAAGACCCTGCCTTCTCAATCGTTTTATGTTGGATCAGAAGCTAAAGGAAACAAAAGGATCACATGTGTTATGATATAGAGCACCGGTTAGCTGTAGCAGCTTAACAAATTGCCCTCAAAATATAGTGGCTTAAAATAGTATGGGTGGGTTAGAAGCAATTTACCCAGGGCTTGGCTCAGGGAGTCTCTGGAGGGGACAGTGATGCTGTCTGGGACAGCAGGCATGTGCAGCCTTGGCATCAGTGTGTCTGGGAAGGTAGGACTGTTGTGTTGAACATCCAGTTTTCTGCCATCTAGTTCACCACAAGGCTGTTGTCCCAATGATACAGCAGTTGACTTTCTTAAAACAAGTAATCCGAGATGAGGCAACAAGCAAGGCGGGAAGCCCAAGGTCTTTTATGGACTAGCCTTAGAAATCACCTCTGGCCTTTCTGCAGTATCCTGTCGCTTATCAATTCCACTCTAGTCTGTATAGAAGGTGACGACAAAAAGTGTGGATGCCAGGGGGACAGACTCACTTGTCACCATCTTGACTAGCACGGAGAGGCGTTGTTGTCTCCATTTCACAGATGGGAAACATCATGGCATCAATGAGAAAGTGGTAGGGAGTGACAGGAAATGATGCACTTTGGCTATTAAGTCCTGCCCTAAAACTGTCTCCTCTAGTGTGGTAGCGGACTGTCGATCGTGGCTTTGAATTGTAATGTTACTGTTAGGGCTGGAGAGATGGCGCAGATGTCAAAGCTAAGCTCACAACCATAAGCAATGTTACTGTTAAGTGAATGTTTGAAGTTTTGACTGTCCATGTGTGGCAGTTACTTTTACTTGTCAGCCTGACACAACTTAGAATCACCTGGAAGAGCCTCAGTGAGAAATTTTCTACATTGAGTTGGTCTGTAGACATGTCTCTGGGGGATTGTCTTACTATGTTAACTAAAGGGGGAAGACCCATCCCACAGTGAGTGGCAGCATTCCCTAGGCAGGGGATCCTGAGCTGTGTAATGTGGAGCCAAGCAAAAGCATCGAGCAAGAAGCAATAGGCAAGCATGCATGCATTTCCCTTTACTCTTCATGGTGGGTGTAGCAATGGTGTTGTGACCTGCTGTCTTAAGTGCTTGATGCCTTCCCTGACTTCTCTGCTGTGATGGACTGTCACCTGGAACTGTGACCTAAGATAGACCCTTTCTCCCCCTGTTTGTTTTCATCACAGTAACAGAAATGGAACTAGGACACCAAAGTCTTTGCTCCCACTTGCCACCACTTGCTTGTGCTGGAAGCTTTAAAAGTTGGGGCCCAGTGGATATGCTCTGGGATTAGGAGGTTGTAGGACCCTGGTCTCTTCCCTCTGATCTTTCTTTTGCTTTATGACACTGCTTTGCTCCACTACATGTCCCTGTCACAATGTGCTGCCTCGACACAGGCCTAAAGGCAATGGGACCAGGCAACCTTGGCCGGAAACCTCCAAAGCTGTAAGATTTCCTTATGAGTTGATTATGTCAGCTTTTGGTTACAGTGGTGCAAAGCGCCTGGCACAAACACTATGTATATTAGACAGCCATTGCATGTGATGCTGAAGGCCACAGACTGCAAAGGTCACTCACAGTGGGAAGGTGTGGCTGTCTTCGCTCGTAGGAAGCATGGCAGATATGGGCAAACATGGCATGTATTTATTTTGTGTTCATTCTATATCATAGTTTCAGCAAAAGAAAATTGTACAAGAAAAGAATAATTAGAAGTACTGAGTCAAATGGGCCCTCAAAGACAGTTTGGGAAAATGATCTGAGGTCTAACTCATCAATCCTTTTAGAGTTAATCCCATAGTAGATTCCCAAATCTTACCCGCTCAAATACCTCCTCTCCCTTCCCTCCCCCACCCCCTTCTTCTCCCTCTGGTTTTTTTCTTTCATCATTCTTCCCAATCAGATCAAATACCCCAACCAGAAAGGGCCTGAATTTAAGTGTGTAGTGAACTCTGTCTTTGTTTACAACAGCAGGGTTTATATTGCTCCTGGCTTTAAATTTGGTTTTGTTAAATAAATTGCATACGTATGCAATGTTAAAAAAAATCCACTTATTTATAAATATCTGAGAATCTTTATTTTAAAGTAAAAGAAAAGCACATATAAATAAAGATCTATTTTCTTCCAAGACAGTGCATATTTTTATAGTATTATGATGGTACTAAAAATAACACTTAAAAATAATTTTTTTCAAGACAAGGTTTCTCTGTGTAGCCCTAGCTGTCCTGGAACTCAGATGAACCTGAATTTACAGAGAGCCACCTGCCTCTGCCTCCTGAGTGTTGGCATTTAAAGGCGTGTGCCGCCACTGCCTGGTGCACTTTCATATATTACTTTTATATTGCTGAAAATAATTTGTTGCGCCCAAATCTGAACCCCAAAATTGCCAAGAGACCCATTCCAATGCAAAAGCAAAGAGTCTTTTATTATTTAACAAGTTAACTGCATTAACTAGGTTCCTCCCTCTGTCCAACACAGTGGGTGGGGCAAGAAAGAGCTAGGAAGGCAGGGAATTTGGGTAGAACAAGGGGAGTGTCTAGGAGTATGCAACTGTCTCAGGATTGGTGCACTTCAGGGCTTGGGTGACCTGTCCTGAGCTGATTGGTCAACTGGTTGCTATGGCCTGTAGGCCATCCCTGGGCAGTTGCTAGGTTCTACACACCTCTGTTACAGGAAAGCATGCCCACAGCATGCCAGCTAACTTCTGATTGGTTTCTTGCCACATGGAGAACATCTGACCTCCTAGTGACCAGGGCAGGTCCAGCAAGGTCAGAAGGCCAGAAACTCAGCAACATGTGCTGAGTCAGAGGCCTACATCTTGCTGGGTCTTTTCTGCACCCTGTTATGGCTTGATTGCTCTCCACTTGTTGAAAAGGGTCTCTCACTGAATCCAGAGATCACCAGTTCCAGCTAGTCTAACCAGCCAGCTTGCCCTTGAGACTTCCTGTCTCTGACTCCCAAGTACTGGGATGGCAACTGCCCTATACCTGCCGACTTGGAAGTGGATTCTGGGGATTCAAACATTGATCCTAACACTTGTATATAGCAGGTGACTTATGCACTGAGCCATCTCTCCAGCACCATTCTTTCTTTGTAAATTCCATGTTTATATCATTTACCTATCTCCAAGGGAGTATTTTATTTCTTGAGCATTAGAAATTTTTGTGCATGTAGGCTATCAACCATTGCTCTGCATAAAGTATCTGGGAGAAAAAACATCCCTGACATGAGTATACTAATGCGATCATCATCGCATGGCTGTTCAGTATTAGGCTGGTACCAGTTTTTCTCTCTCTCTCTCTCTCTCTCTCTCTCTCTCTCTCTCTCTTTCTCTCTCTCTCTTTCTCTCTCTCTCCCTCCTTTCCTTTTTACTTTCACCCTTCCCACTATTATATGCAAACTGGTAAATATCTATACACAGGACCTGTCTCCTACAGCTGCAATGGGCTAAGGGGCTATGGAGCAGAGTGTTATCTGCTATCACATCATTAACCCTGAATTAGTTAAAGGAACTTCTGAAAGGCTACCTGGTTGGTAAGCAGTGGAACTGGGCATCACTGTATATGATCCCACCCCATGGTTATCATTGCTGTCAGAACACTCGAATGTCCTAGAACAGTGGTTCTCAATTTTCTGAATGCTTTGACCCTTTAATACAGCTCCTTGTGTTGTGGTGACTCCCCCCTGCCATAAAATTATTACTTCATAACTGTAATTTTGCTATTGTTATAAATCATTATGTAAATATCTTATCTGAAGGGTATCTAATATGAAACCCCAAAGAGGTCATGACCCACATGTTGAGAGTCATTGTCCTAGACACTCTGGAGAATATGGAATTCATCATAGAAATTTGAGACCTACAATAAACACTACCAAGTATATTCCCTGGGACAGGAACTGCACCTAAAAAAATATTAAGTAGTATTATAGACTCTGCAACTAATGAAGTCTTTTTGTATATGGACATTTTACCTACATGAATGTCTGTGTACCAAGTGTGTGTCTGATGCCCAAGGAGTCCAGGAGAGGATGGATCCTTGGAGATTGGAGTTACAGCCAGTTATAAGCCGAAGGGGCTGGGAACTGAGCCCAGGTCCTCTGGAAGAGCAGCCAGTACTCCTAACTGCTGAGCCATCTCTCCAGCCCCTATCTAAATCTAATGGAATCTTAAAGATTGCTGCCTATTACTTCCTATGAGATCATTTCCTAAATAAAATTCTTACTGCTGAAATTAAATTATCAATTAAAAATAAATGAACTACTATAGTCTCTAGAAACGTTTTAGATGAACTAAAGTGTTATTCAGTTAGCCAGCTAAAAATTGCATAATTTTATTCATGTTCACAATTTTCTAGAGGTATTATAGGCAGTTTTGTGTACTTTTAAAATATTAGGAAGTTAATGTCTGATGTCATCTTTTGCACAAAAGGAAATCTATAAAGGCCCATCATGACAAGACTGATTACAATCTAAGTTGAGAAAAAAATGTCATTATGCCTTCCAATTATGGTTTGATGAAGTAAATCAGCGAAGTCATTAACGTTCCCATGTGAAATGACCATGAAACAAACTATTGCTTGAATCCAGTAGTAATACAAGTTTTCTATTAAAAAGTTAGGGTTGGGAATGTGGCTCAGAGGTTGAAACTTGCTTATGTGTACAAGCCCCTGAGTTCAATTCCCAGCACTCCCCAAACAAATGAAATATAAACAAAAACACCTCAAATATTAAGGCATTTTAAACTCATTTAGTAAGATCAAGTTCCACTGTAATAAGGATATTATACCTCAAAAGAAGACTTCAGCCTTTTACACCTTCACTACCTTTTACACCTTAGCTGCTTCTGTTTTTTTGTTGTTTTGTTTTGTGTTTGTTTGTTGGTTTGTTTTTAAAAGACAGTTTCTCACTATGTAACCCTGGCTGGCCTGGAACTTGGTGTATACCAGGCTGGCTTTGAACTCACAGAGGTCTGCCTGCCTTTGCTTCCCCAGTGCTGGAATCAAACTTGTGTACCACCACACCTGGTTCAGCTTCTTAAAACCTATCTTGGGGGAGAAGCATTCATTAGAGCTGCAGCTGCTTTCCAGAAGAGCTGGGCTCCAACGTGGTGGCTTACAACTGTGGGCCATCTGTAGCTTAGTTCCAGGTGTTCTAGCACCCTCTTCTGCCTTCCACAGGTACCATGTCTGCATGCATACACAGACAGATGTACACAAAACACCTGTACACAGAAAATAAAGAATAAGGGTTTAAAAAAAAAACTATTTTAAAATGGTCACTTTGCAAATATTTAGTCTACGTTGTGTCTCATGAATTGGTTTGACAGTTTGTCCTTCTTCAAATCTAAAAAGTGTTGTTTTCATTTGACTATACAGAGGTAATAGCCCTTTCCCTTTGTTCCTGGAGAGATGTAATTTCCTTATAATGAACTATTTCTTGTCCCTTTAAAGTCTTTAAAGTATTTCTAATACCCTTCCTATGTGGGAGTGAAGGATGTCCTAAAGGCCAGTTTTAAACAGTTTGGCTTGTATATCTTTTAAAAAATTTTTTTAATTTATGTTTTACATTCCAGTCCCAGTCCCCCCTCCTTCTTCCCCCCTTCCTCCCACCACTCTCTTCTCCACCCACCCACCCCCACCTCCCATCTGCTTCTCGGAGAGGGGTAAGGCCTCCCCTACAAAGTCTAAGTCTGTTCCATCATCTCATTGACGTAGGACCAAGGCAGCTCTCCCCACCCCTGTGTCTAGGCTGGGCAAGGTATCTCTCCATATACAATGGGCTCCACTAAGTCAGTTTGTGCATTAGTATTAGATCTTGGACACACTGCCAGTGGCCTCATATTATTGTCCCAGTCACACCATTCTCACCTATATTAAGGGAGTGTAGTTCGGTCTTGTGCAGGTTCCCCATTTGTCAGATCTGAGTCAGTGATCTCTCACTAGCTGGGACCAGTGGCTTGCATATCTTAAATGGCTTTATTTATGATTCTAGAATCTGGTAATACTTTTCACTCTGTAAAGTAGACTGTGTGTTTCAATGCAATGGGCAGAGCAAAGAGGTTTAATTTATTTTTAAAGACAGGGTTGTTATAGAATATTATTTTAACTGGGCCAAAAATGTGTTACATTTGTTTATGCTGTGGCATACTATTTTAACTGTATAAAGTTGTGTTGCTTTTGTTTATGCTACATTTGTTTAATTATGTAAAGATGTGTTGCATCTCTTTCACCTTGTCTGCCTAAGGCACCTGATTGGTCTAATAGAAAGCTGATCAGCCAATAGCTAGGCAGGCAGAGAGAATAAATAGAGGAGACAGCTAGGCTGGGAGAGGAATGAGAAATGGGGGAGGGACATGCCTAGGACAAGAAGATATGCAGCCACCAGTCAGACAGGAGGAGTAGTGAAAGTAAGTTATGAGAAAGAAAAGGTAAAAAGCCCCAAGGCAAAAGGTAGGTAAAGAGAAACAGGTTGATTTAATTAAAAGAGCTAGCCAGAAACAGCCTAAGCTAGGCTGAGCGTTTGTAATTAATAATAAACCTCTGTGTCATGACTTGGGACCTGGTTTGGTGGTCTAGAAGAGAAAGTCAGGGACATAGGGTCTCATATCTGGCTGGCCTTCACCTCCCAGTGTGAGATGCTCCTGCTGAGACCGGATGTAAGTTCCTGATCCCCCTGTCTCATATCTGGCTGGGTTTCATCTCCCAGTGTGAGATGCTTCCACTGAGACGGGTTGTAAGTTTCTGATCCCCATCTCCATTCTTTGAGTGTTGGAGTTACAGGCATTTGCCAAAGGACATGATTTTGTGTGCTGCTGCAGATGGAACCAGAGCCTGAGACCTGCTACTCAAGCAAGGGACCAACCTGCCTCCAGCCCCACCTCGGGCTAATTTACTTTCCTTTTAACCAGGAACAGGGAAACAAAGTAATAGAAAAACCTCCTCCAGCCACCAAGGGATCAGCTTACTTCTGTGCCTTACCAAAAGGAGGGGTGAGAATTAGGGCAGGGTTTCCCTGCTCAAATTGGTCTTTTGGGAGAATTGGCAATTTATTCTATCTCTCCTGGTGTCTTAAAAGTTCTGAGAACAATCTAGTTTTACTTTGTGACATAGATCTTTAATAAGAATGCCTCCTCTTTGATTTTTACTTCAGTTGGGTGTGGTCCAGGAGCCTGGCCTGAAACAAAATTTACCAAGTTGAGTAACAGGCCACACCATGTAGGAGAGGAGGTTGGGAGCAAGTATGCAAACAATCTATTCTCTAAAAGAATCAGTGTAAACAACATTTCTGATGAAGGAAATATAATTTGTTATCCTCAGAGGGGCGAGGCTAGTCACTCCACAGCAGTGGCTATTTTGTTCCAAGTCCCTGCAGGCTCGGAGGGAAGAAAACTGAATCAAGCAACTAACAAAGCCTCCAGCCACTGCTACACCTCAAAACAATTTTGTGTAAACTAGATTGGTCATCTTTGATGGGGTCAACAGAACAATAAGAATAGACGAATAGACAGTTGTTTGTTTTTATTATTGTTGTTATAGTTTATTGTATACCTTGTAGCATTTGTGTAGTTAAGAATAACTTAGTTCAGCTTGGCAGTGGTATCAAATGCCTTTAATCCCAGCACTTGGGAGGCAGATCTCTGTGAGTTCAAGGCCAACCTGGTCTATGGAGCAAGTTGCAGCACAACCAGAGCTACACAGAGAAACCTTGTCTTGAAAAACAAAAGCACAACCAAAAAAAAAAAAAAAAAAAAAACACAAGACAAAACAAAATGGCTTAACTCTAAATAATTGTCATGGGCAGGAGAGATTGCTCAGTAGGAAAAGATACCTATTGCCAACCCTGGGGACCTGACTTTGATCCTTAGGAATGGAGGAAGGAGAGAATGGAGTCCTCACACTACCCTTGCACACAAAATAAATAAGTAATGAAGGAGGGGGGTGGAATTCAAGACAGGGTTTCTCTGTGAAACACTCTTGGCTGTCCTGGAACTCATTCTAGACTAGGCTGGCCTCAACTCACAGATCCACCTGCCTCTGCCTCCCAAGTGCTGGAATTAAAGGCATGCATCACCACTGTCCAGCCTAATAACTAACTTTTTAATGTCAGTACTAGGGCTAGAGAGATGGCTCAGAGGTTAAGAGCATTTACTGGTTTTGCAGAGGACATGGGTTCAGTTCCCAGCAACCAGAATGGCTTACCACCCATCTACAATCGCAGTTCCAGGGGATCTGGTACCCTCTTCTGACTGTAGGCTACATTTGCACATGAACACCAACAAATGTCAGGCAATACTTGTAATCCAGTGGTTCTCAACCTTCCTAACACTGACACCCTTTAATATAGCTTCTCACATTGTGGTGACCCCCAACCATAGAATTATTTTGGTTGCCACTTCATAGCTGTAATTTTTTACTGCTATGAGTAGTAATGTAAATATCTGATATGTAAGATATCTGATATGTAAGCCCTGTGAAAGGGTTCTTAGGTTCCCAAAGGGGTCTCATACCCATAGGTCGAGAAGCACTGCCTTAATTTCACTTGAAATGTCTCTATTAGGGTCTGGAGAGATGACTCAGTGGTTAAGAGCACTGATTGTTCTTCTAGAGGATCCAGGTTCAATTCCCAGCACCCACATGGCAGCTCACAACTATCTAACTCCAAGGTCTGACACCCTCACACAGACATACATGCAGGAAAAAACAGCAATGTACACAAAATAGTAAAAAAAAAGAAAAAAGAAAAAAAAGAAAGAAAGAAAGAAAGAAATGTCTCTAGTAACATAATCACTTATATCCAGGATTCAAGATCTACGTTCTTGCTGGTAGTATTCACAAGACAGTGCTTGCTGCCCAGTGTGTTTTAACACTGCCTCAGCACCAGCTGGGCACCCAGCAGTCACACTCAGATCCCTTTGTATCCACAGATCTGGATCCCAGCTCAGGGGACACCAGCATGGGTAATCCCGGAGGCTTGCCCATGGTTCTCACTAACCAGTGTGACTGTCAATACAGAGTTCCCAGTTCTGCTTCAGAACCCCGCAAGTGCTGAGTGCCATCCTATTGTAAGAGGTGCAAGTTAGAAACAGCCACACGCTTGTATTGTGTTGTAATTTTTTTCTTATTCTTTTCATTGTTGTTATTATTTTGAGGTAGAGTCTCTTGCAGCCCAGGCTAGACTTAAACATGTTATATAGAGGAGGCTGGTTGTGAGCTTTTGATTCCCCTGCCTCTGCTGGGATAATAGGTGTGTGAGCCAAGCCCAGCTTTAGAAACAGTCCCATATTAACACAATTTAGTGAAGTCTGAAGGAGAGGTGGCAGCTCTCTCCCTAGGTGTGTGACATGAGCCTGCTCCACGTTGCAGCTCTGTCCCTAGGTGACATGACCCAGCTTGACATTGCATGGCATGAGTTAACTACTAGCCATGTGACTAGACTCATTCTTCAACCCCTCTTCCCAACCCAGAGGTGTAAGTGGGTGCATGATACTACTGTGAAATGCTACTCACAGGCTCATGTTTTGGAACATTTGGTGTCTGTCTGGTGGTGCTTGCTGATTGGGAGATTCTGGAACCTCCTGGACTAAGGACCTAGCTGTGGACCTAAGCCATTGGGGATGGGTCTGGGGAGTGACTCTGCCTCTGATCCATTTCTTTGCTTGCGTGTGTGTGTGTGTGTGTGTGTGTGTGTGTGTGTGTGTGTGTGTGTGTGTGTGTGTGTGTGAATAAAGTTTTAATAAAACACAGCCATGGTTAATCATTTACATATCATTTATGGCTGCTCTTATTCCATTTCTTTGCTTTTTAATCTACTAAAATGTGAGGATGAGATACCACCCGAGGCTCCCACAACTACTGACATAAATATACTACATTAACCTGATAAACTATATCCCTTGAAACCATCAGCCAGAATAAATCCCTTCCCCCTTAAGTTGTGAGGTGTTTTTTGTCACAGTGGTAAGTAAGAAAAGCAACTAGTTCATGGCAGTCAACAACTCCAACCCTCTGGTTATGTTCTCGGCTTTCCTGGTGTGACTAGCTCATCTTTGAGCCCATCTAAAGGTCTATTCTGATTCACTGCCTTGGCACAAGTTCAGACAAGGCAGGAAGGGATTTAGTAGGAGCAGCAAAGGACACACCTGTTGATGCCAGAGGTCACAGAGGAATGTCAAGAGACTCAGAGTTCCCAAGGTTTTTAGGGAGCAAGTATAGGTGGTTTTTTAAAAACATAACACTCACACTTAGGGGCTGGCCATGGGAGTTTGGCCATGCTCCAGTGAATATATGAACAACACAAATTAAACTTGCTTGCCCTCTTTCCCTTTCTCCCCCTCTTCCTCCTCCCCTTCTTCTTCTGGGGGAGGTCACAGGGTGAGGGGGTAGACCTGGGAGGACTGGGAAGTGAATGTGATTAGAGTTCATGATATGAAATTCCCAAATAATCAATAAAAATATCATATACATACATATATATGCACATACACTCAAGCTTACTGTGGATTAAGAAGAACATGATAACAATATGAAGACTCCCTGAACACACAATTGACAATGGGCACACACATATCTGCTTTTAAGTTAAAAACTCAATATTCTGCTGTGTAGTGATGGCACACATATTTAATCCCAACACTTGGGAGGCAGAGACAGGCAGATCTCTCTGAGTTTGAGGCCAGCCTGGTCTCCAGAGTGAGTTCCAGGACAGTCAGTGCTACATAGAAACCTTGTGTTGGAAAACAAAAACCCAAAAACCTCAATATTCATTTGCCAATCTGTAGTTCAAAACAACATGGGTGATACACTTAAAGTTTTAAAAATTGAACTTATGGGGGGCTGGAGAGATGTCTCAGGAGTTAAGAGTACTGGCTGCTCTTCCAGAAGACCTGGGTTCAATTGCCAGCACCCACCCAATTCCTCTCACAACTGTCTGTAATTCCTGTTCCAGGGAATCTGACACCCTCACACAGACATTCATACAATCAAAACACCCATGCACATAAAATCAAAATAATACATAAATTATTAAAAATTGAAGTTATGGACGTGTGTGTGTGTGTGTGTGTGTGTGTGTATGTGTGTGTGTGTGTGTGCATGTAGCCTATTTAGTTTTACCTAATATGGTGGGAATTTATTAAGGCTAGGTGATGGGAAAAATGTAGCCACAAGCCATTAGAATTATTTACTCCTTCTTCCCCTTATCACTCACCAGAAACCTACCCCCTGTTTATGGATTTATTTGTTTTCTATATTTCATATAGCAGGATTCTTACAAAACATGAGCTTTCACCTTTCACCTAGAATGTTTTCTTCAGGTTTCTTCCATGCTGTAGTGTGTATGAGGTAGTGATTCTCAACCTGTGGGTCCTGACTCCCTTGGGGATTCTAAACTCTTTCACAGGGGTTTCCTGAGATCATCAGAAAACACAGATATACTTACATTATGATTCCTAACAGTAGAAAAATTACAGTAATGAAGTAGCAATGAAAATAATTTTATGGTTGGTGGTTACCATGACATAAGAAACTATATTAGAGAGCCATAGCATTAGGAATGTTGAGCACCACTGGTATAAGGAATCCATACCACAATTTGGATATAATGATATATATCTAAAATATATACCATTCAGATATAATGGTATCTTAAAAATATCTCTGGAAATCACATGGTTCCAAGTGATTCTGGGAATCAACCCCCCCACCAAGCTCGACGCTGGGGCTGGTAGAACCTTCAAGGGGTCTTCTGTCTCGCAGCGGATCCAGCAATACTCTGATGACACAGGTCTTCTACCTCACATAGGAACTAGACCTTCTCTCCTTGGTCCTGATTTTTAAGAGCTAGGAAAAGATTTTGTTTGGCTTAGTTTGGGTCAGACACTGACCTGATTTCTTATGTGTGTAGCTAGAGAGGAGGGGTCATCAAGAAGTCTGATCGGCACGATGCTGAGTCTCCCTGAAAAAGTGATGGTGATGCCTCCCACAGAAACTTATTTAAGGACAGTGCCCCTCCCTATGGGCAAAGTAGATGTATAGGAGTGATACTATGACAGAGAGGGTGTGATTGGTGTTTAGGTGTCTGGGCCCTATAGAGGCTAAAAGACCTGAAATATTCATGATGATGTCATTCAATAAACAGGACCTGCCCAAAAGGCCTATATTGCTTCAGGTGATAAAGCCAGTTTTGAAATAATGCACTTGTTGTTTTAAAGTGAGGGCACACCTACCCAAAACAAAGAGTTATTCTTCCCAGCCTTTCCACCTACATGTGGCCATGAAATTACATGCTGGACATTGGAACGTAATCGGCAGTATTGTATGCAACTATTTTTTTCATTTTTATTTATATTTCAAAGTATCTTTTGGGACTGGCAAGATGGCTTGTTAGCTTGTCACACAAGCCTGACCACCCCAGGTTAATCCCCTGGACTCAGTTTGATCCCTGAAACACAGGTCAAGGTAGAATGAGGGAACCATGTGTGAAGTTGATCTGACCACAGCATGCACACACACTATGGCACACCCGTGCAAGCACATGAACATCTGTCTATTTCACACACAGAAATAATAGATAACATGTAAAACAAACTTACATATCTTTTAATATATATCATATATAACACACATATATAACAAATGTAGTTAATATATTTGTGACATGGTCTTACTTTGTATTCCAGGCTATGCTGGAGTTTGGTGTGTGGTCTAGTCCAACCAACAAAAATCATGATCTTCCTGTCTCAGCCTCCAGGCATCAAGATTATGGTCACGCACCATTATGTCTGGCTATGTGCAACTTTTTTTTTTTGTTTTTTTGTTTTTTTGGCACAGGGCTTCTCTGTACCAGAGCTTGTCCTGGAACTAGCTTTGTAGACCAAGCCGGCCTTGAACTCACAGCGATCTGTCTGTCTCTGTACCCTGAGTGCTGGGATTAAAGGCATGCACCACCAACACCCTGCCTATGTTCAACTTCTTTCAGACATCAGTTTTGCCCTCTTCTCTACCTTCCTTTCCTCCTACCAGCTAGAGTTCAGATACGATGACCCATGCTGCAACAGCAAATTAGACTCTTGCTTGGAAACCCTACTTTGAGAACACATAGAACATAAAATGGCAGGAGTCTGGGCAAATGACAATTGCAGCTACACCAGCTCAGGGCTGCCCATGGGTCTGTGGGAAAGAGATTTCTGTTTTAATGTCTCCATTAGTTTCTGTCACTCACTCTTTGCCGAGCCAGGTCCTAGGGGATGTACGTACGAATGTCAGAAAGCTTCTCATCGATCCTGCTTATATCCCTGTTTGTTGATCATACTTTCCCTGTAGCTTCCCTATAAAGCACAATGCACAGGCCAGAGGGTAACATTTGGGGATCAATTCCTTCCTTTTACCATGAGGGTCTGGGGAATTGAACTCAGGTCAACAGGTGTTAGTGAGTGCCTTTACTCACTTCAGCCTTCTCACTGCCAACCCTAATTTAAACAAAACAAAAAACAACAACAACAAAAAAAGCAGGCATCCATTTATAATTATATAGCAATAGAAACTGTAGTCAGTATCTCAGCTGCCTCAATATATGTGGTAAGAAATTAGCTTTTAAGGAAAAAAATTACAAGGAAGGCAAGAGAGATAGGAATGGGGAGGTGGGCATGAGTCTGTGAGGAGGACATGGGTGGGGATGAGTATGATTCAAATACATTATATGAAATTCTCCAAGACAATAAAAATATTATGTGTAAAAAAGAAATTAGCCTTTGAAATTTGGGGGAAATCCAATTATCTGCCTAAGTGTGTTTGCCAAGGACTTTTGGGGCTGCCAGACTTATTAATAGCATGCTAAATTAGTATCCTCAGTTCTCCTCAGATACATGCCAACTGTAGTATATAAATACCAAATTTTAATAACATGCTTAGTTGATGACTAATAAGTACCACCCATAGCTTCATTTAAAAATGAAACCCCGTGGCATTCATGTGCTTGCCACATAATCAATAAAGACAAAAAGTTGTTAAAATTAAAACTTGAATTTGTTATAACCATATTCACACCGTAATATGCTTTCTGCCTTGACATTGAGCCCTGCCTCAAGCCCAAAGCCAGAGCCCAGGCAGCTAAGGACTATGAACCAAAAATGAACTCTTGGTATTTTCTTAGGTATTTTTGTCACAGCAACAAAAAGCTGCTCGATACATGAATCAGTGTTATATGAATTTTACAAACCAAAGTATAAATTATAAAAGAAAATATGCAAAAACGAACACATCTTAAGACATGGCTGCCCATGGCTAGTTCTCACACTGTGGTCAGCCAATCCCCATCATTAAAGTCAGAAGATGCCGCAGGGACAGAGGGTGAGGGCAGATCCCTTGCGTCAGTGATAGCTGAGTCAAATCTTGAAGGAAATTCAAGTTACCTGGAAGGAAGAGAGAAAGGAAGGCAATGAAAAGACATTCTTGAGCTTCTGTCTCCCCATCTAATGGGGAGGATGACAGCCTTACAAAAGACAAGTCATGGGTTAAGATTCCTAGAACCTGTGATTAATGCCTTAAAGGTCAAGCTAGCAGATGCAACCACAGCTTTGTGGAGTGTGGCCTTGGCCATAACCCAAAAGACAAAGGTCCCTGTGAGAGGTGGAAGAGGAAGACACAGAGGAGGAGGTGTGGAGAAACAGGAGTGGGGCCAGAGCCTGGAGTGGTACAGGCACGAGCTACAGAGCCTACGGTAGCCAGGCTGCTCCTGGGGCTAGGAAAGAGAAAGGAGGGCCCCAAAGGCGCTGAGGGAGAGGGACTCTGCGATACCTGTGTCTAAGCTCTAATACTGCGAGAGTAGACAAAGACACAGAGATCTTCATGATGGGGAGTGCTCTGGCTCCTCCCCCTTCCCAGCTGCTTTCTCATCACGGTGGTGTCTGCCAGGGTTTCCCTGTTTGCCCTTGCTTCCCACTTTATCACACCGGTTGACTTTGTGCCTGAGCACTTACCAGTAGTGGTCTTTTCTGTTTGCTTTACGTATATTGCCACTCAAGTCTGCGTTTCCTGAGAGTAAAGGTTTGATTCACCACTATACTCTCAGTTCCCTAATATATACATCTCCTAGAGCCTCGATAAATAGTTGACAAATAAATAAAGGCTGGGGGCAGAGCAGGAAAGGAGTTATAAATGCAAGGAGCCCCTCTCATCAAGTACCCCACCCCACCCATTTATGTAGCCCAGGCTGGCCTCAAACTGTTTACATAGCCGAGGATAACTTTGAATTTTTGATCCTCCCATCTCTACTTCCTCAGCGCTGGGTTTACAGGCATGAGTCATGCCAAGTTTATGCCTGGATTATATAGTGTTGGGTATCAAAGCCCCTGTGCATGCTATGTAAGCATTCTACCAACTAAGTGACATCTGGAGCCCCCAAATGCAATCCCTACTGTTTCTCTGTTCCTTTGTTCTCAGGCTGCGGATGGAGCCAAAGACTGTGCATACCAGACATGTGCTCTATCATGGAGCTACATCCCATGTCCTGTCTCTCTGTTCTTAATGGGGGAGCAGGACTTCCTCCTCTTTCTGAACTCTGGACTCCAATGCAACCCCCACTTCTTCTGCATCTGTTATTCACTCCAATCTAAATCTTCCCTTGGCACAAACGCAAGAGCATACCATGTCTTAAAAGAAAAGCTAGGTTCCATGATTTGATGATGTACTCTGTACCGAAGTCTGCCTTCTTCCCTTTTGCCCAGGGATAGTGACTCAGTCTCCCCCACCCCCACCTCGCCCGCCCCTCAGGTTTCTGTGACCTGCCATCAGTCCCTATCACTGTTCCGACACTGTTTCAGATCAGCCCCAGAAACCTGCCAGCTCTGGTCCTGTTTCCTTTCTTATCAGCCTTGGCAGTGTCTCCAGAAAGCTGCCTTTCCTGCTTGGCTCTTCAGAGACACAGGTGTTCCTTTCCCTCTTGGGGTCCCTTCCAAGTCCCCACAGGAGGCTTTTCCTCCTCCTCTCTGGGAATTGCCATTTCGACCTCTTGCACCTACCCTCCTGCCTGTATATTGTTAAGCAGTCTTCTCTCCTGTGGTTTAAATGACCACTTACAGGTATGAATGACATACCTTTGGTGACCCAAATTTGTATTGCCAGCTATCTTCTAGATGTTTCTATTCTTATGGCCCTTCAAATTTAGTATGCCCCAAGCTGAATTTACCATCCTTATGTATTTTCACAAATCACCTTTTTCTCTATTTTCTCTCCAAGCAGGGATATGATGCCAACCATCTCTCAGCTGCTCTGGAGCGTGCCAAGCTTGTTCATCATCCCCTGGTTGACTCTGGTGCCAGGTCCTATTGAATTCACCTCCTAAATATCCCTTGAATCCATCTGTCCACCTTTCTCAGCTTCTGCTGAACTCAAACCTTTTCCTTCTCTTTCCAGGGCATCTCAGCAGCATTTGGAGGCTTCCTCCTTGGGAAGTTTACCTCCACCCTCCTTTCCCTCTCTCTTTTTACCTTTGGAGAGGTGGTCTCCATGTTTAACTCACTGTTTCACTTTGGAGATGTGGTCTCAGCTCACAATTCCTCTATTCCTGTTCCCTGGATAAAAGAGGTGCACCACCATACACAGCCTTGTTACTTTGCTAAGTGTCGTTTTCAAATGAAAGAATAACATATTCTCATATAGTCAGTTACTTGTAAGGTTATTAAGCTAATAAGAGAAATAGTAAAGACACACTGCACTCAAGTAGTCCTCAAATCTGACCCCCAACACAGAGGCACATCTCTCTTTCTTCCTATCTTTCCTTCTTTTTTCCCCCCCTTTCGTTTTAGTTTTCAAGACAGGGTTTCTCTGTGTAGCCCTGACTGTCCTGGAACTCACTCTGTAGATCAGGCTGTCCTCAAACTCAGAGATCCACCTGTCCCAGCTTCATGAGTACTGAGATTAAAGGTGTTCACCACCACCACCCAGTTAATATTTTTTTTCTTTAAAGAAATAAGTTTTTAGCCAGGTGTTGGTGGTGCACGCCTTTAGTCCCAGCACTCAAGAGGCAGAGGCAGGCAGATCTCTGGGAGTTCGAGACCAGCCTGGTCTACAAGAGCTACTTTCAGAACAGGCTCCAAAGCCATAGAGAAACCTTGTCTCAAAAAACAAAAAACCAAAACAAAAAAAGAAATAATTTTTTAACATCCTGAAATTCCTTCTTCCTTTCTTCTTTTCCTTTCTGTCTTTCTTTCTTTCTCTCTCTCTTTCTTTCTTCCATGATAGGGTCTCACTATTTAGCCCTGGCATGTCTACACTTCTATGTATTCTGGGCTGGCCTGTAATTAATTCACTGAGATTCACCTGCCTCTTCCTTCTGAATACTAGAATTAAAGGCACGTACCAGGCTTATGTATTTATTTATTCTGAAATTCTGTATTTTAAGAGGAATGTCTTTTTTACATTTTGATATCTCTGATGCTTGGTTAAATTCAGCTGTACACTGTATTCTTTTTTTAACTCATTCTGACACATATTCTTTTTACCCATAATTACAAATTAACATTTACCTCCAGACATTTTTTTGCTTTTGTTTGTTTGTTTGTTTTTTGAGACAAGGTTTCTGTGTGCAGCCCTGGCTATCCTGGAACCCACTCTGTAGACCAGTGTGAACTCACAGAGATCTGCCTGCCTCTGCCTCCTGAGTGCTGGGATTAAAGGCGTGCTCCACCACTGCAAGGCCCTCCAGATCTTTCTAAAGTACAAATCTAATCTGTTTGTGACTCTCTGGGAAATTCTTAAAAGGCTCTGCCTTGGGGAGAGGGGTTCTCTATCCCCTCTCTCTAACCTTCCTTCCTCTGGCCCCCACGTTTCTACACCTTTGCATCCTTTTACCTCAAAGTCAAGCAGCTATTTTGCAGCTAGTTCCCCAAAATATTTAAGTGAAGTCAGAGCCCTCCACCCAGAAGTGTCTTCTGTCTTAAAGGTCTCACTTTTTTTAAAAAAGCAGTGGCCACTCATTGAGCTGAGCCTGAGTTCTTCCTTCACATACAACCCCCACCCCCCATCCCTCCACCCTGCTTGTGGTCTGTGCTGCTCCTCAATCAGGTAGCATGCAAAGCCATGTCATTTCTCTGGTCTTTTAATACCAACAGAGTTCTCTAGCACACATTCTTCTTTATATGCAAAATCCATTTCTAACAATGCTCAGCAATGTAGCCAAAGAATACCTTTGGAAATAATGAATTAAATATGAGGAAAGCAGGGAGATTTCCTTATAGAAGATGTAGAGCCTTCCAGCTAACCACCCACCCCCTTACCCTAAGACAAGCAAGAGGACACTAAACCACTTGGGTATCCAGAAACCAATTGCAGACCTAATAATTCTACCCCTAACTGAAGGTGAATGGTGTCAAAACTTTTGTAGTCTGCCTGTCCCCTTTTTCCTCTTGTCTTAAAGCATTGCAAGTCAGGACTCCATCCCACCTCTTGGCCACTTGTGCAACTCGGCATGTGTATTTGTGCAAGGCACCAAAGAGGACTCCTTCTGACTTGTCTACCTGAGATTTCCATTTGGACCCCCTCCCACACCCGTGAATCCCACTGAGACGAACACCAGTAATAAATATGAGAGCTGACGTCTAGGAGAAAACATTTGTTTTACTATATACCGTAAGTCCTCTAAGTTATATGGAGCCATCAGTCGGAACAGTTTCTCCATGTCAACCCACTACTGGATTTCAGTTCTAGAAACTGCCCCAAATAGACAGTCCTTCTTTCTGACCTAGATAATTTAAAGCCAAAGATTCCAAGTCACTCCTGGAAAAGTGCCAGAATACTGTTGGGATTTTAAATAAAGCACTTTGGATGTGGCCTATCTGACAGTCACTGAGATTGGTCTGTGGTGATGACAGTATCTTTCAAAAGTGAGGCCCTGGGTTCGATCTATCCTCAGTGCTGGCTGGGGTGGGGGAATAGAAGGTGTCCATATTAAAATGTGCTGACAATTGTAGGACCAACATGCTGGAGATATTCTTAGTGAGAAATTCAGAATTGCAAAGCAAACTAAAAAAGATGAGAACAGTAGAAGAGGTGTCAAATGCCCTTTTTTTTTTTTTTTTTTTTTTTTTTTGTGAAGAGTTTATCCGTAGGAACGTGGCTGTCATGAGAGGATGCTGGCTTTGGCTTTGCTTTGCAGTTGGCAGTTGGGGAGAGGCTGGGAGGGACAGCTGCCACAAGCCTAGCTAAGGAGGGGGCTTGGAGCTACAGTAGCTACTGTAGATAAAGCATGCAGATGAATTCAAGATAAAGGGGAGGCACCCAAACCATGCACACATGAAATGGAGGGCTGTTACCGAGAAAGTGTTGTGCGTTAACTCTCCCCGCCTTAGAAGATGCTAAGGAAATACTTAGTTGATGAGGCCCTGAATCAGGCTGAACCACACAGCCCTTGAACAGATCCAGAGAGTCGAGAGCATCCACACTGGGGTGGAATCAGATCTTTGTCACGTGTTCCATTCTCAGAGCAAAGGTGTCACCAAGAAGCCAGTATGAAACAGATGGAGTGAATCTCTTCTGCTCACATATCTTAGACTAAATAAAAACAAAACAGCCCTGGGTATCAAATACCTTAGCTGGGGAGACATAATTCCTGTAGATTTTGGCTTCCCGGGCAATAAACTCTCTGACAGTGAACCCGCCCTCCCACTGAGCTGTAACTGCAAGACAAAAATGCAGGAAAATGAAAGCTAGAAGAAACACACCTTGGGCAGTAGCTCTCGGTGATTTCGCCCTCCGTACAGACTCAGGGAGGTGTATTTGAACTCCTTGAAGCCAGTGCCCTGGGATAGACCTCCCCAGTATCTAGTTATCTCCAAACCAAAACAGATTTGGTCTGGATCAAGGTGGAGTTTCCGGGTCCCTATCCAGCCACTGGGAACCCCAGGCCACTCCCCAGACCGCGTCAAGAAAGAGGAACAGTGGTGAGCCTGCCTATTGGACCCCCCCCTCAGCCCCCGCCCCGCCCCAAACCCGGTGGACTTTGACTGTAAATTGTGACACAGGGAGAGGGAGGGAGCCGATCTCAGCTTTTGTTTCCTGTGTGGAGGGCACTCTGAGGGAAGGATCGGTCGCCTACCTGCTTGCACCTTCCGGACCCGGGGGAGGCCGTGCCTCCTGCAGAGCCGTTCGTCCCGGCCTCACCTCCCAGCACTGTCTCCAGCTGGACCAGCCTGACTCACCCAGGATGGGTGGCAGTGGTTGGGGGACACCTCAGAGGGCGGAGGTAAAGGAGGCGGGCCGGGCCCTTCCCCCAGAGCCCGGGAGGCGTAGCCAGCGCGCAGGTGAAACCGACTCCGACCTATCCCGGGAACTTTCTCTGCGGGGACTAACTGCCACAGGCCAGCGTCGCTCAGGGGCGGCCTGGGAGCCGCCCTCTGCCACCGGGGCTGCGCGCGGGGACTCAGCCCGAGCACCCGAGCTTGGGGACCCTCGGCCCTCCCGAAGCGCTTCGGGGATGCGGGCAGCGCCGGTCTCCGCTGCTGATGGAGGCGGGTGGCGCCGCCCCGGGCGCAGGTGACACTCGCCAGGCCCGGGTTTCTGTCGGAGTGGGAGTGTGCTGGGAGCTCGAGACGCAGCCGCCCCGGCGACCAGGGATCTGGCAACGATGGCTGGAGAGCTGAGCCAGGAGGCACTGCTGGACTTTCTGTGTCAGGCCGGGGGCCGAGTGCGTAACGCCCAGCTCGTGAGCCACTTCAGGGGCTTCCTGCGGGACCCTCACGTGCCTCCCGGCCAGCTGCAGCAGCGTCGCGAGCTTTTCAAGGGCTTCGTGAACTCGGTGGCCGCAGTGCGCCAGGACCCCGACGGCACCAAGTACGTGGTGCTCAAGAGGAGGTACAGGGACTTGCTCGGGGAGGAGGGCCTGCAGCGACCCACCCCTGCAGAGGGACCGCAGCAGGGCCACCGCCGCCCGCGTGACCCGGAGGCGCAGAAACCGCCAGCAGGTGCCGCGACCCGGGTGGGCTCAGGTGGCGATGAGCTAGTAGGCAGCAGCGCGCGGGAGGCGGCCAGGGCAGACCAATGCCCGAGGGACAGTCCGAGCCGGAGGCCACCGGGGCCCGCGGCTGCTCAGACCAGAAGCAGGTGTGCGGCGGTGGAGATGCCGGGCGGCTGCTGCTGGGAATGTCAGCAGAATGGCTTGGGGGACACCACGCGACAGCCTCAGCCCGGAGATCTCGAGGACCCCGCGGCCGCCTGCGAGGAGCCAGAGCCCGCCGCGCCTGCCGTGGGTGACCTGGGAGCTCCGGGATGGCTGCGGGAAGGAACGGTGGCTGAGCCAGCACCGGTGTCTACTTCGCCGGTCTGGCCTCTGGCCGCCGTCGAGGCTGCTGGGAGCCCCACGTCCCCGCCCGCTCTCCCGCCCCTCCCGGATCCCTCCAGTGAACCGCTGGAGCTGTTTACCGCCGGCTCCCTGAACCATTCAACTCAGCAGCTGCAGCAGCAGCAGCAACGCACTCGAGAGTGGGTAGCCAGATATCCACAGATGCCGGAGGCCAGGAACCAGGGGCCCAAGCGCGCCTGGTCGGTGTTGCCAGACAACTTCCTCCAGCTACCGTCGGAAACCGCCTCTGGGATCTCAGAGAAACACTTGGCACTGCCAGAGCTAGCACCCTCTTGTGATCCTCTCCTCCCCATGGTTCCTGATGAGTCCTCAGAATTCTGGCCTGGGAACCCTCCACCCACTATCTTTCGAAGCATTCGTTGTCAGCTGTCCCTCCAAGATCTGAATGACTTTGTGGATCAAGAGAGTCACAGTAGCGAAGAGAGCAGCAGTGGACACAAAGAGTCTGCCGGAACCCCCGAAGAGGGACTGCAACCTGTCCTGGGAACCTCCTCTTGGGGAGACCTCAGGGATTCTATTGAGGGTCTGTCTGTGTCTTCAAATGAAGGCAGCCCCAGTCGGATCCGGCGGAGCCTCAGGTACAAAGGGAATGCCCCCAGTTTTCGGAAGGTCCCAACAGGGGCTAAAAGCCTTGAAGATCACCCGCAGGAGACTTCACTCTGGTCAGCCCCCAGGTTCCGGAGGTCTGTCAGGAGGAGCCCTCGAACTGGGAGAACCAAATCCTCATCCTCTGATGAGGAACATCTTGATGAGGACTTGTTAAAAAGGAACCGGCGCCCACCTCGGTCCAGGAAACCTTCCAAGGCAGGAGCCCTGCCCAGCCCAAGGGTGGATATTGTTTTGGTACAGAAACTGACAGACGCTAATGCTGTGGCAGGCCAGCCACACACCTCTTGGGTCCCCAGCAGGAACGGATCTGCAGCCTTGATACCCCACAGACCTCCTGAGCACAGGTCGTCCCTTGTTCCCCTAGATGCCAGGGAACATGAATGGATTGTGAGGCTTGCCAGTGGCTCCTGGCTTCGAGTGCAGGCTTTGTTCTTAGAGGACCCCCAGTTGGCTTTGCACAGAGACTTCCTGACAGGGTACACAGCCTTGCACTGGATAGCCAAGCATGGTGACCTGCGTGCTCTTCAGGACTTTATCTCTGGAGCCCAGGAGGCAGGGATTGTACTAGATGTAAACGTGAGGTCCAGTTGTGGCTATACCCCGCTACACCTAGCAGCTATTCATGGCCACCAGGGAGTCATCAAATTGCTAGTGCAAAGGTTGGCTTCCCGGGTGAATGTTCGGGACTGCAGCGGCAAGAAGCCGTGGCAGTATCTTACCAGTAATGTCACTGGGGAAACATGGCAGCTCCTGGGTGCACCCCGGGGCAAACCCATCTTCCCCGTATATCCCTTAGTTCAAAGCTCCTCCCCAGCCAGGAAGGTCAAGAATCGGGAGATGTCTAGAAATGTCACCCGGAAGACTTCCTTGGCTGCTTTGCTCAAAACCCAGCACAACAAATGGAAGATGGCCAGCCAGTATGAGAAATTCCACACCCCAAAGGAGAGAGAAGAATATAGTGACTGAGGTGGGCTTCCAGAAGGCAAAGCACCCCCACCCCTGCAAGCTGCTAAGTAGGTGAGAGGACCCAGGAGAAACAGAAACTGCAAGGAAAAGGACCAGTGAAATGGTGTCCTCAAGGGTCATCTTAACTTCTTGAAGGCTCATACATACGTTTGGGCCGTGAAATGTAGAAAAAAGCAAAGCCAGGCACTCCAGCCTGGGAAGGGTCCCTCAATCCTGAGCCAGCCAGGGGTCCAGGCACCCAATGCACTGAGTTTTCTGAGGCAGTGCGAGGCCTTACTAGAAAGGGAACAGATGCGTCAGAGAGAGGCAGTTCGTGGATCTGACACAGTTCATGGTCTTCTCTGGCTGGTAGCTCTCTGGCTTCTGTTCATCTCCAGAATAAATCTTGGATGAGTAGAAAGACCCAGGTTTGAAGTCAGATGGCGTCCCTTCATTTTCTTTATGTGCCTTTTGGCATTCCAACCAGTCAAAGAAAATGGTTACTGGAGAATGTAGAATCTGATTGAAGAGACTTCCCCAGTCCTGTGCCCGAGCCTTCCTGTGAACAGCATCTATGGTTGCTTGGTGTAAACTGATTACTTGCTTCTCTGCGTATCTTTGCCAGTGATCAGAGAAGCAGACACGAGAGATCAGATATGACCTTGACTCCAGTCTCCAGAGAAATGACACCATTCAGACCCTGTTTGTGTTTATTATTTGTTTGTTGTTTTTGTTTTGTTTGTTTGTATCAACCCAAGGTGACTTCTCAAGTGTAAAAACAGCTTGGTTCCTCATAACACTCTTGACCCTGCAGGGACAGAATCATCTCTGACAGCTTCTAAGAGAGTTCAGGGTCAAAGCTGGCACTCAGGAGAAGAGAGTGCCTGGGGTCCCTCTGGGAAAACAGAAAGTTAAAACCATCAGAACTGTGTCAAGCTGCTAAGCATAACTTTGTTTGCACTAAACTTTTTGCCAATTAAGATTAAATATTAGCCTTGAAGTGCTGAATGTCTAACAGGAAGAGTCAAGTCCAGTTCTCAGGAAGATGGAGCGGCGCAGGTCCCTAGCTGCAATCAAAGAATAAGCACTGCAAATCCCAGCAGAATGTGCAAATCACAGAGTGTAAATCCAAAGAGGGCTGGAAAGTTCATTGTTCAGAGATTACTTTTTTATGTAAATATTTTCTTGTGTGGTGGCAATGATGCTGTATTGAAGTATTTTTCTGTTTATTTTATTTTTCTTCATTAAAAGACCAGCAGATTATTATAATTTATCATATTGTACCCAGCTGATTATTGCTAATGTTTGTACACAATGGGCTCGATGATTGTCAAATCTTTCTGTTTCTTTGTAGTTTAACTTGATGTTGCTAAAATCAATCTCTTTTCTCCATCTCTCTCCATTTCCCCAGGGATAGAATTTTGGACCTCATGTGTATTATTCCAATGCCTACAACTCCTATCACTTTGTTTTGTTTTTGTTTTTGTTTTTGTTTTTCGAGACAGGGTTTTTCTGTGGCTTTGGAACTTGTCCTGGAACTAGCTCTGTAAACCAGGCTGGACTCAAACTCACAGAGATCTGCCTGCCTCTGCCTCCCAAGTGCTGGGATTAAAGGTGTGTGCCACCAATGCCTGGTCCTATTCACATTTTATCAAAAAGACAAAATAATCAATTCTGTGAGCATTTCTAATCACATAGCCTTTTCATCCCCTCCCTAAGGATGAAACTGGAAAATCAAATCAGAAAGCATAATGGGGGGAATAAAAATGTAATTTTACAAAATAGACATCTATGTAAATAACCCAGTGAACAGCTGCTTTGGGATGCCAGTGGGTTTACCATATTGTCACAACTGGATCAACTTACTCAAGTATTTTACAAAGTACTGTGAAGTTTAAAAGGTGATCAGGACACTATCTCTCTTCGATAGATAGCTAGAATCTAAAAAATCTAAACTATTTGTTCCTGGCTGACTTCTACCTTGACTTGCTCCCAAGTTGTCTTCAAAAGCTGAGTTACAACAGAGAGAAGCTTGTGATAATAAGCAAGAGGGGGAAAGGCATATGTATCTGGAATGAGGACAAACTAATGTAATATAACACTCTAAATACCAGAAGTAAAAGCCAAGTGTTCTGAAAGGTGAGAGAGAGAGAGAGGGAGAGAGAGAGAGAGAGAGAGAGAGAGAGAGAGAGAGAGAGAGAGAGAGAGAGAGAGAGAGAGAGAGAGAGAACAGGAAGGGCTTGCTTCTTGCCAGGAGTGATGATACTGGCCTTCCCAAGAAACCAGCTTTGTTGGTCCCTCCACATTCTTGTCTACTTCAGTGTGTAGCTCCACACAGCCCTAGTGTTGTCTGTTGCTCTGTGGTCAGAGAGTTGCCTCTCGGGACTTGTCTCTCAAGCCTTTGTTCATGTGTCTAGTGTACCTGACCCTGTGAACTGTCTTACAGGGTCACAGTGCTGGGGCGGGCCAAGGGGGCGGAGTCAGGACAGAAGAGGGGGTGGAGGGCAAGGTGAAAGAGCTCACGTTGCAAAGTCCAGGTGGGGAGGGCTCTGGCAGGAATGCTCTGCTGACTTCTCCTGCTGGGATCCCTGCACCTAGGTAGCACTGTGCACTGCGCCTATGGGGTGAGGGGGGTAAGGCCCTACCCACTCAGTCTTTGTCCTACATTCCTTCAGCTGGAGGCCCGTGTTTCCTACCTTCTTGGTGAGGTTGCTCATATCCCTCAAAAAACAGCTAAAATCCAAGCTGTAAAGAAGACTCAAGGTGAAGGCCTCCAAATGTAGGCATGGCCACTTCACTAGAATTCCAAGAATGTTTGCGCAGACATCACAAGTGCTGACTCATCATAGTGTTTGATTTTGTTTTCTGCTCTTATTGAGACAATGTCTCAAGTTCAGGGTGGCCTCGAACTCCTGATCCTCTGGCCTCAGCCTTCCACTTGATGGTATTACAGGCACATACCATGGCCCAGGCCAACTATCCCATGTGTTTAAATGAAGGGTTTTGATTTTTACCTTGAGACTTTGAATATTAGAAAACACTTTCAATTCATCTAAATATACCAGGCTGACTCTTATTGCTGGTTTTCTTTCCCTATTTAAAAAGATAAGGTGGATGGTCTTGCTGTGTTGTCCAGGTTAGCCGGAAGCTCCTAGGCTCAAACAATGCTCTTGCCTCTGTCTCTTATATAACTGCAACTTCAGCCATGCCACCACATCTGGACATCTTTACTTGGAGTTTGTTGAGCATCTAGTTTGCCCTAAGGATGCCTCATCCTCCCTTCCGTCCAGGGCTCTTTGGTTGCTAGAGATACAAGCTGTGAAAGTGGAATGATAGAGTCACTCTAGCACCGTAACATATGTGTGCATCAAGACACTAGAAGTGAACCAGGAAGATAGACAGCTCAGTGGGTAAAGGCATGAGTCACTAAGCTTGAGGACCTGGTTCAGATCTAGCTCACTTCCCCTTGCTTCCACATACACACTGAGACAGACATGCCTCCCTGTCCCACTGCCCTTCCCCCCCCCCACACACACACTACAATAAATAAAAATGTAAGAGAGGTCAGGGTGGCAGGTCTAAAATGTGTAATATCACTAGTGCTGCAGCAAGTGGAGGGAAACCCAGAAGGCTGGCAACTTTCTCCTGAGGCCGCCTGTTTGCATAATGGTCCTTTACGCTCTGTCTCTTGGGTGTCTCCCAGCTAAATAGAGCCTTGTAGCAGTGTGTAACTGAGGGCCACCTTTCTGGACATTTATCACAAAAATAACATCCTAGTTCCTCAAGTGTGACTGCGGAGACCTGCCATAAGCTGGGTCCTGGAACCATCTTTCCAGTGGGGTGCACAGTCCTTCCAAAGTAGGGTATCCACCAAGGATGCTCTCACCGTTCTTTTCTGGTCTTTATTCCTGTCTGCTAATTGCAGAATTAGGAATCCACAGAGGGAGAGCTAGAAACTTAAGACAGCTTGCTACTTGTTAAAGTTTTTGACAGGTATGAAGTTTCAGTGTGTGGTGTTCTCTATTATTGTACCCCTGGCACGCATATCCTATAGCGTAGATAATGGGACACCAAATTGGCGGTGTCTCTGTTCTTTCGCCAGAAGATTTATTGTGTTTACTTGCGAAGAGGCTCTCAGATTTTTAGGGAGGAAGGCATGAGGCAGCTGGCTCTATAACCACACAGAAGTTCCTCCCCCCTGGAACAGCCTAGAATCTTTTGAGGAAGGGAAAGGAGTGATTATCTAGGGGCAGGACAAAGACACCTGCAGCCTAAGTTGCTTCGGGTGCCACCTGACCAAAACCCTATAGTCCCACCTGTGTGTCACCTTACACCTCCAGGGCCTCCTGGGTCCAGGTGTTTGTTCCCTTCTATAAGCTTCTTCAGGACCACCTGGGAGATCAGGGGCAGGTGGAGCGCATCGCCCGATGCTCTCAGCATCCTGGAAACGGGGCTGGTGCCCTCTCCCTATTACTAAGGGCACCATTGAGTTAAAGTCAGTTTGGAGGTCTTTGTGTGACATTTCTCAGATCCAAAACTCCAAATGTCTTTATTTATCTTTCTGGATTAAGAAGATAAAACCTGATTCTCTTCAAAATTTAAATCTACAGCATGATGGAAAATGGCTGTGAAGTTATAGACAGCTGGTATTCCTGACAGAAAATGGAAATGTATATAATGGGGGAAGGTGTTACACAGGACTATTGACTCAGACAAAGAGCCACTATCGCTATTGTCATGAGTTTAGCTGACTGTTGTTCTCTGACACAAAGAGGCTGGGAGGGTCATGGGCCCCTACCTTGAGTACCCAGCCCCTCCTCCCAACCAGTTGTATGCAGTTCTGCCTTAATTGCACACGATCTCAGGGGAAAAGCTAGATGAGTATCAATTGGGAAGGACTAGGGATAGGGGGCGTCTATGTAGTCATCTTTGCTGGGTGTAGGCCTTCCTGTGTGGCTGCTTTAAGGCCACACATGCTCCTGGCTGTGACCCCTCACCCACAGCTGTGGAAGTAAGCCCAATACACTCTGGCTCTCACTGGCTCTCCAGAGTAAACCTAGAATGTGTCTGGTTTTGGTGTGGGGGCACCTTAGGAGTAGCATAGCCATTGTTTGTTTCCCAGGGAAGAAATGTGAGTAATGGCAGGCATTATAGCAAATATTCTGTTACCTGCTAGGTTTGGATTTTTGTTGTTGTTGTTGTTGTTGTTGTATGGTCTTTTTTGTTTTGTTTTGTTTTGAAAGCAGGGTCTTGCTGGGTGGCCCAAGCTGGCCTCTAACTCACTAGGTAGCCCAGCTTGTTCTCAAACTTGGGACTGTCCAGCCTCGTTTCAGTGGAATTGGATCATTTTGATTAATATATTATTCTAGTTAACAGGGATTTCTTATATATTATTTACACGGTGACATTTTAAAAACATCAAAAACCTATATTTAAATTTGGCTCGGTAGGTAAAGTGCCTACTGTACAACCATGAGGACCTGGGTTTAGTCACCAGAACCCCATAATAAAACTGAATGTGACAGCACATGTTCATAACCCCAAAGCTGGAGAGGCTGAGAAGGGGTGTCCTGTGGCTCTCTGGCCAACTAGTCTAGTAGAATAGGCAATTGTGAGAGACCTGAACTCACACATGCACCCAAATTCACACGTGTACCCGCACCCACACGTATACATACACAATATATATTAAGTATTCAAGTGGACTAGACAATAATTAATTGGCTTATTTAAAAACAGAGTATAGGATTTTGAGGCACTTGTGTCATTACTCAGTTTCTGAGGGGAAAAAAATCTTTAAAATTTCGTGGTTAATAAAAGATTGTACCTGATGGTGGTGGCACATGTCTTTTATCTTAGCACTTAGGAGGCAGATACAGGCAGATCTCTATGAGTTCGAGGCCAGCTTAGTCTACTGAGTGAGCACCAAGGCAGGCTCCAAAGCTACACTGAGAAACCCTGTCTCAAAAAAATAAACAAATAAATGGTTGTGTTTTATACATTGTAGTTTGTCTTCTTTTTGTTTGTTTTGTACAGGGCATTGAACCTAGGACCTTGCACTTTATAGGCAAGTACTTTACCATTGAGCTACGTTTCCATCCCTGCTGTTGGCATAGGCTCTCACCATGTTGCTCAGGGAGATCTTGAACTTGTGAGCCCAAGTGATTCTCTGGCTTAAGCCTTAACTTAGAGTATAGGTGCGTGCCATCAGGCCTGTCCTTACAACTCCCTGTATATTTCCAAAAATATAGAAATAACAGCTGTATGTTATATGGGAAGACTCATAACAACAAAAAGCACAATCAGTTGCTTCTAACCAGCCCAAGCCAATCACTGGTCACATTTTGGCGTGTACCAATCCAGCATCTGTAACAAAGGTGGCACCCGTCCTATGTGCCAAATGCCAGTTTTATTTGGTTGAGTCAGCTCATTGCTGTTATCTTCTGTTTGAACTGGGTGCCTCCTATGGAGCCAGATAGGGAATGTTTATGTGTTTATGTCTTCAGGTGATGGGGAGTGGGGTAGCTGAGGGGTTCCTAGAGCCCTTGGGCTTCAGTAGCCTTTCCTTTTCCATCATCCACGGGGCTATTCCCTAAACATGCTAAGCGGAACCACCGGGAACCAAACCCAGACCTCACACATGCTGTGATGTGCTGCACTTGCTTTCCAGCATGTGGGCCACCATTGCTCATTCTTTGCATCCCTGTGGTGTAAACACCAGTTTTCTTTGCGTTTTTTTTTTCTTTTTGATATATTTTTTTTTAATTTAAATTTGAAACAAGCTTGTTTTACATGTAAATCCCAGTTCCCTCTCCCTCCCCTCCTCCCTTGTCCCCCACCCCCACCCTCATTCCATCCCCTTTCCGCTCCCCAGGGAGGGTGAGGCCTTCCATGGGGGATCTTCAAACTCTATCATATTATTTGAAGCAGGTCTCCCTCCCCCATGTGTCTAGGCTGAGAGACTATCCCTCTATGTGGCTCCCAAAGTCCATTTGTATACTAGGGATAAATACTGATCCACTACCAGATTCTCCATAGACTGCCCAGTCCTCCCAACTACCACCACATTCAGGGAATCTGGGTGGGTCCTATGCTGTTTTCCCAGCTATCAGACTGGAGTCCATGAGCTCCCCTTGTTCAGGTCAGCTGTCTCTGTGGGTTTCTCCAGTCTGGTTTTGACCCCTTTGCTCACCACTCCTCCCTTTCTGCAACTGAATTTCAGGAATTTGGCTCAGTGTTTAGCTGTGGGTGTCTGCTTCTGCTTCCATCAGCTACTCTAGGATGGCATATATGGTAGTCATTAATCTCATTATCAGGGGAGGGCATTTAAGGTAGCCTCTCCACTATTGCTTAGATTGTTAATTGGGGTCATCTTTGTAGATGACATTTCCCTAGTGCCAGATTTCTCTTTAAACCTATAATGGCTCCCTCTATTATGGTATCTCTTTTCTTGGTGTCCTCTATTCTTTTCCTGATTCAATCTTCCTGCTCCATCATGCCCTCCTCTTCCCTCCTCTTCTCCCCTTTTCTTCCTCCTAACTCCATCTCCCCTACCTCCATGCTCCCAATTTGCTTGGGAGATCTTGTCCCTTTCCCCTTTTCTGGGATACCATGTATGTCTCTCTTAGGGTCCTCCTTGTTTCCTAGTTTTTCTGGCAGTGTGGATTATAGGCTGGTGATCCTTTGCTCTATGTCTAAAATCCATATATGAGTGAGTACATACCATGTTTGTCTTTTTGTGACTGGGTTAGCTCACTCAGGATGGTTTCTTCTAGTTCCATCCATTTGCCTGCTAATTTCAAGATTCCATTTTTTTTTTCCCCACAGAGTAGTATTCCATTGTGTAAATGTACCACAGTTTCTCCATACATTCTTCAATTGAGGGGCATTTAGGTTGCTTCCAGGTTCTGGCTATTACAAATAATGCTGCTATTAACATAGTTGAACAGTTGTCCTTGTTGTATGAATGTGCATCTTTTGGATATGTGCCTAAGAGTGGAATTACTGGATCTTGAGGAAGACTGATTTTCATTTTCCTGAGGAACCACCATACTGATTTCCAGAGTGGCTGTACGAGTTTGCTCTCTCACCAGCAGTGGAGGAGTGTACCCCTATCTCTACATCCTCTCCAGCATAAACTGTCATTGGTGTTTTTGATTTTAGCCATTCTGACAGGATAAGATGGTATCTCAGAGTTGTTTTGATTTGCATTTCCCTGATGGCTAAGAATGTTGAACACTTTCTTAAGTGTCTTTCAGCCATTTTGGATTCCTCTATTGAGAATTCCCTATTTAGTTCTGTACCCCACTTTTTAATTGGATTATTTGGTGTTTTGGTAACTAGCTTCTTGAGTTCTTTGTATATTTTTGGAAATAGGGCCTCTGTCAGTTGTCGATCTCAGTGTCTGTGCTACTGGTGTTCTGTTCAGGAAGCGGTCTCCTGTATCAATTTGTTCAAGGGTACCTCCCACTTTCTCTTCTAAGAGGTTCAGTGTGGCTGGATTTATGTTGAGGCTTTGATTTATTTGGACTTCAGTTTTGTGCATGGCGAGCTTTGCCAGTATTCTCAGTCTGGGATTTACCAGGTAGAAGGCTCCTCCTCCAGGAAACTAGTCGCCTGCTGCAACCAGCAGGAAGCCAGGGAAGGGAACTGAGTCTTTGTGTTTGCTTATGGGGCAGTGGAGGTAAGGAGACATAGGAGGGAAGGACTTTGCTTGATGACACTTTAAAATTGGCCAGGTCTGCCAATATTGCTGGGTGGGGTTTCACCTTTTTTTTTTTTTTTTTTTTTTTCCTAGTAGCTAGGGAGAATGTTTTACAGCCATTTTACATGTAATATGGTGGGGAAAGGGATCTATCATCTACCTACCTACCTATCTATCTATCTATCATCTATCTATCATCTATCTTTTCTACCTATCTACTTTCCTACCTACCTATCTATACATATGAGTGTATGGCTCTGTTTGTTTTGTTTTATTCTGTTTCTGAGAGCAGGTTTTGAAGTGCAAACTGGATGGGCTTGAGCTTTTGGACATTCTGCTATCCCTGCCTCCCAGTACTGGGGTTCTAAGTGTGAGCCACCAATCCCAGCTCTTAAAGAATTGTCTGGGTTTGGTGAGATGGCTCAATTGGTAAAGGCACTTGCCACCAAGCCTAGTGACCTGAGTTTAATCCCAGGAGGAGAAAACTGACTGTGACAAGTCGTTCTTTGCCCTCCACATGCCATAGAATGCACATGCTGACACACATGTGTACATGTGAATGAATATTTTCTGCCCTCCACATGCCATAGAATCCACATGCTGACACACATGTGTACATGTGAATGAATATTCGCTGCTCTCCATGTGCCATAGAATGCACATGCTGGCATATATGTGTACATGCAAACAAATATCCTCTGACCCCCCCATGTGACATACACTGCACATGGTGGCATACGTGTATACACGTAAATGAATATACAAGTCCTTCTGTTTATATTTTATTCATTTATTCATTGAAGTGCTGGGGATTAAACACAGACTGTTTACATAATTAACAGTGATAACACATGCACCATATTCAGACGAGCTTAGCGATTCCGTCTTTTTGGGGTCTCTGAGTCTTTTCTCATTAGCACAAATAGTGCTGATAGGAATATCATTGTGGAGTCAGTGTGAGGCTCTCTTGTTTCTGGCTCTTGCCGTAGGAATAGGAGTGTAGTATTCATTTCAACTGTCATCTTCAGAGGCATTGAATCATGTTAAGTAAAGTACCATTTACCATCTATCTCCCAGAGGCCCTACTAACAGTATACATTACAATTTGAATTTATTCACTGTAATATGCAGGGAAGCAACTTTTAAAACGCTGCCTTGTTGGATTTTCTGAAGGGTCTCACTGCTAGATATCATAAATGTAACATTATAATTTATTACTTATATGTTACCATATAACCCCAAGACTTGGCAATTGAAAACAAAAATCAAGTGTGCACCAGCTCACATTTCAGTGCCTAGGAGACAGCTTGGCTGTGTAATTTAAGGCTCAGGGAAGCTCACAAGAGCCTAGTTAAGACACCAGCCCAGGCTGCAGGCTTGACGATGTCTGAGAGATGGTGGGAAGCAGCTCATCCACTTTGACAAAGAACTCAGTCTCTGCTGTTGACAGGAGCTCTTGTTCTCTCCCCAGAGAGCAGCCTGGGGATCCTCACAAGTGTATGTGTCAGCAGCTAGCTTCCTTCACAACAAGTGATCCATGGCAGACACAAAGAAGGCCATAGGGCCTTCCATAATGCCAGTCTTGGAAGCCACACACAGGTACTTCTATCAAATTCTGTTTGGAAAAATCATTCAGTCTAGATAACTGTAGGGGAGTAAGAGTAAGAGTCCTTACTCTTAAAGTAAGGACTATCATAGGCTCGTGAACAGATTTCAAAACCATGTGGAGGTCAGGTGACAGCTAGTGGGAGTCAGTTCGCTCCTTTCATCACGTATCTTAGAGTTACCAGGCTTGGCGGCAGCAAGCACTTTCCCCATGAAGGTGTTTCATCGGCCAAGAGACTTCTGAAAGTCCCTTCCCTTTTGAGGCCTGAATCTCCAAGCTAGTTTAAAATTTTTAACTTGAAGTAAAACATTCCACATAACCATGGGTAGCTCTTTAACTAGTGCCCAGAAGGGATGTGTTTCTAGTTTTCACATCTTAGGCTATCAGACTAATTTTTCATGGGTTAACAATTATGCTAAATCAACAGACAGAGCAAGCAAAACCAAGTCGAATGGATTATGACTCAAGGCATAAAGCCATCCTGAAATGGGAGCAATAGGACAGATTTCGTGTACAAGTCCAAGCTGGTTATCTGTACAGTGCAGGGCGGGCTCCCCTCCCTTAGTGCAAGCTGACTATGGTGATGTCCTTTAGAAAGTGGGAAAAGAGTAGGCTACAGTGCAAGTCTTAGTCAACACTCCTACCAATGGTGATGAGTCATTGAGCATGTGTACCTTGGTGTGATAGAAGGAGAATGTCACTTGACCTTGGCAGTCTTTCTCCCACCCCCCCAGGCACACATAAGCCAAGTCTAATCATGAGGAAAATATTCAATACATTTCTGTAGAAGGAATCTACCACAAGTCTACCCAACACTCCTCAGAGTGGTCAGGGTTATCAAAAGTGAACTAAGTGCTTCCTGAGGGGCCCTGCTTTCCCCACAAGCTCTTGCTTGTGGTGTCTTGCCCTAACCACTGTCCTTCCCCACTCACTTGTGAGAGCTGCCCTCAGGGGAAATGAAAGGTGGAGGCCGTACTGGAAAAGAAATGGATGTACTAAGGAAAGAAGAGGAATGGACATGCGTGGGGAGGGGAAGAGAGGGACGGACAGGAGTGGGGAGGGGAAGAGAGGGACGGACAGGAGTGGGGAGTCGCTGTGAAGTACAAAGGATGAGCCTGGTGAAACAATGTTTCTTTTGACTAGGCTTTCTTTGGGGATTGGGGATTTATTGAGGAACCCTGGCACCCAGATGACTGCTAGGGAAGTCAAACTCAGCATCTGCTGCAAGTGCAATGACAATGTCCTCTAAACTCCTAAGAGTTGACATGCATGACCTTCCAGCCTGGTTTTCTGTCCTTCCAGCCTAGACTCCACAAGCAGCTTCTGCTGTGTTTGGCACGTGCTGGGGTTGTGATCACATGGCACGTGAGGGTGTCACATTTTCTCAACCCTGTGCATCCCTGGGCGATGACCCCCTGCCACACAGATAGGCTCTGTTGGAAATCTGAAAGTTTTTAATTGGTAAAATTATACTGACATGCCCATGAGACTTTGTTACTGCTTACCCAAAGCTTATGTCCAAACAGGGATGGAATCAGCAAGCTCTTGGAATTAGGAAAGAAAGTTTAAAGCAGTTATATTTTTCCTTTGTGATTTTTGACAGGCAGAACTACCAAAGGGGCCACTTTCAAAGGCCCCTTTGAAGAGTATACTCTTTATCTCTTGCATGGTGTCCTAAGGTGACAAGACAAATACAAAGCACAGGGGCTGGAGAGATGGCTCAGTAGTAAAGAGCGCTGGTTGCTCTTCTGGAGGCTGGGGTTCACTTCAGCATACACACGGTAGCTTATAACCATCTGTAACTCCGGTTCCAGGAAATCACATGACTTCTTCTGATCTCCAAGGGCACCAGACGTGCATGTGGTGTACAGGTATACATACAGGTGTACATGCTGGCAAGAAACTGGAGTGTGTGTGTGTGTGTGTGTGTGTGTGTTTGTATGTGTGTGTGTGAAGATGGAGGTTTCTCTTCTGCTTGGGCCTGCAGCTGATTTGCCCCAAATAAACACATGGATGCTATATTAATTATAAAACTGTTGGACGATGGCTAGGGCTTCTTACTTTCTAGCTCACTCTTAATTATTAACCCATTCCTATTAATCTAAGTATTTCCATGTGGTCTTATCTTACCGGAGAAGGGTCCAAACCTGTTAGTTCTTTCTCCCCTGCATGACGTCTCCTTGCCTGTCTCTCACTCCCCCCCCCCCAGAATTCTCATCTAGTGGCCCTGACTATGCTTTCTGCCTGGCTACTGGCCAATCAGTTTTATTCATCAACCAGTAAGAGAAACATATATACACAGGGACATCCTCCATCATATATGGGCATATACATATATAGTTTTTGAAAATTTAAATGTAGCTAGGCATTTTCTATCTTTTTTTTTTTCTTAAGGGCAATTAAACTGTTGTGAAGTACTCTATAAAACTCCCAGCTTGGCTGGTGGGACATAGGATGGTGAAATTTGTAGCAAGTGTGTTCCATAAGCAGTGTTCATGACAGCAGTCACTTGTGAGTTAGACATGGTTTGGTCTTGGAAGACAAGGAAATCAGAGATCTCCACTTGAGCCTTACAGACTTTAAGAAACATTTTGTGTTGTTGGTTTCAGTGTTTTGTGTGCATTTTGAAATTAAAAAGGTAATGTAATCACACTTAAAATTTAGGAAATGAGCCAGGTGTGGTGGTACAGGCTGGTAATTCCAGAACACAAGCAGAGGCAGGAGAATTTCAAAACAAGCCTCAGCTACCGTATGTATGAATGTAGTTTCTCTCTTGACAAAATGGGTGGTCTCCAGACTCATCACTGAACACTAAAAGATAATCAGTCATATTAGATATGTAATATGTGTGTTATTTAATACACATACTATTTATATTATGTATACATATGTATATAATGCACATGCTATACATTTATAATATACATGCAATTTTATATATGTGTGTATGTATATATGTATATACATACATATACATATATATATTGGCACTGTACCATTGTCAAGATATGGAGTCAGCTTAGATGCCAGGGTCAACAACAGAGCTTTATTTAGCTCTAATGAGGAATGAAATAATATCATTTGCAAGTGATGAGTGGAACAGGAGTTTACTATGTTAAGTAAGATTAATTAGACAAGGGAAAGAAAGTGGAACATGTTTTTGCTCCTATGTACAGGAAGTAGGGGCAGGGAGATGGCTTGAGAAGAAGGCAGACTTTTAGGAAAGGGAAGGGGCTTATGGGAAATGCGGAGGAGAGAGAGCAGCAGAAGGGATGGATGTGACTGAACATGGCACCTGCATGTGTGAAGATCTTGGTCCCCAGATAGTGGCATTTTCAGGTCTTCTGAAAACTTTAGATGAAGCCTAACTGGAGCAAGTAGGTCCTGGGGAGAATGTTTGCCTTTGAGGGTTACGCTTGGACTCCACTCCCTTTACCCACCATAGAAATCTCTGAAACCACAAGTCAAATAAATGATTTCTCCCTGTGTGTGCTACATATGTAAAGGTGGATAACATTTTTATACAAACATTGAGTCAATAGAAAAATGATACTAAGGGCTGGAGGGATAGCTAAGCCATGAAAGGCTAGGCTCACAACCATAAATATAAGAAAAATGATACTAAACTCAAGATTACAAATTGGAATTCAGTTCATTTCCAATAACAAAAATGATTAATAGGTCAAGGGACTCTCTCTCTCTCTCTCTCTCTCTCTCTCTCTCTCTCTCTCTCTCTCTCTCTCTCTCTCTCTCTCTCTCTCTCACACACACACACACACACACAAGCTGGTGATACATGTCTCTAATCCCAGCACCCTAATATAGGCAGACCTCAGTCAGTGTGTGTGTGTGTGTGTGTGTGTACATATACTTCACTAAAATGATCAGCATAAATGTTTGTGCTACATGCCACTCTTCAATGATTCCATAAATCAGTTTACAAAGACTTTGTTTCAAGCAGTGGAATTTTTTGCTATTCAAAAGGAATGTGTGCTGTGACTCATTCAGTCTCAGTTTCTCACTGATGTCTTTCCGGTGATCGCACTGCATTAGAGAATAAGATACCCACTCCCCTCGCCACTGAGCCCTCTGAGCAAGAGCATAAGTTGGCACCTGGAAAATAACATGGTAGTGTGACAGGGTACCTCCTGCCCAACGTCTTAAGTGCATCTGGTCTAGAACAATAGGGTCTTACTTTTTTTTTAATATTTTATTTATTTATTATTTGTACAGTGTTCCACCTGCATTGCTTGCATGCCAGAAGAGGGCACTAGATCTCATTGTAGATGATTGTGAGTCACCATGTGGTTGCTGGGGATTGAACTCAGGACCTCTAGAAGAGCAGCCAGTGCTCTTAACCTCTGAGCCATCTCTCCAGCCTCTGGGTCTTACTTTCTATTATGGTGGGTAACCAAGAGCCACCAAGAGTCATGGGCTGTATTGTTTTGGGTGCCTCTGGGAAAGGTAATAGCGATCTTACCCAGCTGGATCCCGCATGCTATAACATTGACCTACCAGGCAAGATGTGCCAACTGGTAAAACAGTGCCAAGAGTATTTATGAGAGCAGGCAACAGCTCTCATGATTGCCAGCACCAAGGGAAGAAAATCATGCCTGCTACTCTAAACAAGGCCAAAAACTACAGCTGGGAAAGTCCTTGGGGGTAGGGAGTGCTGTTGACATCGTTTCCCTAAATGGTCAGGTTATCAAGCTACTTTCAAAATACTTATATTTATAGCTGAGCATAGTGGCTCACACCTTCAATCCCAGCACTTGGTAGGCAAAATCAGACAGATCTCAGTGAGTTTGAGGCCAGCCTGGTCTACATAGCACATAGTGAGTTTTAGGATAGCCAGAGCTACATGAGTGATGAGATGTAACAAAAAGTAAATGACCCAGATATTGATATTGGGGTTCAACCTTCAAGCTAAAGATCAGAAAAGCAAAGCAGCTGGCCACTAGCTCTTACCTCTACCTCAGGGCTATCCACTCCTCAGTGTGGCTGGAGAAGAAATCTCTTCATGAGGCCCTTTGCTTTTTCCCTTGTATAACTCTCAAATTCTGGGATTAGAGATGTGTGCCACCATTGCCTGGCTCTATAGATAGCTATTATGGCTGCTAGAATTAAAGGTGTGTATCACCACTGCCTGGCTCCGTGGCTTGCTTTGTTTCCTGTACCCTCAGGCAAACTTTAATAAATCATAAATAATATATGACCACAATTTCCCCTTTTTGTCTAATACAAAAAGAGTAAGATGTATGTTTTCTCTGATTAGTGCTTTTATCAACTGTAATTAGAGAGGTGTCTTGTGGTGGTTTGTGGTTAATATAGAGACTTATCAGCTGTTCAAAGTGCTGAGTGTAAGTGTGAATGCTCAACTATAAACAGGATATCTATATCACTCCCCCCCCCCCGCCCCCAGCAAGCTCGGAGAACATTATGGAAGAGCTGGAGGGTGAGAAAGAGTGCTGGGAAATGCTGTCTCCCACACATGACTTGGCCATTGCACACGTGAACTCACGGCATCTGTGTTACCTCCACAAGATCAAGCCACTTTAGTATTCTAGCAGGAGTGAGAGGGACTTACAAGGCTCCTCCACCTTGGTCTAAAGAGCTAATGGAGATTGATGGTGGCTGGGAAGAGAGTTGCTTTTCTCTGAAAGGTACCTATGTCCCAGTGGATGAACCCACACCCACACATATGCAGACAACGCAAATTTAACCTAATAGGTGGTTACAGACTTCTTTGCCATCCAACTTTTGTTTATTTATGTATTCTATGCACATGAGTGCTCTGTCTGTATGTATGACTACATGACAGAAGAGGGCATCGGATCCCACTACAGATGGCTGTGAGCCACCATGTGGGTGATGGGAGTGGAACTCAGAGGCAGATAAAGTTTCTGTCCCACTCAGTCCCTCAGCTGTTTAGTCCCAAATAAACACACAGAGGCTTATATTAATTACAAACTGTTTGGCCAATGGTTCTGGCTTCTTATTGGCTTGCTCTCTCTTAATAATCTCCATATGGCCTTATCTTACCAGAGAATGCCCTGGTGTCCTACCTTCTCAGTAGCTACATAGTGTCTCTCTAGAGACTTACTCTCTCGCTCCTCACCCAGAATTTTGCTAGTCTGGTAGCCCCACCTATACTTCCCCTAGGCTACATCCTGCCTGTCCATTGGCCAAAACAGTTTTATTCATCAACCAATAAGAGAAATATATATTCACAGCATTCAGAAGGACATCCCCATCACTCGGGACCCTTGGGAGAACAGCCAGTGCTCCGAACCACTGAGCCATCGCTCAGCCTCCAATTAAAAGATTGTATAAAAAGCACATGAAGTTGAGAAAGATATTTGGGGGGGGGACTGAGGGTGGACTGGAAGGGGTGGATATGATCAAAATACATTGTATATAGGTGTAGAATTGTTAAATAAGCTTTAAAAAGTGTTTGTACCATGAAGTTGCTAACTTTGTCTATAGGTTAATTCATGAAGAGGCCATTAGGCAGTGGGCCTGATTGGAGGAAATGTCACATTGGCAGCGAGGCTTTGAAGTGTAGATCTGTCCCTGGTCCCTCCTGTCTCCCAGAAGTTGTCACTCTGCTTCTTCCATCATGCTCCTTTTCACGGAGTACATGTCAGATAAGCAGTTATGAGCAATGGTAAGAAGCTCTGAGGTTCAGGAAAGGCCACGACTTGTGAATGGAAGTGGGTAGAAGGGTGTCGGGTGGGACAGCAGTGAAGTGACACAGGGATCCAGCCAGATCGCCTGGGTAGTTCAGCTTTACCGAAGCCTTTGGAGATGTGGTGGCTTGACCTGGGTATGAGATTTTCCTGGTGACCCTATTACACAGCAAGGACAGAGGAACCACCTTATTTTGCTGGCTTATCACTCAGTTCAGGACTGTTGTTACACACTGACTACAGTGCCCCATACTTGACTTCTTTGTGGAACCCAACTAGTAACTCAAAAAAGTTAGCTGGGCAGTGTTTTCCGCCTCCCCACCCCCCAATTCAATTATGACCCAGGAATAACTGATTATAATAGAGAAGAGTCTGGGATAAAATTCTATTACAGGAATTTCAAGGGGAAAATCCTTTTGCAAGTAGGATATAGAGTAGACCACTCATTCTGGGTAATTTAAAAAATGATATTTCCTCACATGTATGTATGTATGTACATGTACTACATGCATGCCTGGGGGTCTTCAGATACCAGAAAATGCCTTTAAGACCCCCTGGAACTGGAGTTACAGACAGTAGTAGGCTGCCGTGAGGGTTCTGGGAACCCATGCCAGGTCCTCTATAAAAGCAGCAAGTGCAGTTGAATGCTGCCCAGTTTGGCGGGTTTTATTTCTTGAAATAGGTTCTCATGTAGCCCAGGCTAGCTTCCAACTCCTAGATACCCAAGAATGACCTTGAACTTCTAATCCTCCCCCACTGCCTGTACTTTAGGATTACAGAAATGAACCACTACTCTGGCAACATGCCGGAAAAAGCCATTCTTTTGCCCACTGAGTTGTCTCAGTGCCCTGGCTGAAATCAGTTATCAAACTGGTAACAATTCATTTCTGGACTCTCTGTTGGATCCCATTGTCCTGTCTTTGAGTTAGTATCTCACTGAATTGATTTACTCTAGGCAACCGTATTTGAAACTGGGAAAGGTACTTCAAATTTTACTATTTTTTTTTCCAAAAATGCTTTGGCTCTCCAAGGTCTGCCACACTTCCCTAGGCATCATAGATGGACTTAAAAATAAAGGAGTGGGATTTGGGTAGGGGTTTCCCTGAACCTGTCAACAGCTTGGGAAACATTGTCTTAGTATGAAATCTTACAGCCCATGAGTGCAGGAGGCCTTTCTACTTATTGAGACCTTGCCTGGGCATGTACACAGACCTTCACTTGCATTCCATAGCTTTCCAGAAACATGTTAGTGTCGTAAGCCCTCCTCCAATGTCTCCTTCCACAGCTTCTCTTCTTGGTTTTCTGACCAACTTCTGGCTGCAGCTGCTGCCTCAGCCAGCTGTGCTGTGAGAGCTGTGCTGTGAGTTGTTTTTGACAACATGGGGACAGGCTGCTTTGAGTCAACTCAAATAAAGGCAAGGGTTTGGAGCACAGTGCTCTGGGGACTTCACAATTCACCAAATGACAATTCTCTGAAAAGCATCTTTTTGGGAGTCCCAATCCCACCTTGCTCCTTCCATTGGCTGCTCACCCACTGGATTTCCCCAGGATTGTAGCACTGTGGGCCCTCCAAGTACCAAGCTGGGGAAAGGGGGCAGGAAGAGGGCCAGCAAAAGTGTCACAAAGTGGGTATAGAAATTCAGATTTTTTTTTTTTCTTTTTTAATCCTCCTTGGTAGATTTCCAGGCTTCTGACAGGTTGGCTATGACATTTTGACCAATGTTTCTCATGCTCCCACATCACCTCTGTACTCTTACTTCATGTGAACAAGTTAATACCTCTGAGTGTCTGTCACTCCATCTGGTAGAGATTGGAGACAATGAGCATTCTTCTGAGAACTGTACCTATCACATCACACAGGCGAAGCCACATGTTGTGCAGCTGTCCTGGCCCTCCCCATCTATGAGGAGGCTGGATCCTCCTGTTCTCCCAAATCTGGTCTGGTGCTTTGGCCTACCCTACAGTGTCTCTCCATTCCATTGGTTGTGAAAGTACATGGTTTCTACACTGCAGAGGCCATGTGTCACTCCACACACACACACACACACACACACACACACACACACACACACAGTCTACACTGCAGAGGCCGTGTGTCACTACACACACACACACACAATCTACACTGCAGAGGCCATGTGTCACCACACACACACACACACACACACACACAAAATCTACACTGCAGAGGCCATGTGTCACTACACACACACACACACACACACACACAGTCTACACTGCAGAAGCCCAGATTCCTGAGGGCCCCTCCTCTCACCAAGGTCATGCTGGAAAGACCTGCAACAGCTCCCCTCTCTCCCTTTCCTGAGGAATGCAAATAAATTGAGGATCTGAGAGGAAAAAGTGCAAAGGTCACTAGTCTAAGATTACACAGCTGATTATAGAGCCGATTCCTGCTCAGTGTTTGCACTTTGTCACTCGGTATCTGAGGGCCCAGAAGTGGGACTCAAAGCGCGCTCATGGCAGCAATGTGTTTTTCATTATGTGTGTCATTTTTACACAGTGAGAATTGAAGCATTATTAATCCCCACTTAATAAACACAAAGGAAGAACTTGTCTGATTTCTGTTTAAACTTCTGGCCCTAGTTTGCTTTTCTGTTGTGATAAAACACTGACCTAGACAACATGGAGAAGACTGAGTGGCTTGCAGGTTAGAGTCCATAATGGAGGGAAGCCAGGGCTGGCACTCCAGGCAGCGCCTGAGGCAGAGGCCATGGAGGAGTGCTGCTTTGCTGGCTTGCTCCCCATGGCTTACTCGGCTGGTTTTCTTCCTTCCTTTTTTTTCTTCCTTCCTTCCTTCCTTCCTTCCTTCCTTCCTTCCTTCCTTTCTTTTTTGATTTTTTTGAGACAGGTTTCTCTGTGTAGCTCTGTAGACCAGGCTGGCCTCGAACTCACAGAGATCCACCTGCCTTTGCCTCCTGAATGCTGGGATCAAAGGTGTGCACTACCACCGCCTGGGCTTTGGCTGGTTTTCTTATCCAACTTCGGATCATCTTTCCAGGGGGTGTTAGTGCCTTCACCAGGCCAGGACATCTCACATTGGTCATTAACCCAGAAAGTGTACCGCAGGCCAATCTGATGGAAGCAATTAGTTTATATCAAGTGGACAGAGAGTGGCCAGCATAATTGGCTTACTGTAGACTGCAGACAAAAAGAAAGCTTCTTTTCAGAATGGACCAGGAAATTCTGCAGAATCCTACCCCACTGTCTCCAAAGATAGCCAGTATTCATGCCCTTTCAATGTTTCAAGTACATCAGCACATAGATTGAATAATTAATGCATAATTACTTTAGGGACTGGTGTGAATTGATTGTGAGATTGGTTTCAATTTGACCTCCAGGGCTATTTATACCATAACTTTCCCACTGTTGAGTTGATTTCCATTGCTGAGTATCCCTTGGGGTAAGTTTATCACTCATTCATTCATAGTACTAGGGCTCGAACCCAGAGCCTGGGCTTACTGGGTGAGCATGCACTCTGCGGTTGAGTGACAACTCCCCACCCTGGAATGAGTGAGTCCTTCTGGAACAACTTCACGGTGGTAGGTTGTTCTGGGCTCTTGGATAGCTGGAATTCATTTCTGTTGTTTTCTGGCATGGAACAACTCAGCTGGGTACCGACCCAAAAAAGCTATCCCATTTAAGATGAGAGAACTTCCTCTTGTCTACATAAGCTTTAGGAAGCAGCTCTTGCATAGGCTGACCAGGGGGCTTCACAGAGAGTGGCAGGCCCTGCTCTGGGAGTACAGATGCTCACTAGAGCACCCACAGACCAGCATTTGCTGAGAAGCAGTAAGTCCAAACAGAGGACTGGAGGAAGGGTCAGTTTCTGGGGCAACATGAATAAAGCCTTTGAGTAAATTGCCCTCCTTTGTTGCAATTTTAGGTTCAAAGGTCTCCAAAGATCTGAGGCCTAGTCTGCCTGTGATGGAAAGGCATGCAGGCTGGCGCCCATTCAGACTCAGAGAAAAGCAGAATGCAAAGTTCATTAACCCTTGGGCACCCAAGGCTCACAAGTACAGTTTAAGCTATAGCCATATTTCCTCGTATGGCGTAACCAATGTGCATGACCCACCTTAATAATCATGACACTGTAATACCAGTGAGAATGCGAGTGTCCCCAAGTTGTCACAAGTCCCTTAGGATGTAGAAACCCCTATAAGCAACTCCTATTTCATTTGTATGATTTTTGTTTGTTTGTGGTTTTTGGTTTTTCAAGACAGGTTTTTCAAGAGTGTCCCAGAATTCACTTTGTGAACCAGGCTGGCCTTGAACCTACTGAGATCTTCCTGCCTCTGCCTCCCACGTGCTGGGATTAAAGGTGTGTGCCACCAACACCTGGCGTCATTTGTACTTTTTGTTGTTTGCTTGCTTGCTTTTTAAGACAGGTCCTCTCTACATAGCCCTAGCTGTCTCTGAACTCACTATGTAGACCAGGCTGCCTCTGCTTCTGCCTCCCAAGAGCTATGATTAAAGATGTGCACCACCACACCTGGCTTTGTTTGCTTGTTTTAAAGGCAGTCTCATACACCAGGCTGTGCTCAAATTCCCTATGTAGCTAAGGATTCACATTTCCTACGGATAACCCCGAAAAGCCATCCTCTCCCTCCACCTCCCAAGCTCAGATTGCAGGTGCGCTGCCACACTTGGAGAACTAAGGCAAAGAAAGGGCAGGTCACAGACTTCGATAGGACATCACAGACTGGGATACACCTCAGTAGAACACAGGGAAGTGAGAGGCTGAGGTTCAGTCCTTATCACAGCAAAGAGTCAAAGAAAGAAAGAACCGAAGGATCAAAGAATCAAAAAACCCAAAGAACAAACCAAAGGCCAAGTCACTAGCTCTCACTCTTTGGGGGTGGGGGGTAGGGTCTGTAATAAAATTGACTGAGGCTGATACCAAAAGAATACAATTCTCCCGGCTACAGTGTATGCCTCTGTGCATGGAAAAGTGTAAGTCTCACTAAAGATTTGTTACTGTGTTGCCTGTAAGAAGGAGGGGCCGGGAGTGAAGCTTAGATGGTGCTTGCCTTGAGAGTAGAAGAGATGCCCAGTAACACACATGCACATCTCTCTCTCTCTCTCTCTCTCTCTCTCTCTCTCTCTCTCTCTCTCTCTCTCTCTCTCTCTCTCTCTGTCTGTCTCTCTCTGTGTGTCTGTCTGTGTGTCTGTGTGTCTGTGTGTCTGTCTGTCTGTCTGTCTGTCTGTCTGTCTCTCTCTCTCTCTCTCTCTCTCTCTCTCTCTCCACACACACACACACACACACACACACACACACACAGTTCGACCACAGTGACTGTTGGAAATACTGTAGGAAGTACTACTTACTGGGCACATTGGTGGCTCCCTGCTTAGACTGTTTGATGGGAGGTAATTGAAACACATTTCCCACAGGCCACCTTTCTCCTCCCGCAGCTACCTCTGTGATGTGTGAGCACAGGTCTCTCAAAGGCCTGTATGTGAAGGAGGTTCCATGAGCTCATCTCTCACTTTTCTTTCGGCTCTAAAATTCTGTGACCCTGTGTGAGTTGTTAAAGAGAGGTGTTATGTCTATTAAAAGTCACCCAAATAAATAAAAGTGATAAAAATATATTGAATTGCTAGGGGAAAGAGGGAGACTTGTGTTTTCTTTTTTTTTGTTTTTGTTTTGGTGAGAGCAGTTTGGATATGCCTATGTTGGCACACTGGTGCATGGGTACAGAGATTCATCATTTCTACTTTTAGAGGGTTAGGCCAGAAAGTTCCCAACAAGAACCCAACCTCCAGGGGCCTAGATGAATGGGGATTTGTGTTTCTGACCTTCCAGGGGGTCAGGAGGTGGGGAGCACATGCGTGCAGAGACTGGGGAGGCCAGATGAGGGCATTTGAGTCTTTAAAGCTGGAGTTATAGGCAGTTATGAGCCACCCTCTGGGATGCTGGGAACTGAACCTGGATCTTCTGCAGGAGGAACATATGCTCCTAACCTCTGAGCCTTCTCTCCAGCCCTTCTGCAACTCTCTTGCTTGTTCTTGTTTGGTCTCAAGAAGGCTGCATGTGACAACCATGGAAATGCAGCAGTTAGAGCTCTTGCTGCATGATTGACAGCCCCAGCTGTTCAGACCCACCGCAGCCTTAACAGCGTGCACTCCCAACCAATGAGTGCAATCTGGGGTTTGAAGCCCTGATCCCACATTAATGGGGTATTAATGGGACAAGAGCTAAACTCTTAGGGAGAGCCGTTGATTAACATATACCAGTCAGGTTGCTAGAGAGATAGCTCAGCAGTTAAGAGCACTGGCTGTTTTTCTACAGGTGGCTTACAACTGTCTGTAACTCCAGTTCCAGGGGATCCAACACCCTCACACAGACATACATGCAGACAAAGCACCAATGTGCATAAAATAAAAATAAAATATATCAGCTAGTCTGTGCTTGTTTCTTGATTTTAATAATTTCCCTTGATTTAGGAGAGTCAAGTCCTTGCTTTTGTGAAGTACACATGAGAAGTGTGGGTGATCATACTCTATCTACAGGGCACATTCAGGCAGTCCTGGGGAAAGCATACTGGGAAAGAGACAAAGAGGTAAGCATGGGAAGTGTTAGTATTTGGGAAGAAAATCTTCTTCTGACACTTTTCTGTAAGCTGTGATGTTTCCAGACAGAAGTAAAACATGTAAAATGTCCCATGAGACTCAAAGGAGGCTTCCCGGTGGCTGTGAGCCTGTCAGGTTGTGTGTGCAAAGATACGGTAATAAGGGCCATTGTTATCTCTTTGCTCTGTCTTGAATTTTATCTCCTCAGATTGCCTAGAAGTTTCCATGCTAAGTTACCCAGTGTCAATAATTACTGCTTCTTGATGTCCCTTAAACAAGCAGGACATTTATTATAAGCTGTTTTATTTTTCTTTTGAGGTCTCCCTTGGTAGCCCAGGCTGACCTGGAATTCACTTTACTGTAGCCCATGTTGAATTGGTATTCTTGAAAATCCTCCCTGCCTCAGCATCCTGAGTGCCGGGATTCAAGGCATGAACGATCACACCCCAATTCCATAGCAACTCTTAAATTTATTAGGGGAAAAATGGGAAGTAGAACTTGACACACATCCCCTTCTCAACCTCTGACCTTTAGCCTAGGCTCTGGGTTCTACCCTTATTCCTGTCCCTTTGTTCTGTTCTGTGTTTTCTTTAGGGTTAGGGACCTGAAACTCTTTGCATTAGACTTCATTTAAGACTGTCCCTTTGCCTTTGGTGCCTCTTGTTTCCCTAGAAAACATTTCTCCTGTAACCCTGGACCTTAGGACCCACCTCTTCCCATCCCAAGCTATAGTACCCTGCTGTCCCTCAACTGGCTAAAAACAATGTACTAACAACCACAAATGGTTATTTATCTCTTACAACAAATATGTCTAGACCTGAAAGGCGGTGATTGGCTTGAGAGACACCAAGAGGTGGGAAGATATTGTACATTCTTTCTTTTTCCTTCTTGAGATAGGGTGTACAGCCCAGGCTGGCTCCCAACTCCTAATCTTCCTGCCTCAGCTTCTCATATGCTCATGTAGGCTTGACTATCCCATTCTGTCGTAACCCTTGTGAATTCTGAAAATGACCAAGGCACACTGTCTCACAGGAGAAATGAAGAGACCTCCTTCTCTCGAGGAAGCTGGCACAGACGGCCAGGTCCCTGCCAGGAAGGAAAGCAACAGACAGCACAGGGCCTTCTGGGTAAACAGATGTCAGACCCAACAGGAAGGGTGAGTACTTTGTTGGAAGTGGCATCAATCTCAAGCTAGTGTGATGCTAAGAAGGGGACCCCAAGGTCCGCCACCTTTAAGGGTACAGTTTATAATTTTGCCAAGAAAAAGGCCATTTACAGGCGCTTACAGTATCCTGTGGTTGCCACAGCTGCTGGATTCAGTCCTTCAGTAACACACTCAGTGACAGTCAGGTGCCACAGTTCCCTTGATGGAGTTTGGATCGACCTTGAAGGTTGCCCCTGTGCTCCACACCTGTCCCCCGAGTGTCCTACTGTGCTGTAGCGTCTCCTGTGTGACTCACACTCTCTAGAAATGCCCTCACACCATTGCTCATTTTTCATAAAAGAATCCCATTCTTTGAAGGGAGGGAATCGAAACAAGCATAAAACCATCTCAGCTTGGCTCTTCTCAACCGGAGTAGACATGTCAGTTGTCTAGGGGGATGAAATGATGACTATTGGGCCACAGGTCAGATCTGTGGTCTACAGTGATCCCCTATATCAAAGAATCACTGCCTCTTTCAGACCCTGGATGTCCTGTAGCCTTTACCAAATAGGCAGCTGCTCACCTGGCTTCCTGGCACACCCAACGCCAAGATATAGTTCATGATGGTTCATACTGTCAACCTGATGGGTTCTCAGTCCCCTAGAGGAGACAAGCCTCTTGGCATGCGTGCGAGATTTTCTAAATTAGACTAACTGAGGTGGGTAGAACAGACCCCCACTGTGGGCAGGTCCATTCTGTGGGCTGGAGTCTTGGACTGAATAAAAAGGAGGAAATGAGCTGGACACCTGCATTCATCACCCCTTGCTACCTAACTGCTGATGTCATGTGACCAGCCTTTCCAAGCTCCTGCTTCCATGTCCTTCCTGCTTTGTGAGACCTGTGCTTGCCTTTAAGTTGCTTGTGTGACTCTATTTTATCACAGCAACAAGAAAAGTAACTAAGGCACACCTGATTCACAAAACCAGTGGGTGTACAGGGGTATCCAGCTGAGTCAAGGGCCATGACCAGAAGCCAAGGAATGGATTCTTTAATCAACCACTGTGTGTCTTTTATCATTTGCAAACTCTGAGCCTACTGCTCTGGTCTCTTATCAGAGTGGTTTTTAAAACTAAGTCAGGAAAGCCAATAGAAGATACATGTCATAAGTTAATGATGGACTGGCTAGCCTTGGGATGTCATAGGTCAATGATGGACTAGCTAGCTTTGGGAGGTCATAGGTCAATCACATACTGGCTAGCCTTGGGTTAAGTGCCATGTTCCAGTACAGTCTGATGTAGCCAGTTAGAATGGACCACGTGGTATAAAACATGGCAGCAGGGGGGTGAAGAGCAAAGCTGTGGGGAGTTAAGACTTGAATGGTTTCCAGTTTACTGCAAAGGAAACTGTGGAGCCCAATATGAGTGCAGCAAGAAAGGATGTGAGCTGGTGGTGACAACCACTATTCAACACCACAGGCTGAGTACTGGCTTTGGTTGTGTTGAAAGCCACCTCTTTTATAATGTCTGTCACATGACAAGAACCTACTCTCTAGTCCAAAGATGGCAGCACCATCCGTGCAAACACACACACACACACACACACACACACACAATCGTCAAAGAAATTCCTCAGAATGTTTTGATAATACATACAATATTTATCCCTGACTATAAACCTACAACCTCTGCTTTAATGATGAGTTGATGTGCATCAGAGTTGTTTAGCCCGTGGTCTGTCATGAGCTTCTTTACAGGTTTATTTAAGTTTTTAAAATTATTTACTTATTTATTAGTTTTTCAAGACAGGGTTTCTCTGTGTGTAGCTTTGGAGACTGTCCTGGAACTTGTTCTGAAGGCCAGGCTGGCCTGGAACTCACAGAGACCCACCTGCCTCTGCCTCTCTTGCTGGGATCAAGGTGTGCACCACCACCACCACCTGGCCTATGTTCTATTTTATAGGTGGCTGTGAGCTGCCTGAGATGTGTGCTGGGGAAGGAATGCTGATTCTCTGCTAACCCAGCAAGCATTCTTGACCACTAAGCTGTCTCCCAGCCCCATGCATGAGCTTGCTTAGACCAACGTTGATGGCTTTCAGAACCATTGTATCTTTTTTAAAATAATAAATATAATCTTTATTTTTTAAATTTATTTTTATTATTTTACATATCGATCCTAGTTCCCTCTCCCGCTCTCTCTCCCTCTCTCTCACCCTCCCATGCTCCCCCACCACCCTCCCATCCCACCCCCAACCCACTCCACATGTAGGATGATGCCTTCCAGGAGGGGGTCAACAAAATCTGTCCAGTCATTTGGAGTAGGACGAGGCCCTCTCTCCTGCCTCTAGGTTAAGGGAGTATCCCTCCATGGGGAATGTGCTCCCAAAGTCCTTTTATGCACCAGGGATACATCCTGGTTCTACTGTCAGAGGTCCCTTAGACTGCCCAGGCCTTCTAACTGAGACCCATATTCAGAGGGTCTGAATCAGTTCAATGCTGGTTTCTCAGCTATCAGTCTGGGGGCCCATTGGCTCCTCCTTGTTCAGGTCAGCTGTCTCTGTGGGTTTCTGTAGCCTGGTCTTGTCCTCCCTCTCTGCATCTAGATTCTAGTTCAGCTCAGTATTTAGCTGTGGATGTCTACTGTTTCCATCAGCTACTAGATGAGGGCTCTATGATGGTGGATAAGTTAGTCATCAATCTCATTATCAAGGAAGGGCATTTATGGTAGCCTCTCCTGTTGCTCAAATTGTCAGTTGGGGTCAGTCTGGTAGGTCTCTGGACATTTCTCTAGAGTCAGTTTTTCCTTCAAAGCTATAATGGTATCTCTTTTCTTTTTTTCTCTAGTCTATTCCTCCCTGACTCAATCTTCCTAGTCCCACATGCTTTCCTCTCCTCCCCTTCTCTTTCTCCTAACTCCCTCTCCACTCACTGCCCCCCCCTTCCAATATGCTCAGGAGATCTTGTTCCTTTCCCCTTCTGTGAGGGACCTTGTCTGAATCTCTTAGATTTTTCCTTGTGTCCTAGTTTCTCTGCAGTGTGAATTATAACCTGGGGATCCTTTGCTCTATGTCTAAAATATCCATATATGAGTGAGTTTCTCTTTTTGTGACTGGGTTGGTTATCTCATTCAGGATGGTTTCTTCAAGTTCCATCCATTTGCCTGCAAATTTCAAGATTCCATTGTTTTTTCCCATACAGTAGTATTCCATTGTGTAAATGTGCAGAGCCATTTTATCTTATTACAGATTATTAAAAAGAAGTTTTTTGTTTATTTGTTTGTTTGTTTGTTGTTGTTTGGGATTGTTAGTGGTGGTTTTTTTTTTTGAGGATATGATACACTGATGTAAGCTTTCCAGAAAACTTTGACAACAAATAGCAACAAACAGCAAAAGCCTTAAAATGTTCACTTTCTTCAATCAAGTAATTGTACCTGTAAGAATTTAACCCTGATACAATCTTATATTTACACAAGAATTATATCTTCATTTATAATAATGACATTTATAATTTATACTAATGAAAAACATTTATAATAATGAAAAACTGCAAATTTTCTTTACCACAAAATTGGTCAAATTTGCAAAGTGAGAGCTATACATTATAATATTGGCTGTTAAAATTATATTTAAAAGCATTAATAATTTTAGCTTAAGTGATGAATTCATGAGTGTTTGCTATGGTATTAACTATATCTTGGGAAATGGTTGACATTTTTAACAATAGAAACTAAAAGCATATTGCTCTTTTTTTGTAAAGATTTATTTATTATGTATACAGTGTTCTGTCTGCATGTGTGCCTGCAGGCCAGAAGAGAGCCTGATGTCATTACAAATGGTTATGAGCCACCATGTGGTTGCTGGGAATTGAACTCAGGACCTCTGGAGCCCCAGTCTGTGAGTCCACTCACAGTAGGGAAACCTTACCCTGCTCTGTAGGGTCTACATGAAGATTAAGGAAAGAAATCCTGAGGAGGCTTCCACATGTCACCCAAGGAGACTAAGGATTCTGTGGGAGTTGTTTTAGTAAGGCCCGAGTCTGGGTCTGACTTCTGCTGGGGCCATGGCAGTGTACATGACATTTTATTAGCCTTCCAGTATTAAGGAATATATACCAATCCCAAATGTACATACAATGATAATAGCCTTAAAATACAGGAAATAAAAAATTGATAGATGTGCAAGAGAAATAGACACATCTACAATTAAGGTTAGAGATTTTAATATTTTTATGATTTATAGAGAGATAAACAACAAAGAACATAGATTTGAAAGACATACTAACATGACCTAATGGGCATAAATAAAGCATTGTACTGACCATCTAGAATATGTAATATTTCCAAGAATACATAGAATGCTTGCCAAGAGAAATCATACAGTCGTTTATAAAATGTTTCAGTAAATTTAAAATGAATCATTTTCTGATAATAATGAGATTAAATTTCAAAAAGTGTATCTTAAAATTCTCTAAGTATTTGAAAGTTAAGACACTTCTAAGTAACTCATAGACCAAAAATAAATAAATAAATAAATAAATAATGAGAAAAGCCAGAGACTATTTCTGAGTGAATGATAATGTAAACATAAAACAGAAGACTATGTGAGATTCAATCCTTAGGGATAAATTTACATCTTTAAATGGTTTCCTTGGATACAAGGCTCTTACAGCAAAATCTAGACACTTAAGAGCTAAAGGGGAAGGAGCCTCAAAGTAGCAGTAGGTAGGAGATGATAGAGGTGAGGCAGAAATCGGTGGCACAAAAATAAGCAGAACTAGGAAAGCCAGTTAAAACAAAAACTGGTTAATTTTTAAAGTTCAATAAAATCAACCTCTAGCTGGGCTAAAGAAGAAAATCAGGGGACATATAAGTTACTGCCATGAAAAGGAAACAAAGACTGTAGTCCAGATGAAAAAGGTGCCACCACACTTTGCTTTTTCACGTGGGTTCTGGGGACCAAACTCAAGTGTTGCACTTGAAAGGTCTTTCACACACCTTAAAGTCCACCAATGAAGAAACAATTTCATTAAAGTGCCCTGGATTCCCATAAAACTCACATCTGATGCCCAGGCTGTCCATCTGAAGTCTTAGCTGACATATGGTGAGGGAAAGTGTCTCTGGAACAGGGCCAAGCAGGTGGGATGCTGGCTGTCCTGCCTTTGCCTGTGCATGCCTGATAAACTGTCAAGGGTCTGGCTCAATCACACAAACATACATGTAACATTATTAATCGTGAAATAACATATAGCCATTATAGCATGAAGGTATGCCAGAATAAGCCTGGATTTGGTAGGATCTGACCTATCTGATTTTATCCTATGCCACAAGGAGGAAAAGCCCAAACTAGCCCCAATTATGACTCGGTATATAAAATCAAGAGGGGCAAATGATTTGTTTACAATGAGAATGAACTTTCATGCCACTTTGAGATTAATGGGATAAACATATTCTCCTTAGATACCGTTTTAAGGGGAAATTATTGTAGGGACCTGCTGAACGTTGATTTAGGAAAAGGAGAGGCTATGTCAGGCTGGAGTTCCACCTCATCCCCTATCACCCAGGTGGCTCTCCCTGAACTGCTCTTTATGAGACGGCAGAAATCAGAGGTTTTCTAGTTCTGTTTGGGGGAAGCCAGATGGCAAGACACATGGCAGCAAATAAACTCCAAGTGGGGTGGGGGTGGGGAGCCACAAAGCGTAGGCAGCACAGAGTGGGTTTACATTCCAGGTAAATAAATGCTTCAGTTTGATTTTACTTACAAAGATAAGGGTCTATCTATCTATCTATCTATCTATCTATCTATCTATCTATCTATCCATCTATCTATTTTTTTAATTTACTTATTTTTATTTTATGTACATGTGTGTTGGGTCCCCTCTAGCTGAAATTACAGACAGTTGTGAGCTGCCATGTGGGTGCTGGGAATTGAACCCAGGTCCTCTGGAAGAGCAGTCAGTGCTCTTAACCACCGAACCATCTCTCCAGCCGTTATTTATTTATTTATTTATTTATTTATTTATTTATTTATCTATTTATTTATTTATTATTCCTTGCCACTGCGCTCTGCCTTGGGCGGCACAGCCGCTGTTACTGAAAATGACTTTCAGGCCTGAGCACCAAAGTTTGCAGTACTCTGTTCTGCTAGGGGAACTGAGTCAGAACTTATAGAAAAGGTGACAGTAGATTCTGCTACTCATTTCATTCAAATGGAATGATGGGCTCACTTTAACCATCTTCAACTCTAGGGGAAACTGAGGAGGTCTGTAGGAGGCAGAAGGGCCCCAGGGGGCGGAGGCATCCTCTTCTTTGCAGTTTATCAGTAGAGGCCTGTTGCCTGAAGGCAGATAAGCTGGTGGTGTCTGGCTGGGGTGCACCCTGCAGTCTGTCCATAACCTCCTGTCAGCCCCTCCTCAGCCAAGCTACCTGGAATCCTCTTTCTAGACTAAGAATCCATGAAATGTCTGCAATTACCAGAGCCCCGGTCCCCAGGGCTGGACTGACTGGAGTTGTCTGGCAGATAGGTCTGTGAAATCTGAGCTGGGCCTACTTTGTGTCCCTGCTCTTTTTCATGGTCTAGCCTCGGGCAGATTCAGTCTTTAGCTAACAAACCACCAGATTTTATTTAATTCATTCTATGGTCTACAGTAGCTTTAAACTAGATCTCGGCAGCCCAGGCTGGCTTCAAACTCCTGATTCTTACAGGTGTGTGCTACCACAGGATTCGGAGCTGTTGGGTTTGGCTGGCCCCTGTGCCTTCCTTGGCGCTTTTCCATTCCCTTTCTGGGCAGGTAGTTTTCCTCCATGTGGCATTTTGCTGTCAGTTTTCAGTTCCCTTGGAGTAGCTCGGTGACTGATTCTTCCGGTGTGGCTTGGTGCTGGTTTCCTTCTGCTTCCTGGTTCTGTAGATGTGATTTCTGGAATGCCTTGGCTTCCTGTCAGAAACGCCAGCCCTTCCTAGCATCTGGTCAGATGCAGCGTTTCCGGGGGCAGTGCCCTTTGCTTTTGTAACCTTCTGGTCATCTGGCTTTAGGTTCCACAGGGGACTGTCCTGGCTGGCAGGTCAGCGGCCGAGCCCTAGAGCCAGAAGGTGCCTTAGTAATACGTTTCCGTTGTGGATGGAGTTGACAAGAGTTTTAAAGATGGTCATTTGGAGAAACTTGCAAGCTTTCCCCCTGTGTGTTGAAAGAGCCACATCAGGGGAACCCACCTTCTTGTGCCAGCCTGCCTTTTAACGCTTTTCTCCTATCACCCCTGCCCCCTTTAGCTTCCACTCTGTTTCCCTCATCCCAGCCATCTCCTGGCCTTTGCAGGAGCTGCTGCCTCCACAGACTGGCCACCTTTCCTGCCCGGTTCACTGTCTGGCTGGCTCCATCTCTACCTGTATTGGTAGCATCCTAGCATCTGTAGCATCCATCCATGAGTACTCCAAAAGCTTACTAGGCCCTCCTCTAACCAACCTCATTTCTCTTTTAACCCCTGCACTGCCATGGTGCCATTCTTATATTTTCTGCATTCTAACAGCCGTCATTTTAGGGGTTACATAGACACCCATTTGAAGTGAACCACTCAATTGTTTTTTAGCATCATTTCAGAGTTGTAAAATCATCCACACAACTGATTCTAGAATATTCTTATTGCCCTACAAGGCAGCCTTATATTGGTTAGCTCCCATTCACTGATATTTCCATCTCCCCAGCTCTGAGTGACCAGTAATCTACTTAATTGTAGATGAATGTACTTAGAATACTTTATATAAATGGAATCATATATGTGTGGCCCGTAGTGGCTGGCCTCTTTCACTTAGCACAATTATTTTCAAGATTCACCCACGTTGTAGCATATGTTAGCAGGACTCCATTCAAGAGAGCCATTAACAACATTTTAACATCTCTGAAATTCAGATGTATCTTCAAGTCAGTGGTATAGATAGTTTAATTAGCAACACTTAAAATAATGATTTACCTTCCAGTTGATAGTGTCAAAAGCTGAAACTCTGCCAGTTAAACTAACTGCCTGTCTGCCTCTCCAAGCCTGTGAGCTTGCCCACAGGCTGGACTTTCAAGTCTGGAGCCTGAGTGTGGAGCCCAGCATCTGGCCTTTCCCTTCTTAAGATCTTAATCACAGCTTTGTGAGCTTATCAGAAGCCAAGCCTCACGAGGGACGAGAGACGGGAGACCCTTTATTCCCCCAGCCCTTATCTCAGCTCTCCATCTCTCCTGGAATCCTTTCCGCTGAGTGAATGATAGTTATCCAACAAATATTTATGTCAAGACTCACTCTCTGTCTCCTAAGAGTTCACAGTGTAACTGCAAAGTCAAAAAGTTAAACAACAATTATTCCAGGTGACCCAGCAGCACTGCTTCTGAGCATATTTCCTCCAAAGAAATGAAAGATGGACATTCATATGTATAAGCCAGTTTATAATAAAATAGTTCATACCAGCCCAGAGTAGAAACATCCCAAATGCTTGAAGAAGGGTATCTGGGCAAAGTGTATGCACATGCAGTAGAATATTATTCAGCCTTCAAAAGGAATGGCATTCTGACTCAACATTACAGTTTAGTAGAAGCTTGGCTGTGCAGTATGTACAGCCACACTGCTGCCATCTTCAGGCGTCTGTGGGATCACACCAGCTGGGCTTGTTAACTGGGGAGAGCCAGGGCCTCTCCTGGGTGCCCAGCCATCTTTCCCTATCAACTGTACATAACTCTGGCTCACAGCTGAGTGCTGTAAGCCATGCAGGCTGTGAGGTTTGGGCTGGACAAAGAGCAGGCAGTCTTGGGCTCAGTAATGGGGGGAGGGGGAGCTGGAGAATCCGTAGCTATTACTTAGCTATCTAGGTGGTAGAAATAGAAAGAAATGGTGGGGCTTGAAAACAGTTTAGGCTGTATACGATCTAACTCAGGGAACCATGGGATGAGTGACAAGAAGGAGCTATACCCAAAGAGGTTTCAGGTTTGGGGGACTAGTTCCTATCGCATGATATGTGGGCCTGCGGAGGATGAATGTGCGTGCATGAAGACAGATGATGAATTATTAAACTTAGAATTTTTCAGATTTGCCGAGTTGAAGGGGTTTGCTATATAGCAAAGCAGTCAGCTACAAAAAAAAAAAGAAAAAAAATCAGCTTTAGTTTTATTCAGAGACTCAGAAGGAGTCACTAGGAAAACAGATTGAGTTTTGGGTTTTTTTTTTTTTTTGAAGACTTGCTCTTCAGCCCTCTAAAGAGTGTAGAGGGCTGAACACAACCAGATGTGCTGGTTGCGTGATCGTGGCAGCTCCCTGTGCACTGCCCACTTCCGGCTTATTTTCATCAAGCACCCATGCTTGCTGGCTCCTCTCTGATCTTATTTAAGGAATCACTGATTGGGACCAGGAGCCAGTCACTTGGTCTTTCTGGTGGGAAGCCAAGCCATCATCTCCAAGGCTTGAAGGAAAGAAGAGGCACTTCAGCTGCAGAACTGATCCTTTCACAAGGGTAACCAAAGACCATGAAAATGCATTTACATTACAATTCACAACAGTAGCAAAATTACAGCTATGAAGTAGCAATGAACATAATTTTATGGTTGGAGGCCACTGGAACACGAGGAACTGTATTAGTGGATCGCAGGACTAGGAAGGTTGAGAACCGCGCTGTAGTGGTTATGAACTACAGCCCCAGCCTTCATGTTGTTGAGAATGGCTTCTTGGTTTTTTAAGTTTTGCTCTGCCTTCAGAAGGATTGCCATTGGAGAAATACTCTGTTGAATTGCTTTGGTTTTAGATGCTTGGTTTCCCTCCCATTCTAAATCTGTTCTCTCGGCTACTGCACTTTTCAGACATTACTTGGCAGGGTCTGGATTTAGCCTTATCAGCTGGTTTCCCTATCTCAGTTCCCTGGGGCTGGAGGATATACCCGTAGTCACTGGGCTCTCATCTCAGGCCTTCGTCCTCCTGCTCTGCTTACGACAGTAGTCTTCACAGGCTACAGTTCCTCTTCTTTCCTCTTGGGAACTGGTGAATGAGGCACTGAAGGGTTAAGACTTTGGGGTTTGGTGGTGACCCATTGTTTCTTGGGTCTGTGATACAAAACCCCAGCGATCATCTTGTGTATGGTGTGTGTGTGTGTGTGTGTGTGTGTGTGTGTGTGTGTATCTGTGTCTGTGTGTGTTTCTGTGTCTGTGTGTGTTTCTGTGTATGTGTGCACATGTGTGTGTCTGTGTGTGTCTGTGTATGTATGTATGTATGTATGTATGTATGTATGTGTGTATATGTGTGAGTGTATGTGTGTGTATGTGTCTGTGTGTGAGTGTGTGTGTGTGTCTGTGTGTGAGAGAGAGAGAGAGTGTGTGTGTGTATGTGTGTGTGTGCAATGTTGCAATATACAAAGTTCTTTATTTGCTCACATCTCCTCCAGGAACTTAGTTCCTTCCTCTGTGAAATGTGGACAGTGTAATCAATGTATCTTCCCCTGTTTACACACTCACAAAGACCATGACTGACACAGATGGCTCTGGGATGCCAGCAAATCTGATTTATTAAGATGGGTGCTATTAACTAGATAATACTATTTTCAAAACTCTTCCATACCCACAGCTTTTCTCTTCTTGAAAAGCACTTACCAGCTCTGTCGTCACAATCTATGAGACTGTTTATTATAACAACACTGTCATTTATCAAGACTTACTATGATACACAGGGAGTGCTGTAGGGGTCTCATTTGGACAAGTTATTGTGGCCTGTGCCTGTAATATCGGCACTATAGAGGTTGAAGTGTGTGTGTGTGTGTGTGTGTATGTGTGTGTGTGTGTGTGTGTGTGTGTGTGTAAGGCCTGGGATAGGGCTTGGTGTTGGAATGCTTGCTAACCATGCATGAAGCCTGGGGTTGGTTCCCCAGCACCTCCAAAGGAAAAACAGTCCCTGCTTGAGAAGTAGAAATAAATATAATTATTTTCCAGATGAGTTATCATGTGGTGAGAGGTGGAAATCGAAGACAACATTAACCCACATGGTGCAGGGGGTAAGAGGTGGGCTTGGAAACAGGTTTGGTTGATGGTGGCTCACCAGCTCTGAGGGCTTTTTTTGGGGTAGGGGGGCTCTTGAGACAGGGTTTCTCTGTGTGGCACTGACTGTCCTGGAACTCACTCTGTAGACCAGGATGGCCTGGAACTCAGAGATCCACCAGCCTCTGCCTCCAGAGTACTGGGTAATCCCAGTTTACACCACTATCCCATGCCCTGCTGCTCCTAGCATTTCAATGCACTATCTCTCCCAGCCCTGGCATATGCCCTTTGCAAAAACAAAAACATCTTTATCTCTAGGTTTTGAAAGTGTCTGAAAATTACCAAGTAAACAAGAGAAAAGCCTCAGGCCTGTCACTCCTGTGGGAAAGGGAAGTGAGGGACAGAGGGAGGCATCAAGATTAACTGACCAGAGGAGTGTTTGCTTGTCCCAGGCACCCCAGACAAGGTGACAGGTCCTGCATGCACTCTGTTCCTTGAAGAGGAGCATTCCTCTTCTGTGCAGTGGTGCCTGGCTTGGGGTTGGAAAAAGCAGGGAGAGGGGGCCCAACAGGAAAAGGGGAGGGGAGAGGAGGAAGTCTCCAGAAGAAAAACATCTGGAATTCATCCCCTGGGGAGAGGCCAAGAAGGAGGCCCAGGCTCTGGGAACTCTGGGGGCCTCTGCTGCACAGCTTTCCAGACTTGCTTCTCAGTGTGTGATCACATGTGACAGTCCCCACAGCAGGCACTGAAGATGTCCCAGCAGAGAAGGACAACCTCCCACTGGAGAGGAGACTTGCTTCCAGGTCACCAAAACTTAAAGCTGTGGGGTATGCAAATCAGAAAAACCCAAGCTGCCTCTGAGTCAGCAGGACTGACCAGAAGGCAGTGTGGCCAGTGTGTGCGTGCCTCTCTCTCTTTGTGTGTGTGTGTGTGTGTGTGTGTGTGTGTGTGTGTGTACGTGCGAGTGAGTGAGTCCTCAGTGCTGCAGGGACACAGCAGCTGACAGAAGGAGGTCTTTCCAATAGTGTTTGCACTGGGCTGTGCCCTGCAGTAAGGCCCAGTGGTTGGTTACTAGCTCACAGCCTGAATGCTACAGCTTTTATGGTATTCCTAGAACAGGGTCCATGGCTAGCAGTTCTGAAGCAGGAGGCCAGAGAGATGGCTCTGCAGGTAGGAGGGCTTGCTGCTCTTGCAGAGGACCTAGATTCTGTTCACAGCACCAACATGGTGACCAAAATCACCTCTAACCTCCAGTTCCAGGGGACCTGATGCCCTCTTCTGGACTCTACAGGCCAAGGTACACATGTGGTATACATACATTCACACAAGCATTCACACATATAAAATAAAAAATAAGCTGGGCTGTAGTGGCGCATACCTTTAATCCCAGCATCCAGGAGGCAGAGACAGGTGGATCTCTGTGAGTTCGAGACCAGCCTGGTCTACAGAGTGAGTTCCATGACAGGCTCCAAAGCTACACAGAGAAATGTTAGGAGCAGGTTTTTGGAGCAGGTTTTTCCAGCAGGTCTTGTCCCACTGCCATGCCCCAAATAATTAATACACAGGGATGCTGTATTAGATATAAAACTGTAGGCCAGTTATTAGTTTCTTATCATCTGGCTCTGTCTTAAATATTAACCCAGTTCTATTAATATAAATATTTCCACGTGGTCTTATCTTACTGAAGAGAGGGCCTGACATACTGCCCTCGATGTCCTCCATCTTGAATCTCCTTCCTACTACTTCCTCTTTCCTCCTAGTCTCCTAGTCCTGCCTACCTTGCTTTCCTATTGGCTAACAGTGCTTTATTCATTAACCAATACAAGAAACATATTTACAGAATGACATCTCCCATCAGAGAAATCCTGTCTTGAAAACAAACAAATAATAATGATAATAAAATAAATCTTTTTTAAAAGTTTAATGTGGCAAACACTATTATTTAGCCCACCCAAAATATTGATACATTGTACCTCAGAGACTGGAAAAGCTAAGTTTTCCATTTCCCAGGCTCCCTTGCCACTAACAATAGCCATATGACTTACCTCAATGAAACATCAATGTTAGGCTGCTGGATTGTTGCTGGGGGGAATGCTTTTGTAGCAAAGGCATCTCTGTCCTATTGTCCTCGTTCCTACTTTGCTTCTTACTTTGAACATGGGTATTGGGTCACCAGCAGCCATCTTTTGACAATGAGGCAAAGTTCAAAGAAAACCTCAGAGACCCTGGCTTTGATAACTAGGGGGACAGTGTGTGTGTGTGTGTGTGTGTGTGAGAGAGAGAGAGAGAGAGAGAGAGAGAGAGAGAGAGAGAGAGAGACAGAGAGACAGAGACAGAGAGAGAGAGACAGAGAGAGAGAGACTGTCACAACCACTCAAATGGAAATGGCAGATGCCAAGTTCAATCTGTGGGGCAGGGTGGCACACCAGCAAGTATAATCCATTAGGACCATTAATGTGACAATCTACATTCCTTCTTCAAGGTACTTTATTGGCTGAAACTTGTCATAGTCTCATTATTATCATCTGCCAAAAGAATTATAACAAGTACATAAACCTGTGGTGTCTAATATGAGTTGTACTGTCTTAGATGTGATATTGTAGTTCAGTGAATATTGTGCATAACCACACACACACTGTCACACTGTCCCTAGTAAGTCTTTGTAGCCCACATCTGTTGTATGCTGAGGTGGGTCAGGTTTTTTGGGTCGTTGGTTCTTCACATGCAGTACTATACCTGGCATTCTATAAATATATGCCTTTTGGCACTTTATGTAAAGTTTATGTAAGGGAACCAAGACACATCATGTGCCTTGCCCAAAGTTGCTGAGCACAGCAGAGCTGAGACTGTGACTGGGGTCCATCTCTCTCTAAGATCGACACTGAACACAAGAACAGATTTCTGAATTGTCTGCATAACACTCACACAAGGAACCCCCTGAACGCAGAGTCCTGGCACCAGCCCAGACTCACTGGTGCCTAGGTGAAGCTTCAGCCCTTAGCGTGGTGTCTCATGCTCGAGAAAAGGTGCCTGGGCTTATAGTTCTGGGAGTCTGGGAAGTCTAGGACCAAAATGCCAGCTGACTTGGTGTCTGGTAGGGGTTCACTCTCACAGGTGCCATCGTGTGTATCCTGGGGTGGCAGAAGGAGTCCCTGCTCCCGTTGGTCTTTCATACAGCAGCATGACCCCACTTAGGAGGGTGGAGCCTCACTTGCCAAAAGGCCTCACCTCTTGTTACCGTCACATTCAGACCTCAGCGTACGGCTTTACAAATTCCCTCCTTACAACTTCACCTTGGGAAGTTCCTCTAGCTCCTCCCGGTGTCCCCCTCCCCCCAGAAGTGTACATACTACATACATATGCTGGACACACAGCTTTACATACAAGGGATCTGAGCTTACACATTCCCTCATCTTATTCTCCTAGGGTTAGCTCCTGCCCTGCGGCATCTCCCCAGGGCTGGGGACCACTTTCCTTGGTCCATCACTAACTCTAAACTTACCAGTTAGTCCATAACTCTTTCTCACAGCTCGTTTTCCAAGGCTTCAGTGAGGCATTTAATAGTCTCAATTACAAACATTTTTTTCCCAGTGACGTCAACTGATTCAAAGCAATATTGTCAATGCAAAAACAATAATTTAGAGGTAATATGGGTCTTGTAGCTCAGATTTGACTCAACAAACAACACTCAAACATGCATACAATGGGAGACAATTTTTTTTTTTGAAGACAGGAAATAGAAGGGGTAAAAGGTTGTTTTCTCAACTAATAAAGAAAAATTCAGAACATTTTATATTCTATCCTACTACTGAAAATAAATATAGACTTAAGAAGTTTATTTGTGCTTGCTTTTTTTTTTTTTTTCTTTAATCATGGAAAGTGCAAACAAACACAGTAGCAGAGCGGTTAGCTACATGATTCCTGGAATACCCATCAACCAGCCCAAGTAGATACCAATGTTCTACTTGTTGTTTTCAAATGATACAAACCCTACAACACTTTTATTAACTTCAAAACAGCTTTAAAATTTGTTAAACTGCCGGGTGTTGGTGTTACATATCTTTAGTCCCAGCACTTGGGAGGCAGAAGCAGGCGGATCTCTGTGAGTTAGAGGCCAGACTGATGGGAGATGTAAATATGTTTCTCTTATTGATTAATAAATAAAGCCCTATTGTCCAATAGGAAAGCAAGATAGGCAGGACTAGGAGACAAGAAGCATTCTGGGAGATGTAGTGGAGGATAGTCAAGATGTAGGGACTTGAGAGAAGTCTGGACCCTCTCTCCAGTAAGATAAGACCACATGGAAACACTTAGATTAATAGAAATGGGTTAATATTTAAGGTAGAGCTAGCCAATAAGAAATGCTAATAACTGGCCAACAGCTTTATATCTAATACAGCATCTCTGTGTGTTATTCGGGGTTGACAAGGCTCTGGGACCAGGCTGGCAGGAAATCTGCTCATAACACCTGGTCTACAGAGCTAGTTCCAGGACAGGCTCCAAAGCAATGCAGAGAAACCCTGTCTTGAAAAACAAACGAACAACCAAAAAAATTGTTAAACATTGTTGTGGGGGTTGAAACACCAGCTAGGGCTTTAAAAGTGAAACAAGCCACCCCACTCATCAGTGAAGGGAAAAGGCTGGAGTCCAGGTCCTCTTTGAGAACTTAGTAAATCTCTCCTAAGGTTGGTAGGAAAGATCTGAATTTGCCCGATGTCCCAGCATTCAGGAGCTTGAGACAGGAAAATTGAGGCTTCATAGCCAGCCTGTGATATGTTGTGAGACCTTCTCTCAAAACACAAACAGAGAAAGGGTGTGTGTGTTCATGTTTTTGAGCATAGGAAGGGTCTGGCACCAGGTGATCATTCTACCTCATGGCTCAGTTTTGCAAGTATCTGGTTGGTTGAGAGCCAGGTGAGGTAAGAAAGGAGATGTAGTGAGTTTCTTCAAGGGGCAGGGGACAGGAGATTATGGTATCTACTGTCCAATTATAATGCTGGTGTGTGCTAAGACACAGTTTGCTTAATGTAAACATCTCACTGTTCTACAATCTGTGTGACTTTTGTGACATGCTGTTTCTCTTGTCTCTATAACACATTACCTGGCAGAAGCAATTTAAGGAAGAATTTGGGTTCACAAGAAAAATTTGTTTGGGTTCACAGTTTGAGAAGGTGCAGACTGCTGTTTTGGGGAAGGGCATGGGGTAGAGAGAGAGGTCTGTGACTGGGCAGACCCAGAGGCAGGGAGGGCTTGGCTGGACATGGTTCTGGGCTCTAATCCTCAAGGGCCAGCCCCTAGCAATTCATTTCCTCTAGCTATGTCCCACCTCCTAAAGGTCCCTCAACCATGCAAACCAGTACCATGAGTTGGGAAGCAAATATTCAAACACATGGCCTGGTGGAGGCTATGCATTGAAATCGTAACAGGGCATTTTTCAAATTTTAAGAATTATTCATTTTTATCTATGCATTGTATGTGTGTGTATACATACATGTGTGTGTACTTGTGTTTGTGGAGGCCAGAGGATAACCTTAGTGTCTTCCTCAGGAAAGCATCCTTCTCCTTTGAGACAGGACTCAGAGGCCTGGAGTTCACCAGTTAGGCTAAGCTAGATGACCTGTGAGCCCTGCATATGCCTGTTCCTGGCTCCCGGGCATCAACACTACGTAGATTGTTTTAAAATGTGGGTTTTGTGGCTTTAACTCAGGTCCTTATGTTTGCAAAGCAAGCACTTTACTAACTGAGATATCCACATTTCTCAACTATAAAAAAACTCATCAGCACTCAGGAGGCAGAGGCAGGCGAATCTCTGTGAGTTCCAGGACAGGCTCCAAAACAATGCAGAGAAACCCTGTCTCAAAAAAAAACAAAAAACAAAAAACAAAAAACAACTATAAATACATAAATAAAAAGTAAAAATAAAAATGAATAAATAAATTTTTAAAAATCCATTTCAAAAGCTTCAGCAAATGGCAGTGATCTGAGATCACGTGGAAAAGCCTCTGGTGGGGTGGGGGTGGGCTCCACACAAGGCTGCTCTCCTCATGAGACAGTTGCAGGAACAGCTCCTGAATAGAGCCCAGGGACGCAGTGCCAGGATTAGAGTGCAGATGGTGGGAGAGGTGGTGCGGGAACTGAGCCAGAAACATATTAAATATGGTGTGGGCAACCTGACACCTGGCACAGGAGAAGGGGAGGAGGGACACTCTCTTAGAGTAACAGAGGTGAAATCTGGACTTTAAATAGTTCACTTGGAGGGGGGGGGGGGAGGGTGTCCGAAACATCAAGGCGCAAAAAGCCAAGTTCTTGATGGCTAAATATTTAAATCTGTCAAGGAGTTTCCCAGACACCTCTGCAGAGACTTAGAGGCACAGCAGGGCCCGAGAGGGAGTCACAACAGATAGCTGTCTCCTCCAGAAACTACTGAAACCCGAGGTTTGTGTCTGCACCCCCCCTCCAGCCCCCCACTCTCCCACCCTCCACGCCGCCCCAGCCCCTGCAGGCAGCTTCCTTCCAGAAGCCCTTGTAAACCCCAAAGGGGGCTTCCCACTAACTGCCTCACTCCAACACAGCAGAACAATGGATTCCATCTCCCACTAGGTTCACTGACCCAAGAAGCAAGGCCGGGAAGAATTGCTGACTGAGTTCCCCCTCACTCCCAAAGAGCCCAGGACCCTGCAGGGTGGCAAGGTCCCTGGAGAGAGGGTGGCCTTTGCACAAAGTGCAGGCTCAGCTGGGTGCTTGGAATGACTCAGAAGGGGACACAGTGAAAGAAGGCCTGTGCCCAAAGGCTGCTGGCTAACAACTCTGAGAAGCCACCCTATGGGAGGCTGGGGAGCTGGATGAGCTCACCCCTGGTGGCACCCCTGTGACTCAAGAAGGATCTCAGAGCTGAAGACTAGAGAGCTACACAATCTGCAATCATGATGATCCCTCGGAATCCGAGGCACCCTGGAGGCTGTGCAGGAGGTGGGGGCGGGCAGGGCTTCTGTAGCGAATTTAGCGAGTATGAGAGATGACAATACATCAGAAATGCATTTCATAGAAATCTAAAAATAAAGTGATCTTGTCACAGCTTGTAGATATAATTATCAATGGCCTTTCTAAACTATTTTTTACTTGCTTTGATTGGTGTTGGTTTCCTAGACATCTGTGTAACACATAAACATGTGCTTCTCGTGGAAGGCCAGAGCAGAATGCTAGGCTGTATCCTTTTGATTTTTTGTGTGTTGCTGTTGTTGTTTTTTGTTTGTTTGTTTGTTTTTCAAGACAGGGTTTCTCTGTAGCTTTGGAGCCTGTCCTGGAACTAGCTCTGTAGACCAGGCTGGCCTCGAACTCACAAAGATCCACCTGTTTCTGCTTCCTGAGTGCTGGCACTAGAGGCATGCACCACCAATACCCGGCTCCTTTCGACGTTTTGGTTGTGAGCCTAGCCTTTAATGGCTGAGCCATCTCTCCAGCCCCTTTTGATGTTTTATGGGGAAAAAAAGACACTTGGAAATGTGGATGCAGCATGGACCTCTAAGGTTTCACCAAATACCAAAAACAGGAAACACTGAAATCTTGAGGCTTGGCATGGAGTACGTACTTGGCCAAATGCCTTTTTTATTTTTCAAGTTTTTGTTTTATGAGACAGGGTTTGTCTGTGTAGCCCTGACTGTCCTTGAACTCAGAGATACATCTGCTTATGCCTTCTGAGTTCTGGAGTCATGTACTACCGTATCCAGATTAACTTTTAAACATTTTCCTAAAGCAGGTGTTTCTTGCTATATAGTCCTGCCTGGTCTGGTACTCATTTTGTAGCCCAGGCTGGCTGAAAACCTGTGGCAACTCTTTTGTCTCGTCCTTCTGAAACCTGGGATTGCAATCATATACCAGCATGCCTAGCTGTATGTGTGTATATGTATATGTGTGTATGTTTGTGTATATGTATGTATGTATGCATGCATGTGTGTATGTATGTGTTATGTGTGTGTATGTATGTATGTATGTGTGTGTATTTTTGTATATATGTTTGTGTGTATGTATGTATGCATGTATGTGTGCGTATGTGCGTATGTGCGTGTGTGCGCTTGCGTGCGCGCCACAGCCCATGTATAGAGGTCAGAGAATAGACAACCTTTCAGGGTCAGTTCCTACCCTCCACCATGTGACCTCCAGGATTGAACTCAAGTTGACAGGCTGGTCAACAAGCCATCATCTCACCAGCCCCTTGCTGACCGTAATTAAAGCACTTTGGTTCCAGAGAGATGGAGAGAAAAGGCAAGAAGGGAGGCTGGGATGTAAGAAACATCTTAGGGCTTAGTTTATAATCCCTCCTGCTTCCTGTACCGAGGGCTGCCTCTATGCCAGAACTATTTTTGTCTCTGCTTTCCTTATGTCCTATCTCAACATTGCTCAGCTTATAGGCAGGCAGAGAGGCGTGAGAGTGAAGATCTAAAGGGGGGCCCACGAAGCACTAGAATCTCCAGCACTTTTCTCTAGACATCACTGTGTGGTGTATGTAGGCTTGCTTCTCTCCGCTCCAGTGTCCACACCTGCCAGGCTGCTTCCTCTCCCATCCTGCACATTTATAGGTCCAGGGTGGAGAAAATGTACCTCTCCCATCCTCTCACTTTTATGGGCCTGGGATAGAGAAGTTGAGCAAAGGTTCAAGAGGGCGACAATTTGAGACCTTGAATGATGTTTTGCTCTTTCAGCTTTTGGTTACTGGGAGTGAACTAATAGGGAGGAGAAGGGTTCAAATCCTGCAAGCTATAGGCTGTGGGAGAGAACTTGAGGAGACTGAAGAATGGAGGAGTCAGACGGCCTGGGGTAAGTGTCCAGACTAGACTACCACTATAGTTTATCAATGCCACCAACATCATTCTCTTCTATTGTCTCCAAGGATACAGTCTGAAGGCCCAGACAGCAGGCAGGGACCAAGAGGTAAGTGTGCTGGTTTTTGTCAACTTGGCACAAACTGGAGTCACCTTCTGGTGGTTTTGAATAAGAATGGCCCCCATAGGCTCATATTTGAATGCTTTGTCACCAGGAAATGTCACTATTTGAAAGGACTGGGAAGTGTGGCCTTGTTGGAGGAAGTGTGTCACTGAGGGTGTCTTTGAGGTTTCAAAAGGCCCACACCAAGCCCAGAGTCTCTCTTCCTGCTGCCTGAGGATCCAGACAGACCTCTCTGCTACTTTTCCAGCATCATGCCTGCACACCACCATCCTCCCTGCCACGATGAAAATGGACTAAACCTCTGAAACTGTAAGCCATCCCCAATTAAGTGTTTTCTTTTGTAAGAGTTGTGGTGGTCATGGTGTCTCTTGACAGCTAGAGGACATTAAGACACACCTGGAAAGAGAAACATCAATTCAGGAATGGTTTCCATCAGGCTGGCCTGTGGGCAAGTCTGTGGTGCATTTTCTTGATTGATGTGGGAGGGCCCAGCTCACTGTAGGCGGCTCCATCCCTGGGCACGAGAGCCTGGGTTGTATAAGAGAGCAGGCTGAAGAAGCCATAGCCAGCGACTTCCTGGTTTCCGTTTCAGTTCCTGCTGGGTTCCTGCCTTGAGTTCCTGCATTGGCTCTCTTCAACGATGGACGGTGCCCTGTAAGTCAAATATGCCCTTTCCTCCCCAGGGTGTTTCCGATCAGTGCTTATTACAGCAACAGAGATGACAGCTAGTGACAGGATCATAGCTGGCTGCTGGGCCGCAAGGAGATGTGGCTTTGGGAAGGGGATTACCAGAATGGTGGCTACTAGAGTAACCTGTTTTAGACGGTCTTGAGGGCAATCAGAGTGTAGAGGAGGTTTAGGGCGGCCATGTGCTTTCATGTTTATTATTATTGCTGCTACGTTGTGGAAAGCTCTGGGCACCTAGGGGAGGGCAGAGCCAATTGTGTGTGTTTTCGAGGCTCTATTACACCCACCTGGAACAACTCTAAATAAGTACTGAGAGCCCCATTGACTAGATGCTCTCATAGACACACACCTGCTCTTTTGCTTGGTTTGGGTTACATTCTAATAAACTGAAAAATGTTATTAGTGAAAATGTATTCTGTGTATTTACACACCAACATGCTGGTACTCTCCTGGATATCCGGGCTACTTGAACAGCTGAGACGGGCAGATCTCAGGCATTCAGGGCAGCATGGACAGCAATAAGGAAGTACATTTGCTACACCTGATTTCCTAAACATAGCATCATAGGGCACTGCAAAGCCCTGTTTTCTTTTGTGTTTGTGTATAGCTGCCTAAAAGAGTGCTACACTGTGTACTACCAGCCCAGGGAAAGCCCAAAAGTCAAAGTGCAGTTTCTACTGAATGCATATTGCATCATCACAAAGAAATAGCCAATCAGGGATAATCTATTTCTTAATATGTAATGTCATATGCTCCTCAACATAAGCTTGCTAGTTGTTGTGCCCATTTCACAGGTGGTCAGACTAAGGCATATGATACAAGAAACTCTGGGTTTGAGTGGGTTGTTTGGCTACAACCCTATGTTGTAAATACATTAGGCATTTTGCAATTGGAGGTGAAAAGAAATAATGCAAGAGGGAAGGAGTATAAAGACCTCAGAGACTGGGGAGCATTTGACTCAGGACTGCTGTATCTTTGCTTTTATTTGCACATAATTAGGAGCAGGGAGTCCACAAAGTCTGTTGGCCACCATGGCTCCACAGATGTAGATGCCATCGATCACCAGTCAGCTTTGTGAATCTTCATGACTGTCCTCAGGTGTGTGTGGACACAAAGGGGCCACTATGTTCTGGTGTCTTCGTTCATAATAATACTCAGGTGGGGCAGAGGGGGAGTGTACACTTGGCCGAACGTGCAGCACAGGGTTGATTAGGCACACCGCCACGCCGCCAGCTTCCCCTTCCGGCTCTTCTGAATCTTAGATACTGATGCTTCTTCCTCATCCTCCAGCCCTGTACTTAAGAACGGTGTGAATAGCTAATAATATCCCCAAGTACTAAATGAGTTTCCTCTGTCTGGGAACCAGAGGGAGAGTATGGATTAAAGTGAGAATAATGAATCTTTGATCTCAAAGAACTTCTTTTTGCCCTGGCTTATCTAGGATTTGCCATGTAAATCAAGCTGGACTTGAATCCAAAGATAAAACACCGGTTCTAAATCTGGGGGTAGAATTGGATTCTAGTCAGTTCTGTTTTTCCCTTCCTCACCCAAAGTGAGGGATGTGAGAGAATGAAGAAACTAGGCAGCTGCAATGTTTTCTTTTTAGTCAGAAAGTTAAACTCTTCTGTTAATGACCCCGCCCCCCCAAGACAAATGGAGAACAATAGCACTTCCTAAGCCCCAGATGGGGAGCTTTCTGGAAACAGAGGGGCATAAAGAAATGATGGGTAGGGCTGGAGAGGTGGCTCAGAGGTTAAATGCACTGGCTGCTCTTGCAGAGAACCAGGGATCAGTTCCCAGCACCCAGGGCAATCACAATCATCTGTGATTTCAGTTCCAGGAATCTAACACCGTCTTCTGGGCTCCAAGGGCACTACACACAGAAGGTGTAGGGAGATACACTTAGTAAAACACCGTTCCCGTAAGTAAAATGATCAAAATTAAAGAAGTAATGAGTGTTGTGGTGTTTTGAATGTAATTGGTCCCCATAATCTCATAGGGAATGGCACCATTAGGTATGGCCTTGTTGGAGGGCGTGGGCTTTGAGGTATATGCTCCGGATACTGCCCAGTGTCACAGTTGACCTCCTGTTGCCTTCTGATTAAGATGTAGCCAGCACCATCTCTGCCTGCACACTGCCATGCTCCCTGCCATGATGATAATAGACTGAACCTCTGAAACTGTAAGCCAGCCCAATTAAATGTTTTCTTTATAAGAGTTGCCATGGAGTCATGGAGTCTCTTGATAGCAATAGAAAATCCTAAGCAAGTGCTCATGGTAGAAATGTTTGTACTTGGCTTAGGGTGGGCAGGATGGGCACAGAATTTGTTGACCAAACAAGGCCACATTTGAGTCCAGCATTCAAGAATGAGAGCATTCTTGATAATTATGCTGTTATGCTGGCTAGTTATGTGGCAACTTGAGACAAGCTAGAATCATTTGGGAAGGGGAACCCTCTCAATTGAAAAAAAAAAAAGGTCCCCAGACTGGCCCGTGGGAGGTCCCAGCTCACTGGGTGTGCCACACCTGGGCAGGTGAGCATGGGTTATATAAGAAAGTAGGCTGAGCATGGAAATAAGCCAGTAAACAGCTCCCCTCTACGACCACTCCATCAGTCCTGCCTCAAGGTTCCTATCCTGCTTGAGTTCCTGCCCTAACTTCCTTCAATGATGGCCTGTGATGAGGACGCGTGTAAGTCAAATAAACCCTTTCCTTCTCAAGTTGCTTATAGTCATGATGTTTCATCAGGGCAATAGAAACCCTAAGACTACAATGACAACAGGTGTAAAACAGTACTATCCCAGGCAAATGGGAAAATGGGATGAAGGCAGCTCCCAGGAAGGGGTTCAAAAAAGTGTTCCAAGGAGAACACAGCAATGCCAAGCTGCTGGGCTGGAAGAGGCTAGGAAACATCAGGGATGGGCGTCTCCGTGGTTACCCCAGTGCTAACTGTTACTGTCCCCTCCTGTAAGTGCTTAGCATTCATTGCTAAGCGCCTGGAACTGCTCTGTGTTGGTGCCTGGTGTGGGAGATGAGGTTGGGCGAAACGTGGAAAAGAAGGGAGAGAAGGAAGTAATAAACTGTAGGGCTGAAATGATCAGAAATGATGTTTGTTTCAGCACTTTTGGCAGAGGCATTTCAAAGGTGGAAGGAACCATGGTGGTTAGAGAGGAAAATGACAGTAACAGTCTGAAATTACTTGCATGGCACTGGCCCAGTGCCCAGTCACTGGGTCAGCTAGGTGTGTGCAAAGAGATCTGTGACTCAAGTAGGGCTGGGTTTGTGAGCTACATACAGTACAAGCCATGAGCGCCTGGAGTGAGGGAAGAGAACAGAAAAACACAAGAGTCGGGAACTGGAGAATCTAAAGACAACAAACAAACAAACAAAAAACCCAGCAAGGACGATTAACTGCCTGAGTTTCAACAGGACTCAGTTAAAGGAATGTCTCTTTAAGGATGGAATTTAGAACCCGCAAAATGGGCAGCAATGAAGGTACTTGCAGCTAAGCCTGACCACCCGAGTTTGATTCCCTGGGACTCATAGTAGGAAAGAACTCAACCCTGCCAGTTGCCCTCTGGGGGGGCGGGCGTGCACCCACACACATAGGTGCGTGACTAACCATGCATTGAAAAATACATGTGATATATATTTTATGATAGAATTTGAGGCTGGAGAGACACCTCAGCAATACAGAGCATTTGCTGCTCTTGCGGAGGATCTAGGTTCAGTTCCAGCAACCCCCCCCCCACAAACATACACTGCAGCTGGCAACTGCCCCTAACTCCAGAGGATCTGGTGTCCTCTTCTGGCTTTTGAAGAGAATCAGGCATGCACACAGTGCACATGCATACATGCAGGCAAAAGACTCATATACATAAATCTTTGAAAAAATGAAATTCAACTGGGAGGGGAAGTGGGATGGGAGAGAACAACCTCTATTGCCAGGTAGACCTTATCCTCTGAGGCAGGATGTTAGTTGCTCCCAGCATCTATCTTTCCACTTTCTGTGTAGAAATGGAAGCCCTTCACCCTTCCTGAGATTTCCACAACATACTAGGAAACATAACGCACCACAAACATGACACAGTTAAAAGAATTTTGTAATTTTTGTTTGTTACTTGTTTTTTGAGACAGGGTTTCTCTGTGGCTTTGGAGCCTGTCCTGGAACTCACTCTGTAGACCAGGCTGGCCTCGAACTCACAGAGATCTGCCTGCCTCTGCCTCCCAAGTGCTGAGATTAAAGGTGTGTGCCACCACTGCCCAGCAAGAATTTTTGTATTAAAAACACATACTTAGCTCTCAAATTCTTTCCCAACATTTCATTCATTCGTCTTATCATAAATGCAACCATCCATCCTTCTATTCAACCATCAATCCTTTTTAAAGGAATAAAGGTTATTTCCTAAATTCCTCAGGAACCTGCCATTAACAAGACTTTAACAAGACTTCAGTGTTTGTCTAGGATTTTGTTTTTGTTTTCACATGACATTTAATTTAAATTCAGTAAAAAGCATGCATCTTGAGTGTATATACTAAATTTCCCCAAAAACATTACTAATGGAAAAAATTTCAAATATACGTGAAGTTGAAAGGATTTTACAACAAACCACTGTGTTAATCACAATATAGATATTACCCGATACATTTTATTATATTTACTATAAAATACATCCATTCCTCTGTCCATTTAACCTTTTAGGCAGTTCAAAACTTTATTTCTGACGAATACATACTGTGCCTGGCATTAGAGACATTTGCTTATATTTTCTTTCACATGATGTAGCTTTCTCGTGTATAATAGTAAAATGCACATCTTACATTCCCTAAGATGGTCGTTGGTGGGATTTGAACTCACAGCTCCAATATGGTAAACACTTGTTCTCTCTTTGGCTACATCCTAGCCCTTCCATGAGTTCTGATGAATACACAAGCCTGTGTAACTCAAGCCCCTACCTAGGTGCAAAATACTATTTTCCCAATTTCCCACTCACTCCAGCCCAGTTGCCCCATGTGTTGATTTATAAATGAAATCGTATAGTCTCTTTACTCTTGTGTGAAAGTCCTCTCTCTTTCATATTTTTGAGGTTCATTCTTGTTTGCATCAGTAGTATATGTCTTTTTCTTTTGTCCTTGCAGTCCTGGAGATTTAAGCCAGGGCCTCACACAGATCAGGCAAGTTCTCTGTCCCTGAGTTAGATCCTCAACCCTTATGTCTTGGTATTATTGAGTCCTACTCCATTGTAGGTGGGCTAAATGATTTCTTAGTCTTGGTGGAGATCAGGGATGTTTCCAGTTCGGGGCGTCTGTTATTTATTTATTTATTTATTTATTTATTTATTTATTTATTTATTTATTTATTTTAGCCTCATGACCAAATATCTGACAAGTGCAGAGGAAATGGTCACTTTGACTCCTGGTTCCTAAGAGTTCAGTTCATGGTCTCTCAGCTCCATGATTTGGGACCCATTGTGAATCAGAACATCATGTTCTTCACAGTGGGCAGGAAGCAGAGAAAAGAAAAATACGGGAAGATGCCAGGGATGCAGTATCCTTTATCCTTCAACTGGGCCCCACCTCCTACCTTTTCACACTTCCAAATAACTCCATCATCTTAGGATCCATCAAGGGAGTGAGGCATTTGTTAACTCAAAGCTCTCAAGGTCTACCTGTCCATGGAAATACCTTCCCAGACATACCCAGAGGAACACATTAGTTTCCCAGGGATCCCGGGACTCTGCCAAATGGGTGGTAGACACTAAGTGTCACCGTACATATTCTCGAAATGGTCTTAGATGGGTCTCTTTGTGGATGTGTACCTTTATTTTTCTTGAGTAAATACCTTGGAGAGACATAGATAGAATGTGAATGTGCATTATGAATAAGGAACATATGGTTTGTAAGTATTCTATATTCCCATTAGTCCGGCATTGAGTTCTGGTTGTTCGTTTAGGATTGTCTGTTGTAGGGAGTGGAGGAAACCCTGAGTGAGTGAAGTCCTAAGTGAGTGTGTGTTGCTGACAGTGGCAAGAGCTCCGACACCTTGGAACTGTGGGCGTTGGCAAGACCATTGCCTGTATGGCCTGGGCTCAAGAGAAATGCCAAAGCTTTCCTGGGAGTCCGAATCCGAGTGTTGATGAGTGATTAATTGGTGTGAGCAAAGACGAGAACTGCAGCTTCCTCCTCCCAGTTGCGTGCAGCCGTGGAGTGCTCCCCTCCAGAGAGACCAGCCTGCCCCTCCCTTGTGCTGTACACAATAAACTCGATGGTGTTTCAGGTTGGGGCAGGTTAGGAATCTCCCACGTGACTCTGCTTCTTCTGTACATGTGTCTGTCCTTTCTTCAGTTCCTCCCTACCCCTAGTCAGGGTTCCATGACTCAACGCTGACCACAGCAGTGATTTTAATTTTAGCCATTTCCATAGTGTTGTAGTAATGACTCATTTTACTTGAAATTTTCATTTCTCTGATTAACCACGGTGAACATTTGTTGGCTTGATGACGTGTATTTGTGTATCTGCCTTCATGAGGTGTTCACTCAAAGGCCAATTTGAAAGACCGCTTGTCTCAATTGTTAGACATTCTTATTGTCATACATGTATCTTGTGGATATTTTCTCCAATTGTTTTAATGACAGCCAGTGATGAGCAGAAGTTTTCCATTTTGATGAAATTTAATGTTTTCTGTAACCAGTTTATAAGCCTTTCCTCTTCCTGAGTCACAAACACATTCTCTTATGTCTTCCATAAAGTACCATATGACTATAGCATTTATATTTGTATCTATGATTCATTCAAAATTACGTTGGTGATCGGTATTAAGAAGGAGCGGGTTTACTCTTTTCTCCATATGGACATTGTTTTTACAGCTTTATTTATACATAGAACCTTTCCTCCTGTTTAATTGCTTTTGGTACCCATTTAGAAAAGCAAAAGAGTAACCAAGTACTAGCCTATTTCTGAGTTCTTGTCTGTTTCATAAATCTGTATCAAAAACTTTTTGGAAGGCAGAATGTTTCTGTGTGAGTAATTGTTGGCGCTCTCGGCATGAGTTAGAGGCAGCAAGCGAGGCTGCTCTCTTGGGTCTAGGCTGCTCCTTTCACAGGACACATGTGGTCTTTGATCCCTTCTGGCAGCACGTGGCTTCTTGGCCTTGACAGCCCACTTCCCTTTCTTGTGATTGGCAGGGAAGTGACAGGCAGACTCGGGGTGGCAAGATGTGATCATCTTAGTACAATGCTTTCCAAATGGTGACAGTCCCTCGACATCCTGCTCCTGCAGTGAACCAGTGAGATGATAAAACTGTTTCCTGGTCTCTAAGTTTAAGCCAATAGTCAACTGTTTTGTACCTTGGGAGGCGCTTGGCTGGCAAGCACTTTTCTGCTGAGCTATACCCCAACCCTATACATTAGTTGAATTCATTTACTCCTTTGGGTGGGTTTTTTTATGTTTATTTATTGGGAATGGGAGAGTGAGGCAGTATTGTGTACAGGACATGCGTGCATGGCATGTGTGGAGGTCAGGACAACTTGCAGGAGTTGGTTCCCTCCTTGTACCTGTGGAGCCTGGGGACTGAACCCAAGTGTCCAGCTTTGGCGGTAACCAGTTTTACTCATGGAGAAATCTTGTCAGCCCTCGAGAGTGGGTTCTCTCCTGTCATTTTGTGGGATCCAGTGATTAAACTTGGGTTATCAGTCCAGTGTCCAAGCACTGCTACCCACTGAGCGGTCTTGTCAGCCCTTTGTTTTATGCACGCAATGTCTCTGGAGGCCAGAAGAGGGCATCAGCTTCTCTGGGGCTGGAGTGACAAGAGTTGAGAGCCACCATATGGATGCTGGAAACCGAGCATCTAGCACAGTGTTTCTCAACCTTCCTAATGCTGTGACCCTTTAATACAGTTCTCATGTATTAACAATAAAGTCATTTTCATTGCTACTTCATAACTGTAATTTTGCTGCTGTTAAGAATCATAATGCGGATATCTGATATGAAACCCCCGTGAAAGGGTCACTTGAGTCCCAAAAGGGCTCGTGACCCCCAGGATGCAAACCACTGCTCTAGCCCCTCAGATTTTCCAACGTTTTTTTCTTTTTTGCTATTAAAAGCTGCCATGAAGCTCTTGCTCCTTAGCTTATAATAGGATTGTAGCCTAGGGGAAAAAAAACCAAAACCAAACAACAACAACAAAAGACTACTTACTGCAAAGTGGAAAATGTAAGTAAAAAAGATTTTACATTTGACTTCCTGAGGACCCCACCCATAAGTGGGGATCCCATGATCAGAGTGTGATTGGGGGTGACAGGTCATTGTCACTGCCCAGCGTCTTGCAAGGACAGCAGTGGGCTGAAAACAGACCCGAGTTTGAAGTACAGGTTCTCCTGAACGTTAGCATAAAGAACAATGAGTCATTGAGTCATTACATTGGGAGCCCCACATGTCCATTCCTGTGCAGTGTCTCCCTCAATGTGTGGTTGCTAAATCATAAAGTAAATGCTTTGTTTTTCTAGCAAACTCCAGACAGTTCTTCTTCATACTACCCAGCTGCATAGAACCTCATTTCCCCCACTGACACCCCAAAGCCTCTATCAGTCATCCTAGCAAGTAAAACAGAATTTCTCTGACATTTAAACCCCCGCTTCCCTGGTCATTCTAAGGGTGTTCACCTTTACGTACTCAACTGTTCGCAGCTCCCTTTGAGAAATGACTATTTTATTTTTTGCCTAAGCTCTTAAGATCATTTTTATTGCTGATTTATATTTATCAGTCAGATAAAATGCACCTTTTATGTATCCACTTGTAACATACGTGACAGGGCCCAGCCCACTCTCCTCAAATAAAAACTTTGGCATTTGATACAGAAGTGGAAAGGTTACCCTGACATTCTCTTGACATTGTCCCCTGAAGCAGGCCCTGAAACAGTTCTCCGTCCTCCCAGTGAAGTAGGTCCCAGTGCAAGGTGACCTCAGATAGACAGACTCCCTGCTTCAGCCTGTTCTGGAATTATAGCCTGAGCCACCATGCTGAGCTTTCCCATGTTTTTGATAACAGCCTTTAACTAGCCAGACTAACAGATTGTAGGAAATACCTCATTGTGATTTGAATTTCTGTTATTTGCAAGCACACACACCTGTGTGAGTATGTGTGTGTGTGTGTGTGTGTGTGTGTGTGTGTGTGCGCGAGAGAGAATGCGCGTGAGTGCATGTGAGTGCAGGTATGAGTGCATGCTTTGCATGTGTGCAAGCACCTGAGGTTGACGGTCGGTGTTTTTCTCTATTGCTTTTACTGAGATCTCAGCTGATGCAGCTAGTCTCCCTAGCTGGCTTGCCTGGGTTTGCCCTGTCTTTGTTGAATATCACACCTGCCTGGAAGTGTTTTCTGAAGTCCAGACCTTACATTTGCATGGCAGACACTTTTGTAACTAAGGCATCTTGCTAATCATATACTTCATATGATTAAAAAAGTTGAGCATTTTAATGTGTCGGTCATCTTTATATCTATTGGTGAATTGTCTATTCAAGTTCATTGCATGTTTTTTTTTTTTTAAATAGAGCTATTTGCTTTCTTATAATCGAGTTAGCTGGGGTCCTTGTTTATCCAGTATATGATTTTAGCTCTTTTCTTCCAATCGTGGGTCATTTCTTGATGCTAACAGTTTCCTGTACTAAAGAGCACTGTGGCGGATATATCCCATTATCTAGTTTTGTTTCCAGTATCTGTTTTGGGGTCAACTCTAAGAAATCACTCCCACACCAGTGCCCTGGAGCATCCCTCTATTTTTTCCTAGTAGGTTTCTAGCTTTAGGCGTCATAAGTTTTGAGTGTCCCCCTGAGGCATGGAATAGGGCCTTTTCACTCCTCTGCGTTTGAGGACCCAGCTCTCTCCACAGTGTTTATTGGGAATGCCGTCCTTTCCCATGTTTCATGTTTGTCGTCTTCAGTCATCACACATTAGTGCTTTGGACTTGACAGGTTAACTTTACTGGTGTTTTTACATTTTCATGCACTTTTCTGTTAGCAATTAACCTCTTCCTTCAGCTTGAAGAACTCGGTTTTGCCTTTTCCTTAGAGAAGGCCTCATGGTGACACTCCATCTTGCCTTTTCTCAGAGGAAGTCTTTCTTTGCTTGGCACTACTGTTTGCAAGAACCCTTTACGATTAGACTTCATTTTTCATTTTTGTTTATTTTTGAGGGCTGTAATTACAGATGTGTGGCACCATGCCTAGTTTACAATTTCTTTTTAAATCCTACTTCTTCAATATGTAGTATTCAGAACAAGGAGTGTTCAGTGGGATCTGTAGAAAAGACTTGGGGAATATGGTTTGAAAGGAAGCCAAAGGGAAATGTGGAAGAAAAGGCTTTGTTGTTCTCAATATGAAAATAAATATCTCCTTAAGGGTTTTAACCACATAAGACAGGAATGAATGCCTGGTGTGGGCAAGTTTCCTCAGTTTTAAGTAAGAACACGAAACATGGTCAACAATATGGAACATGATGACAGCCAACACTATGGATTAGGAAAAGCTCCAGACATACTTTAGATGCTTCCGGACAGGAAATCACAATCAATTGGGAATGAAAAAACAAGATGGCCAGTATAGAAATTACAATAGAGAAAAATGCAGAGACACAGAAGGAACACACAGACATATACACATACATACATACACACGGACACACACACACAGATACACAGACACTCAGATAGACATACACAGACACACACACACACAGATACACGGGCACGCACAGAGATACACAGGCACGCACAGAGATACACGGGCACGCACAGAGATACACGGGCACGCACAGGGACACACGCACACGGGCACGCACAGGGACACGGGCACCGACGGGCACGCACAGGGACACGGGCACCGACGGGCACGCACAGGGACACGGGCACCGACGGGCACGCACAGGGACACGGGCACCGACGGGCACGCACAGGGACACGGGCACCGACGGGCACGCACAGGGACACGGGCACCGACGGGCACGCACAGGGACACGGGCACCGACGGGCACGCACAGGGACACGGGCACCGACGGGCACGCACAGGGACACGGGCACCGACGGGCACGCACAGGGACACGGGCACCGACGCACGGGCACGGACACGGACACGGGCACCGACGCACGGGCACGGACACGGACACGCACACGGGCGCACGGGCACGCACACGGACACGCACACGGACGCACGGGCACGCACACGGACACGCACACGGACGCATGGGCACGCACACGGGCACGCACACGGACACGCACACGGACACGCACACGGACACGCACACGGACACGCACACGGACACGGACACAGACGGACACGGACACAGACGGACACGGACACAGACGGACACGGACACAGACGGACACGGACACAGACGGACACGGACACAGACGGACACGGACACAGACGGACACGGACACAGACGGACACGGACACAGACGGACACGGACACAGACGGACACGGACACAGACGGACACGGACACAGACGGACACGGACACAGACGGACACGGACACAGACGGACACGGACACAGACGGACACGGACACAGAGACAGACAGACACACACACGGACACGGACACAGAGACAGACAGACACACACACACGGACACGGACACAGAGACAGACAGACACACACACACGGACACGGACACAGAGACAGACAGACACACACACACGGACACGGACACAGAGACAGACAGACACACACACACGGACACGGACACAGAGACAGACAGACACACACACACGGACACGGACACAGAGACAGACAGACACACACACACGGACACGGACACAGAGACAGACAGACACACACACACGGACACGGACACAGAGACAGACAGACACACACACACGGACACGGACACAGAGACAGACAGACACACACACACGGACACGGACACAGAGACAGACAGACACACACACACGGACACGGACACAGAGACAGACAGACACACACACACGGACACGGACACAGAGACAGACAGACACACACACACGGACACGGACACAGAGACAGACAGACACACACACACGGACACGGACACAGAGACAGACAGACACACACACACGGACACGGACACAGAGACAGACAGACACACACACACGGACACGGACACAGAGACAGACAGACACACACACACGGACACGGACACAGAGACAGACAGACACACACACACGGACACGGACACAGAGACAGACAGACACACACACACGGACACGGACACAGAGACAGACAGACACACACACACGGACACGGACACAGAGACAGACAGACACACACACACGGACACGGACACAGAGACAGACAGACACACACACACGGACACGGACACAGAGACAGACAGACACACACACACGGACACGGACACAGAGACAGACAGACACACACACACGGACACGGACACAGAGACAGACAGACACACACACACGGACACGGACACAGAGACAGACAGACACACACACACGGACACGGACACAGAGACAGACAGACACACACACACGGACACGGACACAGAGACAGACAGACACACACACACGGACACGGACACAGAGACAGACAGACACACACACACGGACACGGACACAGAGACAGACAGACACACACACACGGACACGGACACAGAGACAGACAGACACACACACACGGACACGGACACAGAGACAGACAGACACACACACACGGACACGGACACAGAGACAGACAGACACACACACACGGACACGGACACAGAGACAGACAGACACACACACACGGACACGGACACAGAGACAGACAGACACACACACACGGACACGGACACAGAGACAGACAGACACACACACACGGACACGGACACAGAGACAGACAGACACACACACACGGACACGGACACAGAGACAGACAGACACACACACACGGACACGGACACAGAGACAGACAGACACACACACACGGACACGGACACACACGGACAGACAGACACACACACGGACACGGACACACACGGACAGACAGACACACACACGGACACGGACACACACGGACAGACAGACACACACACGGACACGGACACACACGGACAGACAGACACACACACGGACACGGACACACACGGACAGACAGACACACACACGGACACGGACACGCACACGGACAGACAGACACACACACGGACACGGACACGCACACGGACAGACAGACACACACACGGACACGGACACGCACACGGACAGACAGACACACACACGGACACGGACACGCACACGGACAGACAGACACAGACAGACAGACAGACACGCACACGGACACACACACGCACACGGACACACACACACACACACACACGGACAGACAGACACAGACAGACAGACAGACAGACACGCACGCGGGACACACACACACACACACACACACACACGGACAGACAGACACAGACAGACAGACAGACAGACACGCACGCGGACACACACACACACACACACACACACACGGACAGACAGACACAGACAGACAGACAGACAGACACGCACGCGGACACACACACACACACACACGGACAGACAGACACAGACAGACAGACAGACAGACACGCACACGGACACACACACACACACACACACACACGGACAGACAGACACAGACAGACAGACAGACAGACACGCACGCGGACACACACACACACACACACACACACACGGACAGACAGACACAGACAGACAGACAGACAGACACGCACACGGACACACACACACACACACACACACACGGACAGACAGACACAGACAGACAGACAGACAGACACGCACACGGACACACACACACACACACACACACGGACAGACAGACACAGACAGACAGACAGACAGACACGCACACGGACACACACACACACACACACACGGACAGACAGACACAGACAGACAGACAGACAGACACGCACACGGACACACACACACACACACACACACACGGACAGACAGACACAGACAGACAGACAGACAGACACGCACACGGACACACACACACACACACACACACGGACAGACAGACACAGACAGACAGACAGACAGACACGCACACGGACACACACACACACACACACACACACACGGACAGACAGACACAGACAGACAGACAGACAGACACGCACACGGACACACACACACACACACACACACACGGACAGACAGACACAGACAGACAGACAGACAGACACGCACACGGACACACACACACACACACGGACAGACAGACACGCACACGGACACACACACACACACACACACACACGGTCACACACACACACGGACAGACAGACACGGACACACACACACACGGACAGACAGACACGGACAGACAGACACGGACAGACACAGACACGGACACACACAGACACGGACACACACAGACACGGACACACACAGACACGGACACACACAGACACGGACACACACAGACACGGACACACACAGACACGGACACACACAGACACGGACACACACAGACACGGACACACACAGACACGGACACACACAGACACGGACACACACAGACACGGACACACACAGACACGGACACACACAGACACGGACACACACAGACACGGACACACACAGACACGGACACACACAGACACGGACACACACAGACACGGACACACACAGACACGGACACACACAGACACGGACACACACAGACACGGACACACACAGACACGGACACACACAGACACGGACACACACAGACACGGACACACACAGACACGGACACACACACACACGGACAGACACGCAGACAGACAGGCAGACACGGACACACACACACACGGACACACACACACACGGACACACACACACACACACACACACACACACACACACGGATACAGACACACACACACACACGGATACAGACACACACACACACACACACACACACACGGATACAGACACACACACACACACACACACACACACACACACACACACACACGGATACAGACACACAGACCTGGGTCAGCTGAGAAACAAAGGTTGACAGACAGATACACAATTTTACATACTTGTAATAGCCCTCCATCTGAATCTGTGGACTTAGACTTTGAGTACCATAAATTGTATAAAGTTCATTTGGAAACAGACAGGAAACTGCTTTCCTTCTTTGTGAGCCTTGCTCTTTTTACAGACATGACTTCTACCTGATAAGCCTTGCTATGTTCTTTATCATCTGGGAAATGGTTCTAAGGGATCAAAAGGTACAAAATTGTATGACTCCAGATTTAAAGCCAAGAAAATAATACAGGAAGCTATATTTGTGCCAGTTTTCAATAAATTGCTTCTCAGCTTCTAATATTCCTCAAGGATAGCTCCTTTAGGTGAGTGTGATTTTCAGCTTTCTCAGTAGAGGGCGCTAGAGCAGTGAGCTAGGAGAACCACAGACACTCCCCTGTTAAAATTCCAGTAAGCCCATAACCATGGAAAATGTGGTTAAGTTGAAATGTATTTGATAACCCTAACATCCAATATCTAACTCAGCCTAACCTGCCTTCATCATGGCCAGAACCCTTGGGCAAACATCATCTAACAGTCCCTATTTCATAATAAAGTGTTCAGTTTATTGAATGTTTTACTGGAGGCAGGAAGCAGAATGGCTGAGTGAATATACTTTTGTATCAATATAACGCTGTAGAATTATAAACTGAACCACTTTGTTAAGATGGAACCTGTCTGTATTGTTGCTATCTGTGCCTCTGCCTACAGGGTCAGTGTGGTGGTGGTGAGGACATCTGATGGAGTTTTCAGCTCCAACCATATCCCACAATGTGGGCTTATCCCCAGCTACCCTGTAGCCTCAGCCTGGTGGCAACATTTTCCTGGGCTTCCTGAATGCAAGCCTGAGCTCTGAAAGATTCTGCTTATCTGAAACCCAGCGGGCTCCCAGAGTGGCCTGCTTTCCCCTGGACTGTTATCTGCACAGCTGGTAGAACTGCATTTATCTGCACTAGGGAGGGTTACTTCCTGCTTGCCTGGGGAGTGCAACCCGGCTGGCTCATGCAAACCCTGTTGTATAAGGCAAGCCCAGGTCTCCTAGGTCTGAGCATCCTTAGGAAGGGCACCTGTTCAGGTCTGTCTTTCCTTGGGTATTCTTTAGTTTTAGGATGCTCACCGTTTCCTGGTATGCCCTGGCCACTTATTTCTCACCACTTAGTATGTCCTGCCACACTTCTTTCAGGCCACTGTATAAGTCAACAGCAGTGCTGGTGTTTCCGTTAATGCAGCTGGCTTCCCATTTACAGAGAGGAATTTATAAAATGCAGCACCAGCGAGTCAGTTGCTGTTTTTTCCTCCCTAGCTTTAAGGAGGAAAGGGTTTTTCTTCCTTTCACTCTCAAAGAGAATGGACATTCTGCCTCAATAGCTAGAGTGTAACTCACATGTGGCATAGACTTAAGAGGATGCAGGAATCCCAAAGAGGCCAGTGATCATCCATCCCTTCAGTCAGGGCGATGTGACTCTTAGGAAAACAACTGCTATCAGTTAGTCCAGGGCTTACTTTGTTTAAATGTGAAACAGACCTGGGGACAAGTGAATGTGGAGCAGGGAGCCTGGTCTCCACAGGGGTTACATCAAAGCAGGGGAAGACAGTAACAATGTTATGATATAAATAGCACAGCTAAACTGAGCAAATATGTCATTGCTTTGAAATTCTGTGATTTTTATTATAAAAATCTTTAAAATCTGGGATTTCACAAGTTTATCTTTGCCTTGCGATCCCATTAATAGAAACTGCAAGCGGTCGGAGCAGTGACTCCTACAAGTTAAGGCACACCAGGAGAAGCTAGAGATGGCAAACACAACCCAGGACCCAGCCTGCCTTGGTGTCTTAGCTACGTGCAGCTTTCAGGAGCACCCCAGGGGATGCGGATATACTTTGAGAAACCATGAACTGGCATCCAATGAGTCCTGTAAGTAAGGTTGTATCTAAAATCAGAGTAAGTAAGCAGTTCATGGATCCCATTACGGGATGAAAATGGTTCTCATTGTATCTGACGCTTCACCTCAGAGTTAAGGCTGCTGTACCTCTTCTGCCATCGATTTGTGTGGCAAGGTCCTCATGGACCCCTGATCACTTTGATCTGCCGGAAATGAATAAGCGGTTTCAGATAGTCTTTTTTGCTTTCTACTAGCAATGTGAACAAAACCTATGTTTCTCCAATAACAATAACAGCAATAATAATAATTCTGAATCAGCATGCTTTTATCAAGGAAAGTAAAATAAGCCAGTGATGAATTTGGAACCCAGGAATAAAAACCTAGTATTTTCCTAAGTATCTAGAAAAAGCAAAGCCAGTTACTTAGTGAAAGATGCTCAGTTACTTCAGCATGGACAGGAGAGGGACTCCTGAGACCCCACTCCTTGCTGAGGATCTATGAGCTGTTGATGGTGGCAGGTGTAGGGGCATTCATCTTTTGAGGGTGTGGCTAGTGGTAGGCTAACCCACCCTCATGCACACATGGGCAGCACTAATTGGATTCATTGGATTTTTTTTTTAAGTCATAGAAGTTGTGAGAGGGGGTTGTGTTGAGAGCGTCCAGGGAGAGGGTAGGAGGCAGGGAGTGGGAGACTAGAATTTAAAAAATATAGCTTACAGGCATGAAATTCTTGAGCAGTAGATACACTTTAGAACAGATCTGTTAAATACAGCTACAGAGTTCATGGCATACACATCCTTTTTAAACTAGGTGAGCTTCTATCAGATACTAACAAGACAGAAACAAGATGTGGGCAGAACCCAGTCCCACTTCCTTTCCTCAGTGGCAGCTACTGATTTGGCCCGAGCTGGCTACCTGTTCTATTTGGAAACCAGATGTACTGAGTGAAACCTAAAGTGTACCTTGTCTGGTGTCTTAGATGAGAGGTCCCTCCCTCATTCTTTAGGGTGAAACAGTTAACCCAAGAGAAACCACAGGGAGGGAGGCTGAGTGAGCTAACTTGTAGCAACAAGCCTGGAACATCCCAGGTGACCTCCTGACTTGGTCACAGGACATTGTTTCCTGGAACTTTCGGGTTTCTGGTGTATTTTCAGGATGCTGCAACACTGCCACACCCGATGTGAGTGGAAAGTACCTGTCTGAAAACAGTAAGTGAATACTGTGATTCATGCGTGTTTTGAAACCCCCATGATGGCATGGCTGTGACTGCTGTTCTTGTCTTAGCAGTGGACACTGTTAGAAGCTTCTACATTAAATGATTTTTTTTTCTTTTTTAAATAAGAGTCAGCTACAAAGGAATGAACACACAGGACTTCTAGCTGGGTATTTCTTCAAAGCACAGGGTCAAGTCCAACATTGACGAAAGCCACATCCCCCTAAGAATCAGATTTCAAAGTCCCTCTGGGTGCCTCACTAATTTCCTTGTACCAGGGGAAGGATGTTAATTATAGCAAAAGCACAGATGCAATGCTGTGAAGTTACTGTCTTACATGTCTAAAACAGAGATGTCAACAAGGCAGAGTGTGTGGATTGACCCCAGTCAAATCCTGCAGTGTCGGTATTTAAGCATGTGGAGGTCAGGACAACCTTAGGTGTTTCTCCAGTGCTGTCTGTCCACCCTGTGTTTTGGAGCAGGGTCTTTCACTGGCCTGGAACTTGCCGGGATCCTCGGGGATGTGCTAGTCTTTCACCTCCAAACAGTGGGGTTAAACAAGTGAGTGCTCCCATGTGCTTCTGTTTTTAAGGGGTTCTGGGGCTTGAACGTCTGCCTGCAAGGCAAGCACGTTTTCTTGCTTTTGTTGCATGTGTGTGCGCATGTGTGCATGCGTGTGCCATTGCATATGCGTGGGACTACTTGCAAAAATTGATTCTGTTTCTATCACGAAGGTTCCAGGGGCAGAGCTCTAGGCTGTCAGGGCAACAAGCACCTTGCCCTGCTAAGCCACCTCACCATTCCTTATGAACAATCTTAAACAGTGCTGGGGCCTGAGAGCCCCAAAATTCCTCCAAGGCTTTTTTTTACTAAGAACATCTGTAGACATATGCTGAGAAAGACAGTTACCCACAGGCACGGCTTTTAGGTTTCTGAGTGGTTCACACTGACATGGTTTAATACAGCATGTCAGTTGGATATATACATTAACTTCAAAAATAACCTTGCAGTATAGTGTGGCTGTTGAATCCTCTCTGGCTTCTTGAGTCATGATAGCCCCTTTGAATGAAGAGAAGCATTTGAACCCAGCCCTGGGAAAATGCTGGCCTCCCTGGATCAGCACTAGAATAGTATACAAGTGCCAGAGAACATAGCAATAGCTTTGGCTGACTGCTGGCAAGAAACCTCTGGGTGGGTCACCCACTTAAAATGGGGCACTTCTCTCTTCTCAGTGGCTGTGCACAGCCTGGTTCTTGGCCTGTAACCCCTTTCTCATCCGATTTGTTTGAATAGACTTAGACCTCAGGCCACCAAACCCCAACATATGTTCTCATCAATGTCATCCTTCAGGTTTTAATAGACCTGGGTCACAGAACCACTCACATGCTCTCACTAATATATGACAGAAACAATCAGGTTTTGACGTTTAGGAGAACCAACTTGTAAAAAATACTAAAATATCCTGATTATGTAGCTCACTAAGTAAGTGCGATTAGCTCACATCCTGCATGGGAATACAGCATGGATTCACTTCTGAACTGGTTTAGACTCTGGATTTACTTCTACAGGCTTGGAACTGTTGTCTCTGTCAATAAACTGGTGAAGATGACATGTAGCCTAAGGAGCCATCACTGGGCTGCACAGAGCCATCATCCTGGGGAAAGTGTTGTTTGATAGAGGACAGATGTGCTAAGTCCTGAGCATGGTGGGAACTGGGACCTCCCACCCAGTTAACACAAGTGTAGCGTGGCCACTGGTCTTGATAAACATCAAAGGCTGGAGAGATGAGTAAAAGTACTTGTTATACAAGCCTGATGACCCAAGTTCAATCCTTAGAACCCACAAAAAGTTCTACACAAATACTGTGGCACTCACATCCACCCACACATCATATACACACAAGCATGTTTATATACAAATATACACAAGCAAAGAGTTTAAAAAAAAAAAAAAAAAGACAAGAGCAGAAGAAAAAAACCCACAAAAAAATCTCCATATTCAATTTGACTATCTTTGGAATTCTTCATTAAGGTTTTCACAAAATACAAAGTTCACATGTAATTGTCTACATCCACCACAACAGAATCAAATAAGTGGTTAGCACACAAACATAATGATCTTTTTCATTTTTTAAAAATATAAATAACAAAAAATGTTCAAGGTTTTACAGTTTTTTTAAGGCTTTGTGTTGCAGACTGGTCCTTGAGCCCTGATGACAGGGTGCACTGCTCACCAGCAAGGAAGGCCACTGTGGATGCGTCCCTGAGGGCGGCACACACTGGCCCCTGCTGCTTCAGCCTGTGAAAACCTCCACAGTCAACCGCTCCCATCAGGTCAGTGCCATGAACGCCCCGCCCCTTCCTCCCGGCTACTGCAGAGCAAATACAGAGTGGGAAGGCTCCAGCAGCATGCAAGCTCAGGCAAACCAACCGTGAAAGGCAAGGGAGGAGAAGATGGGCTTCTTCCCACGCCCCAGTAACCCACAGTTCAAACTGCAGTCGTAGTGAAACATCTTTTAGATTAAATAGTGTTGAGGGTGGGTCTTTCGGTTCCGTTTTTCAGGGGAGGTTAAAGTGGAGAGGTCAAGGTTGGGAAAATGCCGCCGCTGACAGGAGTCCCGTGGCTGGTGAGGGCTGGGGGCAGGGAGATGACCCCCGCTTTGGGCCTGAAGTCCGAGGGAAGCGACTCCAGCAGGCACTTGACCTGCTCCTGGCCCAATTTGATCTTGTCATCCAGCTTCCGCTGCTCAATGAGGAGTGTGGACTTCATTTTCACGAAGTGCTGGTAGTCTTGGAGCTGCTCAGCCGATAGGTAATTGGCCAGGATGGCCAGCACCGCGCGCTCCCTCCGGTCCAAGTTCTCCTTGAGCTCCCGTGCATCCTCGTGCTGCTCAGCCAGAATCTTCCTCTTCTCGTTCAGAGAACTCTGCCAGGGTAAAGTGACAGGGAAATCAGCCAAGAACACAGGGAAGCAGACGGGTCTGGCTCCTGCAGGCAGCCCCTTCCAGGGCTGAGAACCCCTTCTCTACTCAACAGTGCCTTTGTGGACTAGGCTGTAAGGACCGGGCTTTCAAGTTTATTATCCTATGTGAACACTGTGGCCGTTAAGTGGCTGTGCTAACAGCCTGACCCCGTTGGGTCTACACTTCTTGAGTACTCTGTGTCCCCCTAGGGACACCAGTAAGAGTTTCAGCCACCTCTCCATCTACTGAATCAAAAACTCTGCATAGTGTGGTGATTCCGGGCACTGACTGCTCTTCCAGAGGACTGGGGTTCGATTCCCAGCACTCACATGACAGTGACAGCATTCCCATGCCCTCTTCAGGTATTGCACAGACATAAATAGGCAAAACACCCATTAGTATACAATGAAAATAAGTAAGCTAAAAATCTTAAATCCTCTCCAGGGAAGGCCTGCCCTGAAATCTGTGTTTTGCTTCCTTTTTTGGGTGTGTGTGGGGGGGGGTGGGGGTTGAGATAGGTTTCTCTGTGTAGCTTTGGAGCCTATTCTGGAACTGGCTCTGTATACCAGACTGGCCTTGAACTCCGAGATCCCCCTGCCTCTGTCTCCCAAGCGCTGGGAGTAAAGGCATGCACCACCACTGCCTGGAGAAATCTGTGTTTTTACAGGACCTCCAAGAGGTTCTTTAAACCCAATTGTAATAACGGGAATGCATCCCTTCTCTAGAGTCATCCCACCAGCCCAGGCTGCTGCTTGAGCCTCGAGTTACACCGGGTGGTGAGCAGCCTCGGCTCTCCAGAGCTGACCGGCTTTCTAGAGGTGCTCCACACGGTCCTGGCACCAGACATGCTGACACCATAAATGCCCAAGTAAGTAAGTGACTGAGAAAACATAAAATGTAATTCAAAATTTTATCTGGGATTATTAAAGGCTCATGTGACTCTGCCCCAAACTACTAAGATCTTTGAGACAGGATCTCACTATGTATCCCTGGCTGGCCTTGAACTCAGCAATCTGCCTATCTCAGCCTCTCCGAGAGAGTAAAGGTATGTGCCATCAACAACCACCACACCCAGCTAGCTTGTAGGATTTCTGTAACAATTTCTATAATAGTATAAAGTTAAAGGGGGAATTTTGGGCTACACACAATGAAACCCTGTCTCAAAGAGGATGAATTTTGTATCTCCATTTTCAGTTTTTTTCCCCCATCAGGAAAAAGACCCCCAATCAGGAAAAAGACCCAATACAGTCTTGAGGTGCTAGATTAAACAAGCCCTCTACTTCCCACCTGTGTCTCAGCTAAAAAACGAGAGACTCTGGAGTTATTGAACATTCCTTCCCTGCCCCAACAGGAATATGCTGGGTTTGGGTATTTACTGGGTCACCTCTTCTCTTTTTTTTCTACCGATACTCTTAGTTTCTCACAGAGGCCAACTGATGCAGCATGGTATGGGTTCAGGGCACTCCATATGAAGCATGAAACCCAGTGTCTGTCACAACAGCACTGTCCTTCCAGGCAGCGTGCACTGGACTCATGCCAGCTGTGTACCCACCCACGGCCTGGGCAGGTTCCCTGGAGCTCAGCCTGCTCCTCCCTATCCCAATAGTTCTGTGGTCTCTCTCAGCTGTCTGTCTAGCATCATGTCTGTCCTTCTCTCTCTCAAAGTCCTAACGTCATCTTCATCTCCTTGAGAAGCTCGTGGGTGCTGCATGAAGGCTGCTCTCAGCTCCATGGGATTGTGGTTAACGTCTCCCCTCTGTGGACACAGGCTCAGAGGACAGCCTGCTGAGCACATACCCTTTCTTCTTTACTTGCATCTTCACCGAGGCCACTAAGGACATTCTCCACTCGGGCAAGGCGTCCAGAGAGTGAGAGCAGCAGGTTGACCACCTTGTCCAAGTCCCCTATGAACATCTTGTACTTGTCAAACTCATTGGGTTTGCAGAGCTCACTGATGAGGCCCTCCACCTCTTCCCCCAGGGCATTGTTCAGCTTGATGTCCATGAGCAGGCTCCCCTTGGCCTCCTGGAGGGTCTCCAGCTTGTGGGTGAGGCTTCCGATAAGCTCAGCCTGGAACAACAGGAGAAGCACATGGCCATTTATGTAAGGTGGACTGACGCCTCCTCGCCCCATCCTGCCTTTAAGGCTCAGCTAGCTAAAAGCGCCTCTGCTTTACAGGGGCAGATGACTCAACGTCAGAACATTTTTCTGGCCTTTCCCTGAATGTCCGTCTACAACACCTGATTACACATTGCCTCGTCATGTTTCCCCACACTGTCATGGAGATCCGCCCTTTCCACTGGTTTGTTAAATTCTGAGTCCTTTTGTGATGTGTTCTCATTGGGAACAATACCATGAGTTAGAAGGCAGGAGCAGGGCAAACATCCTCTTACAGAGAAGCCACCACACACGAGTGAAGGGACTTGCCCACGGTCTGAAGGCTGAGTGTTAGCTGACCTGTGTGCCATACAGAGCAGTCTCCAATAGTTGACAGGTGACGGTGAGGCTCAGTGACAGGCCACTTGAGGCATGTGCATCGTAGGCTTATCTTCACAGAATCATTACAAACCATGCCAGAGTGCCATCAGAAAGTCAGGTTTCATTTTTGTTTCTTTTAGACTGAATTTGGATTTAGTTACCATGGCCCAATTATGATTTTTTTGAACTTGTAAAAGGAGGCTACAAACACGTACCCTCTATTTTGTTGGTTACAACCTCTGGGGAGTATTGCCATGTATTTCAGGTTTGCTTCAAAGACATTATGTAGACAGTGCTGGCTCTGGAACTTGTGGTAATTCTCCTGCCTCTGCCTATTGAGTGAGTACTGGGATTATGGGCATCAACACTATACCCAGCCATGGACTACAAAGGACTGGAGATGGGGGAAGGCAATGAGACTAATGTTTTGCTCTGAACATGTGTCATGGTTAGGAACATGTTTGAAATGATCTAGTGACGTGTTTTACAACTGCCACCTGGGAGCCAGAACTTCTCAAGTTCTTGGTGTCAGCCGGCTCACATGTCCTTGAAATAAATGCCCACACTCCGGCTTGAATAGAGACACCTTGTTCTTTTAATTTTCCTAATCCCCATGGCTGTGGGTGGCTAAACTGATGCCTGTTGCCCTTTTGGTGGAAAAGCTAAAGAGGGGGAGGGAGGGGGAGGAGAGACACATTGTAATTTGTAACCCTCTGACAATTTACTCACTTGGCTTCTCATCCCGGCAAACTGTTAACATAGTTCAGTGCGTCCCCCCTCAGCACCTGATGAACACAGACTGAGACAGAAGCTGGCTCTGACAGGATCACTGCCAGGCAGGCACTTGACCCTGTGCCATCAGCTACCCACACCCCCTGCCTAAAGCTCGCCATCATGACTTCATCACTGAGGTCAAGCTAGGCAGAACCACATCTTACGACTCAACCACTGCTTCAACCACATGGTACTGTCATCGTCCCAGTGTTATCGCTAAGCACAGCTTGGTGAACGGACATACGGAGCATGCCCGAGTCCAAGGCTAAATCCAAGTTGTCTGAGTCCAGGGTGAAGACTTCAGTGACCACCTTCAAATACCTCACAGATGAAAATGAAATAAGGCTGGTGAGAACATACTGGAAAACGGCACTAACCAGACACATCCTGTTTTCTGTGCCATCACAAGGTCAGGCTATAGTTTGAAGAAAGTAGATGCCTGGAGGGCAATGCCAGCTTCTCCACGTGGCAGAACTGCCAGCCTCCTGCACTGAGTGCTTGTGCCAGCAGCACCCCCCCCTCCCCACAACGTCACTACAGAACAGCAGGCTTCTGCTGGCTGTTTTCATCTGGAGAAAACTTCTGCACTACTGGCTGAAGGGCTGAGGACAGGTGGAGTTCAGGCTTCTTTCTCTGGTTGTAAAGGCAAGATCCAGGACACTGCATGTTGCTACTGTCCTTGCCAAGCTTTACAAAGTCTGGGCAGTTCCAGACTTAGCAAGGAGTCAGACCTGCAGAGGTCATGGGGTCTGGTGGCAATTCAACCATCTTCCATATCTCCTCCGGGAGGCTTGTGACTGGAACGTCACTATTTGAGATGGTGTCTTGGTGCCAGTTAAGGTCGAAGATGGAGGAGGAGCAGCAGTAATGAATCTGCAAGGTCAACTGTTCCCAGATGCTGCCCTCGCTGTCCCTCAGCCTGAAGCCAGGGTCATCCTGACCAACCTTTCTCTTCCACCATCAGCTCCTGCCTATTTCATTCAACAAAGACCCTTTCAAGTGGCTTCTAAATGGCTCCCTGGATGTTGCGTGTCATGGCTGCACTCTCCTCCCACCCTGCCCCAGAGAGTAAACACCAGTGTGGGGACAGGGGTCATAACTAACCACCGCAGCTTCCCTCTTCTGAACACTGTAATCAAGCCCAAGGCTCAGGAAGGCATTGTGAGGTGTTGGCCTTGGCACGAGCCGGAGGTGCACACCAACACACACATGGGTGAGTCTCCTGCTTTTGGTACCTTGACAGCCACAGGATAAACTGAGTCTATAGAGTCTGAGGGGGAATTTAGGTAAGCTGGTGGGGAATCTGTGCCTTCTGTTCTCTCCCAGCTGTCTCCGATGTGGCTCCACTCAGGGAGGCCCCACTATGTAGTAATGGTAAGACACCCCAGAACCCTTCCTGGGATGTAAGGGGATGCCACTGTATTTTCCTTCAAGGCAGAGACAGGTGGATCTCTGAGTTTGAGGCCAGCCTGGTCTACAGAGTGAGTTCAGGACAGCCAGAGCTACACAGGGAAATCCTGTGTCAAATTCCCCCACCACCAAAAAACCCCCAAAACAGTCAACCAAACCAAAAATCGAGAGAGGAAGCAAACTATCTAAATCTGGAGAGCTGAAAAGAAAAGTGAACAGAGCTTCAGGAGTTTGTGGAATAGCACAAAAAGCTCTAATGTATCACTGGACTCCTATTAATTATGCATAAATATAAATATGCATAAATATAAATTATACATATACTGATTAAATTAATGAATAAAAAATACTGAAAGTGGTTGAAAACACCCTAATTGTGGTGATAGGCATCTATCCATAGACTCAAAGCTCAGTGCGCGCACACACACACACACACACACACACACACACACGAGCAAGGCGATAACCAGCCAAGCACAACAGCCATGTGGTAAAGGGAGGCAAGCAGCTACAATGGAGAGATCACATTTAAAGCCGGACATTACTTCTCAGCGGTAACATGCAATACCATGTCTACCCAATGGAAGACTAGAGAGAGAATGTTCAGCCCAGAATTCTGTATCCAGTGAAAACACCCTTTGCAATGACAGTGTCCTAGGCATACAGATGGAAACTACACCAGTGCAGATCTATTCTGAAGGAGATGCAAAAGGAATCTTAGGGTGAGGAAGCAAGGCCAGAGGGGAACCTGGAACTCCAGCAGTGACATGCAGAGAGCTGAGGAGCCATAGCTACCTCTCAGGACCCATTCAGGACTCATTGGCAACAGCCATTTTCAAGGGCAATGGTGCACAATAGTTGTAAGCACTGCTGTCAATCATTTCACTACAAAATGGGCCAATAAAGTATAAATTTTGTATAAAGAAAGACTAGGGAAGCACACAAAACCGTACAGCCCACACATGGACTGTAACTAAATAGTGCTACTTTACTTCCGGAGAGGGTGACTTAATCCTATAAAGGAATAAAAACAGCAGCTGGACAGATGGCTCAGTGGTTAAGAGCACTTGTTGCTCTCCCAGAGGATCCGAGCTCCAATGCTAGCACAAACATGGAGTTCCAGAGGATTTGATACTCTCCTGCCCTTCATGGGCACCAGACATGTATGTGGTGGACATATATACATACAGACAAAACACCTATACACATAAAATAATCTTTACAAACTGAAGATGAGAAAAGTGTTGTGTATGTTGCTACTGTAATGCAGATGGAGATGTCACAGCACAGGGGATGGCACATATAAGGCTCCTCTCAGTAGCAGAGCAAAGCATCTGCTCTCCAAGCACAGGACCCACAGAATGGGCCCAGTCAGCAGGGATCTGAATGAGAAAGCACACAACCCTGAAGCAGCAGGAGGGACAATCGGAGGGAGTGGCCCTCAGGTCTCTCTGTTTCTGGGGGTGGTGTCGTCAGGTGCTTGCCCCAGGAGGGCCTGGGGCATGTTCTGTACAATAAGTAGAGTGCCATCTGCAAGGCCCTGCTAGTACCAACAGTGCCAGAGCACACATCGCACGCTCCCTCGCTCCTTCTGCAGAAGGCTTGCCTAGGATCTATGGAGGGCTGTAGGCAATGTGGAGGGGTGCTCTGCCCTGCAGACATAGTCTGCCCACATCTCCATGGGATGTGGGGAGGCTGTGACAACAGCAGGGTCATTTTAAAAATGTCTGACATTTACAATTTCTGTAGGAGTACCAAATGCTAACAATTACATCGCAATGCTGTACTTTAAAGGTCTTTGAGGTACTGCAAAGAGCTGGGGGCGGGGATGTGTAAAGGTCAGCCTTTCATCTCCAGGTGTGGACAGCTGGCTTTCTTCCCTAAGCAAAAGTGTAAGAGCCTCTAGTTTCCTCTGGAATAAACAACAACCAGCAGCCAAGGAACAGCGGCCCGGAGCAGGGTCCGAATCCCTGGCACAGAGCAGCCAGGAACCTCACCGAGGTCCAGTTCCAGCTGTGAGACCTTTAGTAAACAGCTCAACCTTCAAAGCTTTCCTTCATTTGTAAAATGAGAATGACAGTGACTTACCTGCCCTGTCTGCTCACGGGAGACCGGGGAGAGCTAGCAAGTGCCATCAGATGGGACAGGTTTTCCCCTGCCCCAGAGGCTGGCAACTGTGTAAGTGTGTTACAAGGAGCTCCACTGCCTTTGGGGAGCAAGCATCCCACTCTACCTTTTTCTCGTTGACGTCCTCCTGCTCCTCCTCCTCAGGCACCTGCTCTGGCATGTCTTTGATTTTGATCAGCAGCTCTGCCTTGGCTGCAGACACACTGTAGTAGGCAGGGCAGTTGAGCAGCACGCCTGCTGCTTCCTTGCCATCGCTCCTGAAACACATGGCACAAGGTCAGAACAACACTTCCGCATCGGGCCTTCAGAAATGTGCAAACACTTCCACATGTTAAGTCTTTCCCAGAAACAGTGACAAATGAACAAATGATTTACTGGTGAGTGATTATTATGTGCTGAGCCCCTAAAAATCAGATAAGCCCAGGGTGGAAAACTCCCAAAGGCAGCGCTGGAGACGGAAGTGGGAATCAGACTACGAGTCATTCGGCTTCTGTTCTCGTGATGGATCCTGATGCCTCACTTCACAGAAAGACAGTGTGGATCAATGTGAAAGCACATCCACGGTGCTGCACAACCAGTGTACCGCTTACCCTGTCCTCCTTGTTCCTCTGGAATCTTGCTGATGCTTGAATACAAATGTTTGCATCTTCAAGTCTCATACCATACATACACCTGTGAAATCTGGAGCTTGCTGGTTTGATAACAGTGAACTGATACAAAACCTAGTCATCAGCCTGGTATGGTGGTGCCTGCCTGTAATCTCAGCACTTGAGAGGTGGAGGCAGGAGGATCAAGAATTTGAAACCAACCAAGGCTATTGCATTTCAAAGGGGGGCGGGGAATTAAAGTGAAACAGGGTGGCAGGCTCAAAGCTGTCCAAAAAACTAGGAAATGAGAAATATGGCATCTCATGCATTTGTTTTGACCACAATTGAGTTTTTCATAGTCTGTTTCATTTTTTTTGAGAAGTTGGGGATGGAATCTAGGACCTTATGCATATCAGCAAGTCTTCTACCACTACAACCTCAGTGTAGAGTCCATATACCACTGGTGAATAAATGACTTATGGAAGTTAGAGTCTCTTGTGGGGAAATGTTAACTCTTCAATCATGTGACATTTACCTTTGATGCTATATCAGTCAAGAATAAAGAACCATGCATACACACATTTTACCCATTTCCTCTCATCGGCATATCTACATGTAAGTCAACTGATTAGGAAATCGGACAAAGCCTTCAGAGAAGCGTTGCAACTTCTCTCAGGGTGTTCCTGTCCCATAGGCCACTCAGGAATCTGAGTCTTGCCACAAGGGGACTTTGCTTGCTTTCACCAGAAGGTGGCGCATGCCGTCTTTCTGGGGCTTTCAGAAAGCGGGCTCAGCAACAGGACCACCAAATTCACCAGGGCTCAAACTCTCAAAGGTAAGTTTTTAAGGCTACACCTTGAAATTGCTTTGGGTCTTTGTGCAGCCAGGTAGCAGCATGATCATTTATGTATACACACCAAGTGAGCTGCATGGCAGCCCCGTCCTTGAGCCCTTGTGGTGCCCAGTGGACTGCCCTGAACACTGAGGGTATTCAGTGATGTTTGCTACTCTGGAGAAGTGACGGCACCTAAGGTAGCCTCGACTTCCCAAATCTGAAACTGAAGACACGGATGGGGTGACAGTGGGGCCTCGAGTTAGAAGCGCTCTGAGAACGTAACCCATAGATAGACTGCAAATACTACGCACACAGCTCTTTTCTCCCTCCCACCCAGTGAAACACGGTATTCCTGCTACTGAGTCAGAGAATCAGCGGGAAGTTTCTAAACTGCAAGCCCATATGTGGGGGAAATGTTCTGTTTGTATTTCATCCGGAAGCTACTCACTGCTGTCGATATGCAGAACTCCTTTTCCTAACAGTCTTTAACTCAAATCCACATAATGGGAAACACAACTGCTCAGTTCTCCTGCTAGGGGCCCTGCACATCCAGGGGGCGTTCTCACTGAATCCTCAATCCTCAGGGTTTGAGCAAATACTCACCTTAATGCCCCCAAGTGAAATATCCCATATACATCTTTCTCTACACCTCTCTCTCTCTTTTTTTTCTCCCTTGGTTTTTCAAGACAGGATTTCTCTGTGTAGTCCTGGCTGTCCTGGAACTTGTTCTGTAGATCAGGCTGGCCTTGAACTCAGAGATCTGCCTGCCTCTGCCTCCTGAAAGGAGGGATGAAAGGTGGGCACTGATACAGCCTGGCTAGGCCCCTTTCTTTCTCATGAGGACTTACTTGTCCATTGATCTTGTGGAGGCCCCTTAGCACTGAGCCTAGGAGGTCCCTGAAAGCATGGCAGGACAGGATAGGCAATCAAGTGTTTGCTGAGGTAGGAACGATGTATAATTGCCAAGAGAGAAAGAAGTCAGGGTTCAAATCCAATTGCTTCCTTCCACTTACACATTCTAGGGCCTTGGTGGAAGCAGACATTAACACACCTATGTGTATCAGAGGTAGCTGCCAGTTCTCAGAGGTGCTTGTGACAATGACAGGCAATGTTTACATGAAGGTGGAAAATGAACAGTGGGTATTAATGACATTGACTCCTACTGCTCTCATTTTCGATGCTGGGATTTGGAATGTCACATTTGCTCAATGATCTGTGGTGGCAGGAACCCATCACTTATACTCCAAAATGCCATGACCCCACAGGAGTTTAGTTGTAAGGCTCTCTGGGGGGTGTGCGTGTGAGACACTGCAGGGGGCTTACCTCTTGGCTTCACACCCTGTCTGTCTGATGGTTTCTTCTAAGGCTTTCCTCTTTGCGCTGCTTTCCTTAAGCATGTTAACATCCCTGGGGAACAGACCCTCCATTAGGTCCATTGTTGTCTTCCTTCTGGAGTCCGGGTCCAAAATGTCTGCCAGAGATTTGTCTTGGTGAACAATTTCCTTGGCAAGAGCCTCTGTTCGGATATCTTCCGAGGTCTTCTGGGGCTCTGCATGGATATTCTGTCCTAGATCCTGAGTTCTACTGACAGGCTCACAGGTGAGGCTTTGGGTCTGGCTGGGAGAGGCCTGCTTGCCAAGAGAACTGGAGAGCTGTGTCTGAGCATTCCCATCGGAAGGTGTGCTGGACTCGGCTTCTGAACCTGTGGCTGAAGTTTGGGGTGCTTTGGGAGTCATTATGTGACTACCTTCAGAATGGACTGCACCAGGCACATGCCCGTCCCTTGTGACTGTCACCTTGGGAAATCGGCAGGAACTACTAGGGAAAGAAAAGAAAGCGTAGTGAGGGGAAGAGTCAACAAAAGCTGAAGGTGAGAACAGAGAACGAGAGAGAAATTCTCGTCAGGGCTACCCAAATCAGGAGTGGTGTGAGGAGAGACAGCGGTGGTATGTTCCCAGAGCACAGGGCTCTAAAGAGCCTTCTCCTGAGTTCAGGGCTGGTCCTCAGACACTAGCAATTTCGTTTTTACAAATGTTGCTATTGGGCTCCAGAACTTTCTAGAAGGTACGGATGGACAGAAAATGGTGGTGAAGTGATATTTAGGGCATTTGGAAGAGGCTGCCCCATAGACATTTATGTTTGTTTTTTTTTACACAGGATCTATACATAGGCCAGACTATTCTGGAACTCACAGAGATCCACCTGCCTCTGCCACCTGAGTGCTGGGATTAAATGCTTGGCCCCACAGAGTGGCTTTAAAAAAAAAAAAAAAAAAAAAATTATTTTTACATGTATTTATTTGGGGAGTATGTGTGCCACACACAGTATGTGTATAAAAATCAGAGGACAAGCTCTCTTCTTTTACTATGAGGGTCCTGGAGATCAAACTTAGGTCATCAGGCTTGGAGGCATGTGGCCTTACTAACCAAGCCATCTCACTGGACCCCAAAGAGAATTCTGCTATGAGCAATCACCAGTCTCAGAAATACTTGTTCCTACCACTTCCCCTAAACACCACTGACTGCTAGCTCTGCTAGCTGTCCTTTATGCCTGTGGACACGGAGTGCCGAAGACAGGAGGCCTAATCTGGGGTTTAGTACCAGGAGACCCTCACAGCCAGACCAAAGCCGTGTTCTTCACTGTCTGTTCTACCAGCAATAAAGCAGCACTTCTGGATCCTATTTCTTATGTTTTTGGTTGTGAGCCTACCCTTTAATGGCTGGGCCATCTCTCCAGCCCTGGATCCTATTTCTTATTTCTTTGACCGATCTGAAACTCAGTCAAGAGGAGTGGGTCTTGACTCTTTTAGGTCTCACTTCTCAGCGTACAGTAAGAGCTAAGCCCCTCAATCAAACAAGTGAACGGTGGTGGCAGCTTCATGAGTTAAACCAACATGAAGATTCTTTGCCTTAGGGCTCTCCCATGAGCAACACAAGGATGCCTTGGGATCCCTGGCTGTGAACACCTGTGAGTGAAGGCTGACCCCCTTCCCCTCAGCCAAAGGCTTGCCCTGGCTGCGGCTGCTCACTCACCTGCTGCTGGGTTCCTTGTATGTCTCACTGTCTATCGATGCCTCGTGCATGGCCTGGGAGGAGGTGGAGGGAAATCATAGGAGCTATTCACTAGGGTTTCCTGGCTCGGTAGAGAGCAGGGAGGTGGAGGTGGGGGTGGGGGTGGGGGCAGCGCCTCGAATGTGGGGCTTGAAGTAACCTTGGGGTGCAAGTCCTTCACAAACACTTCATCATCATAGTCTCCCCGGGGTAGCGGGGAAGCCTGAAGGGCTGACTCTGATATTCGGAGAGAGATCCTTCCTGGAGTGTCTGGGTCTGAAGTGCTGCATGAACTCGGCAGACTCTGATTTTTACAGTGCTTCAGGGTTGCAGACCCAGGTGCCAAGGCATCCTCTGAAAGGCTGTCCTCTCTGGCTTCATGGGCCCACTTCACCCAGGATGGAGGGGGCCGCTGGGGCGGTGATGCCTTCTTCCACGTGCCCTCTCCTAGCCCATGCTCTGGGCTGTTGAGCTCATGGCATTTTGGGCTGGGAGGCTGGGTAACGGCAGGGGCGGAAGGTGGAAGAGGCTGTCGCTCCATCTGCCCACTCCTTTCAGTCTGATGATCCATGGTAAGCTGTGGCCGATAACTGGAGGGGACAGGAGATGGCAGAGGGGACCTGAGTGGGGCCATGGAGGCAGCTTTGGCATCTGGAAAGTGGCCTTGCATTCCTGCCAGAAGTGGCCTAGGGCAAGGTATTCTAAGTTGCTTCGGGTGGTCTGGGGCTCCAGAACATTCCATAGGAGCTGGGGAACCAACAGTAGAACTTGAGCCATTCTGGCAAGGGGTAGGATGGTGAAGGGGCAATGTTGGCTCTTTCTGGCCTCTGTCTGAGCCACTGGTAGACCTGGAACAGGGCAGGCAGGACGGTCAGAGCTCTACCGAAAGAGCAAACCCTGGGCATCAGGCACAGATGAGGACCCTCACCCCCAGAGAAGTCACGACACTCTCCCTGGACCAACGTAAAGTAGACAGGCAGTGTCAACACAACCCTTCTTTTCTAACCCCCACTCACAGCCCAGTCTCCTGCCACCACACTCATGTAAGTTGGCTTCTGAAGACAGGCTGTGGAACATGAAGGAAAACAAGGAACACAGTTCTCCAGCTTCTTTCTCTTTGGACCACTTTAGGGAGCTGCTCCGGGCTCTGATGCCTCCCTCACCATCTCCCTGCAACACCCCAAGGGAGGGGTCTGCCTGGGAAGCACTCGTGTGGCTGCTGAGTCTCAAGATTTGATTCTAACATCCCTAAGTCTCTCCGTGTCCCTCATTCCCTAAGACAAAAAGGGAACCATTTTAAATTTAATGTCTTAACTGGGTGTGTTATGCACCTCTATTACCCCAGCACTACGGAGTCTGAGGCAGAACTCAAAAGTTCCAGGCAAGCTTTTTGGGCTAGATAGCAAATTCCTAGACTACAGGGTAAGAATCTTTCTAAAAACAAACAAAACCAGCCAACCAAACAACGATAATCCTCTTGGGGCACCTAGCCTGCTTTCAAGGAGATTCAATGTTAGTGTGGCAAGCGTATAGGCATTAGACTGACTACTTACTGGGGGTTGTACTATTTTGTGTTTATGATGTCCCCTTTAAAAGCCTTTAGACATACATTATAAACACAAACTATGCAACAGTCAATAAGGAGCCGGCCTAATCCTTGGGCATTTTTAGTTTGTTTGGTCTCACTCACCACACTAATATTAAATCCCTTTGGAAGCAGGATTCAAGTTCAATGCTTCATTTGGCTGACATTCTTCATGGTTATTGGTTTTCTGTTTCTCAGGAATAATTTTAGGGTAAAAACAAAACATCTTAGTTCATTTCACTAATATAATCAAGGTTCATATTTGATAGGATTTCTTTTGGTTTTGAGGCTGAACAATATCCCACTGTGTCCACCACGTTCTGTTTATATGGTCATTTCCTGACGGAGACTTGAGTCCTTGACTATTTCTGACTACTGTCAATGGTAAACAGCGTCTATCAACTTCACATGTAGGCCTTTCTCAGACTTGGCTTTCCATCCTTTGGGATGTAGACCCGGCCTGCTACTGGTGGAGATTTTAATGCTTTCAGGGTCTTCGGTGCTCTTTGCTTTGCTGTCACCAGTTTACATGCCCACAGTGTAGAGTTCTGACTTCTCACCATCGTCAACATTTGTTTTTCCTATTGCCACGTACACATACATACCTAGATCCAGTGCCAGCCAAACAACACGGGTCCTTCACAAAACCAAAGCCACCGTCTTCCTTCAGGAGCACATCCTGGAAGCAGAAGAAAAGGACCACACTGAAGTAGGGTGCAGGAAGGAAAGGAAAGGAGCCTGTACACTGGCGACCTACTGTGTCAGGTACCACAGCAGCACTCTCACAGACACTGCCATTCAGTCCCCAAAGCTCCAGGAAGACTGCTGACAACAGGCATCAGGGAAGAGACAGGCCCGAGGTCAGAACTGGGTCAACACGAGAACTTCCAAAGAGTTTCTACAGGCATCTGCCCTCACAAGAACGTTAGTCAAGGAAGAGACATCTAAGAAGGATTATTTTGGAGTTCACAATCACTACACTACTCAAGTATGATGATAATGACACGAATTCCATGGGTCAAACTTTTAAAATGGCAACAAGTGGTGATGGGAAATAAGAAAGACAACAAGAAAGATTACAATTTTGCAAGATTGCAAGTGCTCTAAGTATGAATCTAATTTGTAATTAGATGACAGTAAACTCTCCCAAGCCTTCCGGTTAGGTGCTATCAGAGGCTTTTCAAACTAGTTTTTTTTTTTTTTTAAACTATGAATAGATATTGGTACCTTGAAAGGGGTAAACTGCAACACGGATAGTGTAAAATCTGTCCCAGGTGATGTGATCATGAAGAAGAGGACACTGATGCTATGGATGACATAATCAGTTCTCCATTGTTTACAATATGACACAGGTAGGAAAGGAGAATGCAGATATAATCTGAACCTAATTTTAGTGCCTTAACTCACTATTTACCCATCTAATGAGTACCTTCCTTATCCATGTTTTTGACTGGCTAGAAGAGGAACTCATAGTCAACGAAGACTCAGATGGGGAGAGAACGAATGGACAAAGTGCTTAGTGGGAGCTGCAGTTCGGATCCCTAGAGCTCACACCAAAGCTGGTGGTCATAGTGGCCTGCCTGTAACTCTAGCACTCCAGAGACGGGGTCCAGAGCAAGTTGGCTAGCTAGGTAAGTTACATTCGTGAGCTCTGAGTTCAACTGAGAGACTTGTCTCACTACCACTAACCCAGGGGGGAAAAAGATTCCCAACCTACACACACACACACACACACACACACACACACACACACACACACACACACACACATTCTGCAAGCATATACGCATGTAAACAAAATAGTCAAAGATTGGATAGAGATACAGAATGCTTGCCTAGCATGCATGAGGACATAGGTTCAATTTTCAGTATGGTCTCTCCTCTCCACTGCTGTTCCCCAAAAGTCAAAGGTATTCACAGGTGGATGAAGTGAATGAATGCCCAGACATTAATAATCCTACAACTCCCTTATTAGGTCTATTACTGTGTGCCAGACACTTTGCTTAGTATCTTGTATAGAACATTATCTGCTTCACATTTCCATTGAAACTTGCATGTCTACACACATGCACAAGTACACATGTACATACATGATTAAGTGTGTGAATGCAGCTCACTTAAACAGAGGAACTAGGATTCATGCCAGACTGCTTCAAAGCCCAAGATCTTCCTCTGGAATTTCAATGGGTTAAATGCAGCTGATGGGTGCGATCAGGTTTGAACACATGAAGATGAAACCCAGCACTGACTACCACTGCAGGACAGAAGCCCCTGTTTTCAGGAACACTATGGTCCTTTAAGTCTTGCCCTCCTCTCCCCTTTTGCCAACAGTTAGCCTGAGTAGCCTAGGACCCATCTGAGTCCCTGGCACTGTCCTTAACAGTTGTTTGTTCTGCAACTGTACTCTGGAATACAAGAGAAAAAAGCATGGGTGCTGTGTGTTTTGGAGAGAATACCAAGGAAGCAAGGGAGAGGCCTCATCAAGTTTTGGAGTAAAGCTCTCAGGCTATTTGTAGTTCAACACAGTAGCCTCTTGCAATTATTTCAGACCTCCAAATTATAAGCCATTATACTCAGGGGAACTGATTTTCATGATGACTTGTTTTGGAGACAGAAAGTACCCGACTGACAGAATTTTGAGAAGGACTGTCAGATGTTCGTAGAGTTGTTCAATACCCAGTGTGTGCGTGCTCTCTCTCTCTCTCTCTCTCTCTCTCTCTCTCTCTCTCTCTCTCTCTCTCTCTCTCTCTCTCTCTCTCTCTCACACACACACACACACTCACTCACATACACATTCTCATACCACACATCCTCTCTCACACACACATTCTCATACCACATATCCTCCCCCTCTCTCTCTCTCTCTCTCTCTCTCTCTCTCTCTCTCTCTCTCTCTCTCTCTCTCTCACACACACACACACACACACACACACCACACACTCACTCACATACACACACTCTCACACACATTCTCATACCACACATCCTCCTTCCCTCTCACACACACACACACTCTCATAACCACACATCCTCCCTCTCTCTGTCTCACACACACACACACACTAAAGCATATAAAACCTTACACTACCAGCACCTGATTAGTAAGAGCAAATCATGTTCTGTGGGTGTCAATAAACACACACACACACACACACACACACACACACACTTATAATCTTGCACTACCAGCATCCAATTACTAAGAATAAATCATATTCTGCAGGTGTCATAAACTCAGACAGTACCAAAAATGAATCCCATAGAATTTTGGTTTTAACCTCAGTCTGTACAAAGTTACCTACCTTGCTTGAGTTCACTGAAGCTAGAAGAAAAATGCATTAACTAAACCTACAGAAAACATAGATGACTTACAATTCCAAAAACTAAAGACTTGATTTTATAGTTCTAAAATTCATGATTCACCTTGACTCCATAACCCCACCCCCTTCAGTGTTGGAGGCCAAACCTAGGCCTTGTTCCTGCTGGCTTTCTATCTCCAAGCTAAACCTCCAGGGCCCTTGCTTTGTTTTAACCACAAAAGGCTAAAGATGAAAAGCACACATAAAGTGGCCCAGCAGCATCTCCAGTCAGGCCAGGACTAGCTGCTGGGCCAGGCAGCAGCTCAAGAATGTGAGCGTTGGTGAGGGGCGGCACAAGGCAGGTCTCTCATCCTGAATGTTCCCCCTTTATTAAACAGCCCCTGATTAAGTAACAACTAAATATGATGTCTCCTTATTAGAAGAACACCTAAACATTGTTCTGCGTTCAGTTACCTATCTAAAAACAGTTTCACAAATAACAAAGTATTTAATTGGGATTTGAAGAAGCTTTACCACTTCTCCAAAACAAACTAAAAGCTCACTTGGCTTCTATTTCCCAAGTGACCAGCTTAGGAAATACTGGGCGGGGGGTGGGGTGGGGTGGGGTGAGACAGGGACGATACAAAGCATTTAGTCATCTAACCAATTCCTCAAGACAGAATAATGACATTTAAATATGACTATGCTTTTCTATCTTTTGTTTTGTTTTTTTTTTTTTTTTTGTTTTTGTTTTTTTTTTTGAGACAGGGTCTCTCTACACTACCTAGCCCTGGCTGTCCTAGAACTCACTATGTAGACCAGGCTGGCCTTGAACTTACAGAGACGTCCCTGCCTCCTGTGCTAGTTATAAAGGTATATGCTACCACACCTGGCTTTTTTTTTTTATTATTTTAAAAAAAAATCATATCATCTTTACAGTATTGGGAGAGAAGAACAAACTGTTTGGACTGCTATGTGGTAAACTACGGCTGTAAAATTGGCTGAAAAAAGCTTGTACCTATGGATTTTAATGACCTGTAGGGAAGAAGGAAGCTCTGTAGGCTTTAATGGCCTCTATAGACTTTTTTTTTTAAAGTAGGAGTTACACTGGGGAGAGAATATTCCTAGACAGTTCTGAGCAGAAACTACCTGGGAGGGTACAGCATTTTCTCTCACAAGGATGTATGTGAGTGGGTATGTGTATGCACAAGTGTTTCAATACACTGAGCGATGGACATTTCCTAAAATCCTATACACTGGCACACTCCTCCATAAAATATCAAAAGACAGACCTGGTGGCAAAGGTTTATATTTCAACTACTCGGAATTCGGAGACAGATGGACAGAAAGGTTCCAGGTCAGCCCAGACACCTTAGTGAGACCCTATCTCACAAGTAGAAGGGACTGGGTGGGTATGGCTCCGTGGTTATGGCTCTTGCTTGGCATGTAGTGTTAAACGCCAGTACCCCTCGGCCAGCTGGCTCGGCTGCACCTACCTGGCCTCTCTTGTCTGCGGTGGGAGACGACCTGGACCTCACATGCACAGGGACGGCCAGGGTGTCAGAGCGCTCCAGCAGGTCCTCGGCTGACTTGGACTTCCCAGTCTTGGCGGCCACCATGCTCCAAGAGGGCGGCCTGCTACCAGGGGTTCTGTCCGGTCTCTGGGTGGCCCTCGGTCCGCTGTTCGCTCCGCTGAGCAGCGGCCTGGACGGCTGAGGGTCCCAGCGTCGTCGCTCCCCGGCCCCGACGAGGCGGCCACCGGCGAAGGAGCTGCTGCGATCTCGGGGTGCGGGCGCCTGCGGGGCGTCCGCGGCTGCTGCAGACAGGTGGTGGTGGTGCTCCTTGCGGGGCGCGTCGGGCTCCCGCAGCGAGCTCAGGCTGCAGGCCGAGGTCAGGCCGGGGCCGTCGGGGGCCGCAGCGGGGCCGGCCTGGAGGTAGACGCTGTGGGCGCGCTCGCGCAGCCCGGGCTCGGGAGGGCAGGCGGCGGCGGCAGAGGCGGCGGCGGGCCGCTTGCCGGTCTTGCGCTGGATGTAGTCGGCCAGGGCGCTCTGCTGGAACTGCTTCAGCTCGGGCCCGGACAGGCTGAGGCCGGAGCAGGCCCTGCTGTCGCGCTCGAAGAGGCGGCGCCGGTCGGCCACGGTGCTGCAGCTCTCCCCGGAGAGGCGCGGCGGAGCCGGCCTGGGCGGGCCTGGATGTGCTGCGGGCTCGGCGTCCTCCGACACCCCCACCTCGTTCATCTTCTCGGGCTCCGAGTAGGAGCGCTTCTTGTGCTCTGGCGGGAGGCGCCGCCGGGCACCTCGGCGCGGGGCGGCCTGGGGTGCGGCCGGGCTCACGCTGTGCCGCTCGCGTGGGGTGTGCGGCGAGGAGGACGCGGGCGCGGTGGCCTCGGGGCTCCGCATGCCCACGTGCGCCGAGGCCGGTCGGGGGCGCCAGGGCCTCGAGGCGGCCGGGGCAACGGGCCCCAGGTCCCGGCGGCGAAACGACGTGGCGCCCAGGACGCGGGACTGGGCGTCCTTGATGCTGTTCCTGTAAGCGCGGCTGAAGGGCGCGTCTAGCACCGGCGACTCCGGCGTGGGGGGCCTGTCCTCCGGCGCCCACGCCGCTTCCCTCCCTGCCGCCTGGCTGCAGAGCTGGAAGGTGCTCTGGCTGCGGAGCAGGCGGGCCTCAGGCTTCGGGGGCTCAGTGCCTCCTCGGACGGGAGGTCCACGGCCGTCCCCGGCCCTCCTGGGCGGCTGGCCGCACGGCTGCCAGCAGGGAGCCTCTTCTGGCCCGGACTCCCCGGGGCGCAGCTGCTCCAGGGACTCGGCCACATGGGCGCTGGCCTTTGGATCCTCGAAGTCGCCACCGCCGCCGGCGGAAGGGCTGGAGGTCGGGCCGGTCCTGCTGGGCCTACAGTTGAGGCCCAGCGTGCTGCTGCCCGCGCTCGGGAGCCTGTGGCGACTCTGCTCTCGCTCCTCGATCATGGAGACCTTCTCCAGCACCGAACAGTGCGGCTTCCGGTACAGCGGGCCAGGGGTGCAGCTGCTGCTGCTGGAGCTGGAGCTGAGCCTCCTCATCTGATGGAGCGGTGGGCCGGGGGGCTCTTCCGACCTTGGGTCTGCACGGTGCACAGAGTCTGCGGCGGTCATTTTCCCCTCCGGCCTTGCACAGGAAACGGGCCTGTCCTGGTAGCTCCTGTTGTCGGGCCCGGCTTTCCTGCCAGGCTCTTCCACGTTGGCATTGAGGGCACAGGTGGGCCTGCCACCTGGGTGGCCCTCCTGGGTTTCTCCTGCCAGCTCGACGCTGCCTTGTCTTCTTAGACTCTCTGGAATGTTCTGGAGAGATGAGAAGGCCGACTTGGTCCTGCCAAAGCTGCCTGGCTGGCTCTGGCCTAGAGCTTCCCTCTCCGGTTTCTGCCTGAGGTTGGCGTTGTGATCTTCCTGAACGTCATCCTCCCAGGGCTGAGGGAGCCTGGTAGGCCTCCTGCCATCCCCGGCGTGCAAGGCCTGGGTCTGAGAAGATGAGAGGCTGTGGTGATTAGAACTCACTCTGCTGCCGTGGAGAGGTGTGGCGTGTCTCTTCAGGGAGGAATCTTCACCTTCGGGGACTGAAGAGAAGTGGACTTTGTAGGGGACAAATTTGGCTGTGGGTTCTGCATTTCTCTCCCCTGGGGTCACTGAGCCATGCTCTTGGGGCTGACAGAAGGCAAACCCCGGCCTGCTAGCTTCATTTTGGTTTCCATTCTCATCTGCGGTAGCCATCTTGTTACAAGCTCCCTGAGCAGCTGTGTATCCACTCTCTTTGACCAGTGCAGGGTAGACTGTACCATTACTATTCACAGAAGGCTGAGGCACCTGGGCAAAGTGTGGCTCTGGAGAGGGTACTGGATAGATGCCAGTGGGCAGTAGGGGTTGGCCAGGCTGCATCTTCTGGGTGTAACTATGCTTAGGCTTCACCGGGGGGCTGTTTTCTGGACTCCTCTCCAGGACTGTATGCAGCTGTTCCTCAATGAGCGGGGTTTTCAAGGCGCCTGGGGAGTTTGTCGGAGGTCGGCAGAATCTCTTCTGATCAAGGCTGGACCAGGAGCTGGGACGCTCGCGATGCCGGAAGGCTGCGTAACTGTCGCTCCGAGTGGGGGGCATGGGCGCACCCACTTTATGAGGCAGGTTGTCAGTTTCTGAGGAACTGGGGCACTGCTGGCTCCAAGGTGGGGTTGGTGTTCCCTTGCCCCGAGGAACGCTGTGCCATTTAGCACAGCCCTGAATCCCTGCTGACGCGTGGGCATCCCTACCTTGAAGAAGCAAAGCTGAAGGGTTCACCTCATACTCTGACGATACTCCCCTCCGGGTATCATAGACTGTCTTGACATAGCGAATGTCTGCTTGCCTCATCCCTTCTAGGAGGCCGCCTCGAGCAGAAATCATGTCCATGGAACCTGAACGTTCTTGGCCAGAGCCACCGGGGGGTGGATACTCTAGGATGCTAGAGCTTGTGGAGAAGGAACTGTATGCCGAGTCTCTTTTGTTGTGGAGGTGGCCGAGCTGGTCGATGCTGCTCATGGACTTGGCAGGAGAAAGGAGATGGCAGGGTGGGTATCCGCCACCAGGTCCCAGACTTTCCATGCTCCCCTGCGAGCTGCACTGGTCAGGGCTCCGCCTCAGATAAGCATGGTCATAGTTGGAGAGGTCACTTGTAGAAGAGCTGGGAGGAAAGGAGACAGCAGTCAGTGGGCTGAGGAGGTTAGTGGGCTCACAGACACAGGGCTCAGCTTATAAACTCGCTCTTACGCAAGATGTTCCGTTTTTGGAAGGGTGGGTCAAAAGGGCCTTATTTGGGGCTTGTTCCGATGCCCGTGTCATCACTAGGATCAATTGCCCAGTGCTGTAGCCTTATGAGCCCCTCATTAATCACTCAGGCTTACTAGAAAAAGGGGATGGCCTAAGGCACAGGCAGCACTCTGGCCCGATTTGCTGCATTGTAAGTGACATTTTGCACATGCCCAGAAATGAAGGAGGTGAGCGGGGGCAAACAGAAAGGAAGAATGACAGAGAAGGACATTTTCTGTCTATTGTATATCCTTGTGGGGTAGACAGAGAAAAGCTTAGTAAGCGAACAGGCATGTGAAGGGCTGGGGAACTTGGGGAGCACATGAGTATGATTTTAGTTAATATCTTTCCTTTTTAAGGAGTCAGAAGCTAGGCCCTGGCAACTTTCCTGAGTCTCAACACTGGGAGGGACAATTTGTTTGTGGGGAGAAGCTAAACACAAAGCTGAAAGGAGAAATACAGGGAAAGACATTAGAGCCAGAAAAAGGCCAATGAGGGAAGAGAGGATAAGCAAGAAAGGGAAGCTAAGAAGGAAGTCTTAGCCACAGGAGGTCCTTTAGGCTGGGATTTTAACACCAAAGCCATCTCCAGTGTGCATTCAGGAGAGCAAGACCTTTGTATTTCTAAGCTCCTCTAGGTCAAGGAGAAGGAAAGAATTTTCAATATTGGCTTTTTGTACCCCAAAGATTTTGTTTTTGTTAGATAATCAAAGATTCTAACATACATGTGTGGGGATCAGGGAGTTTGGGAAACTGTTGTAGCTTCCATTCAAATTTGCTATGATCTTAAAACTGTTCTAATAATTGACCATAAAGGGCTAAAGAGATGGCTCAGTAGTTAACAGAACTGGCTGGGTTCGATTCATAGCACACACATTGATGGCTCACAACTGTCTCTAGTTCCAGTCCCTAGAGATCTGACTCCATCTTCTGGCCTTGACAGCCACTATGTATGTATGAGGTACATGGATGTACACACAGACAGAACACCTACATACATCAAATAAAAATTTTCTATAAAATATATTTGGGGAGCTGGGCAGTGGTGGTGCACATCTTTAATCCTAGCTTTTGGGAGGCAGAGGTAGGTGGATTTCAGTGAATTCAAGGCCAGCCTGGTCTACAAATCGAGTTCCAAGACAGCCAGGACTGCACACAGAGGAAACCCTATCTCAAAAAGCCCCCCACAAAAGGAATATATTTGGGCTGGGAGTATAGTATAGGTAGGTGGTAGAATCTTTACCTAGCATATGGGAGGAACCAAAGGAAAGGAAAGAAATTATAGACCTATGGAAAAGCCATAGTAGAATAAACGAGAATCAATCAGCAGCCTCCTTGTGGTGAACAATGATTCTCCAGTTCTTACCTCGGCATTTCATTTTTAGAGGAGTAGAGACTCAAGAGCATTTACAACCATGTGGTATAATTTCTAGATCTCATGTAGGCAAATGTAATGATACAGTGCCAAGTATGATAATGTTTTAAGCTGGAATGTCTCCAGAGACTTATGAAGAGACTTGAAGGGCAATGTTCAGAGTTACAACTAGGAACGGAGCAAGGAAACATTGTTGGCCACTGTCAGCACAGCACCACTGTTGTAAACAATCATCACCTTGGCTCTCCTTGTATCTTATAATGCTGCCTTTATTTTCCTCATAGCACTTCATGCCACTTGACTTTATACCATCGCTTTGGTTATAAGAAAGCAATTCAGTTCTATCCACAATGTTTAAAGAATGAAAGCACCCACAAAACATTTGCTGATTTTGTGGCAGATACAAGTGTTTTTTTTTTTCTATGCTACTCTATTTTGTATACTTAAAAGTAATTTTTAGGGGCTAAAGTGATGGCCCAGCAGTTCAGAGAACTTGTGATATTGCAGAGGACCTGGGTTCAGTTCCTGAACACCCACCTGGTTGCTACAACCATCAAAACTCCAGTTCCAGAGGATTGTCAACCTCTTCAGACCTGAGGGCGCCTGGCATGCATGTGGAACACAGACATGCATACAGACAAAATACTTATAAAATATTTCTCAAAAAAAGTAATTTGTTTTGTTTTTCAAGACAGGGTTTCTCTGTGTAGCTTTGGAGCCTTTCCTGAAACTCACTCTGTAGACCAGGTTAGCCTTGAACTTACCTTGGCCAACTGCCTTGGCCTCCCAAGTGCTGGGATTAAAGACATGTGCCACTGACACCCAGCCCAAAAAAAAAAAAAAAAAAAAATAATTTTTAATTGCTAAAAACATTGTGAGAAGCACAAGACAAGCACATGAAAATTTTCCTGATGTGTACAGAACCATAATTCCTAAAACAATCAAATCAGTTTGCAAAACACTGGACTAAAGTTAAACAAGTTTGTTTACTGCTAGACTTCTGGGTCTTCCATAAACTACTGTTCATCTGTTGTTCCAAAGGGGAAAGACACAAAACAAAGTTTTCTAAACCTATTTGACTCCAGAAACTTTCTGCCAAGGAAAGCTCACTTAATGAGCTTTCATTTCATGAAAAACTCTTTGGGAAACAGTGTTATAAGGTGAAACATTTCATATCTTCTTCAGGGAGCATGCTCATCACTAAGGCCATCTGAGACATGGGGGTGCACGCTTCCTTTAGTTCATGCTCACCATGACCCAGTGACATAGGTGTCATTAGTTTCATGTCAGAGAAGGGGAAGCCAGGATCAAAGGGTGCTCATTCTCATGAGCAGGTGAGGAGTCACACCTAAAACGTCCCTCAAGCCATCAGGGGCCCACACTGACACATACAGGCCTGTAAATCAAGTGTCCTTTGTGAGGAGGGTGTACTGTGAGGGAACCCACTCTCCAGAACAGATGGCTCAGACAGTGTGAACTGGTCCCTTAAGAGACTGGGAGAATACCAGGTATGGTGGAGCATGTCTTTAATCCCAGCACTTGGCAGGCTGAGGTAGGCAGATCTCTGTGAGCTCAAAGCCAGAGAAACCCTGTTTCAGAATGCCCCTATCCCCACCGCCCCCCCCCCCAAAAAAAGACAAAAAGAGACCAGGAGGCCTACAAAAAGGGAAAGGAGGGCCTAGAGAAGTTAAGTAACTAGGAATCACTTCTTCCTGTGGCCTGATGCTTACTCTAATATGACTGAAGAGGTCTGTTCTGCTCTGTGTCTACCAACGAGAAGTCTAGAAGTCTATGATTTGCCTTTGAGCAAATCATGATCTGTAAGTGCCTCTGAGTCCTACTTTTCCCCCAAAGTGCAGCCACCATGTTAAATAATCCTTCCAGAAGCCCCCTAGTGGCTGTCCTTAAAATGCCACCTGGGCATTTTAAATGTCCTTCCCACCTCCTGACCTCCACCTTATCTCTTCATGACTCAAGTGATGACAGTACAGTATAAAGTATTTACATGGATGCTAGCTTGTACGTGCAGTTGGGGTGGGCAATCCTGACTTGAGTTTGTTCTTCAGGATGCCTGAGGGTCTGAGTTTGGATCCCCTTTTCCCAGCTCCTCTCAGATGTGTAAGGCCAGATCTCTGGAACAAACCCCTTCCATTGCGGCACTCATGGAGGCTCTGTTCATTCAACAACCTGAAGAGCTTCAGAACGACCAGAGCATAAGCATAACCTACATACGAAAACTACAGGACCTGGCTCAGCTCTGTCTTCGTCACATACTAATCAGCTGTCCATACGCAGACAGACTAATTTGTGCATATTTCAGCCTCTTGTTCTGCAAAACAGGGTAAACTTCTATATTCTTTTTTGGGAGGTGGGGTGAGGGGTTGGGGGTGTTTCAAGACAGACTTTTCTCTGTGTAGTCCTGTCCTAGCTGTCTTGGAAGTAGCTCTGTAGACCAGGCTGGCCTCAATCTCAAGAGGCTGGCCTGCCTCTGCTCCGAATACTGGGAATTAAAGACATGCACCACCACTGCCTGGCAACTTCTGTAATATTTAAAATGGTACTGCATGCAGAAGAGGGAACTGAAGGGACTTGGTGAAATCATGTATCTCTGAGAAAATCTCCATCTTAGTTGTTTCTGCTGCAGGGCCAAGCAAGATAAATTGCTTTGACAGAGGAGAAAAACCAAGTAGAACATTTAAATAAGCAATATCATCAATTTGTGTGTGTGTGTGTGTGTGTGTGTGTGTATGTATGTATGTATGTATGTATGTATGTATGTATTTCTTTTTACATAGTGCACACAGGACACTGAAGCTCCCAGAAAAGAAATCTGTCAAATTTTCAAATATGGGATTATAATAGGTATTGAGAAACAGCTGACTGAGGATGGGTTTGTTCCATAAATATCTCAAATGAACAGCCACTATCAAACTCTTTTCCAGCTTCTCTCAACAGTCTAGTTCAGGGTATGCTGGAAAGATAAGTCACCCACATGGTTAGCATTTTAAGAGGATGAGAAAAAAGACATTTCTATGGAGCACATAACCTTTGGAGGAGAGAAAACCTTGGATGGCAGCTGTGGCCACTCACCTGGAATGGTAGCTTTGGTGCCAAGGAGGGCCCATCGTGCCCTGAGATATCTGCATCATGCTGGTATCAGGGTGGTCCTCTCCACACTTGGTTGCATGCCACGAGTGAGGGCGAGTGGCAGGCTCACTGCACCTGTGGAGGCAGAGGAGGGGACCCTTCAGCATCAGCAGCTTCTCAGCCCAGTCCCTTCGTGAAGCGAGGTGGCTGAGGGGCGCAGAGACCTGGGTTCCAAGAGATCACAGATGCAAACACTCCTTACTCCCCTCTGAGCACTGTGTCCTCGGCTCAACAAATACTCCATTTTACTTCTTATTGTCACATAACTTCAGACCACATAGGAATGCTGCAAAGTCAGTATAACTTTATTTAGGCTTCCTACATGTTGGCATTTTAAGCCTTCTGAATGTGAGGACATGGTTGCCTTGGTCTTTCTGGACATCCAGATTTAAAGAAAATAGGAACACCAAATTTCCTTCCTATTTCCCAAGGGATTTTTTGTGTAGATGCAGAAAAGCTTTCTGGGGGTTTTCAAGTCCTCTGTCAAACCCTGGGTGGACCGTGCTGCTGTTGTCTTGCTGTATGAAAGGCAGAAGCTGCCCTGCATTGACAATGTTTTATGACATGGTCTCAAGAGCAAAGTGTTCTCCAACAGGCTTTCTCATTTTTTAAGTCGGTGTGACTTCAACTTTTAAGTATCTGCCCTTAAAACAAAAAGATCTGATGTAGCCGAAAAGAAAATGTGGGTGTCCTTTAGATGGAACATGAGTTCGAGGAGGAGTCAGGAACTACAGAAAGACAGTCATGGGACAGTTGCTGTGTAGTATTTTTGGCAAAAGAGTGAAGTAATCCACCAGGCATCTCATGCTGACAACTTCTGATCTATGAGACCGCAGGGGAATGAACATTTCTGTAGCTTAGAAACACTTTGGGAAACAGGAACCCACTTGATAAGATGAAAATAATAGATGTAACTTATCCCAACTTCTAATATTTGCCTTGAGCCCTTAAAGCCTAGATCATTTCTCCTCTCTGTACATAAGTTAGCTTCTGTAATGGACAGGAAAACCCAATCCAATGATGCTAGTGAACTTCCATTTGTTAAGTATAGCAGAACACTACTAGACCAGCCACCTGGAAACGTTAGTCCTCAGCCAGACACCGTTGTTAATCAATTGTGGAAGTCACTTCCTGTCCCTAAGCCTCTGTACATTAAAACCTGGAGAAACTAGTCAGAGGCTCAACACATTTTAATCTGATTTTTTGAGACTAAAATTATATAATAGAGCTGATCCATAGTCAAATGTCAATAAATACTAGCATCAATTATTATGATATAACTCATTTGCTGTTAATGAATTGATAGAGGCCAGGCAGACAAGCCTGTTAGACAGACCTACCTAGAAGGAAGGGCAAAAACGGGGAGAAAGAAGTTGAGGCTGGATGATGGCGGATATGGGAATGAGCAGGAGGAAATATTGACTCAACCATTCTTCCAGCTCTAGGATCATTTATGAAGTACTGAGAGACAGTAATTACAAAGAGGAGACAGGCCAGATGGCTCAGCTGGCAAACACTTCTGTGCAAGGCTGACAGTCTGAGTTTGATCCCTGGAACCCACGTGACGGTAGAGAGAATCAACTCCACAAAGTTATCTTCTGACCTTTGACTGAGCCCTGTGTGCCCCCTACCAGGTGTACACACAAATAACTTTTTTTTAAAAAAAAAAAATCTAAAAAGTATTACACGGAGACTCTTATCAAAGTTCACTGTGGTCAAAGTAAACAGTGTGGCCACGGTGGTGAGGCAGGGAGCTGCTCTGGCACTAATGAGGCCTGAAACCAGAAGCGTAAACAGCCCAAACAGCACATGTGCCTGCCTAGAGTCTACCTAATAACTAACGGGGCTTCGTGATGACCTAGGGATGGCAGAAGCTGCAGGAAGGCAAGGGGGTGAAGCTGCAGCATGTTTCCTGGGAAACTTGATGTCCAGGGTCTTGAGAACACTAGGAACAAGAGTACCAAGTGCTGAGGGGCTGTGCTAGCCTGTAGCTCTCCAACTGCAGCCCCAAAAGAGCCAGCTCAGCGTTGGGGCAGTGGGGAGCCTAAAGGCTCAAGAGACAGGCCCCCAGGGGGACTAGAGGTACTGGGCGAGCACAGATATACTGGCTCTTTTCTTGGTCTCTTGTTTTATCCTCCATCCTGTTAGCCCAATAACAGAAACTTGGGTTCTAAACCAGATACCACTGGCTTTGAGCTTTGGGTTTTTTAAGTACATGTAAATAGTACATGAATCTCCTTCTGGTTACAATAGGACATACTGGTGGGCCAGTGTTATGGCTTGAGTGTGCAATGTCCTCCCTGGGCTCACATGTTTGAACACTCGGTCCCAGCATATGGTGCTGTTGAGAGGCTGTGGGACTCTTAGGAGGTGGGTTGACCCTTAGGACAGAAGTGGGTTGCTATGGGGTGGGCCTTGAGGAGTAATTATGGCCCAGCCTCACTTCTGACCTGAGATCTCTGCTCCTTGACAGGTGCCTTAGTAACAAGCAGCTTCCTCATGTCCTCAGTACCAAGAACAGCTGGGCTCCCTTCCACGCCTTCCTACCCATGATGGGCTGTACCCGCTCAACTCCAAAGATGGCTAAGGATAAGGAACCTCAGGCAGGGGGAGGCACGCTCAAATCTGAAGTTTTAGGAAGATACTACCAACAGCACAGTGAATGAATTTCACCAGCCAGGGTAAAGTTACAGAAGCAGAAGAATCCTCATCCTCGGTGAGCACTTGGATAGAAGTAAGTGTGTGTGTGTGTGTGGGGGGGGGGGGTAATGTTTAGTAAACAGAGTAAAGAATACCAAGTCCCTGAGGTGAGAATAAGTTTGGAACATTCAAAACAAGAATATGGCTCAGCCAGAGCCAGAAGAGCCAACGATATGGATTCAGATCTCGAAAAGTTCTGAAGACATCTGAACACAAGCATCAAGTTTACTTCGATGACTCTGGAGCCAAGATTGAGAGGTGGAGTGGACTCCAGGCGACCTCAGAGGGCTGCTATGTGCTAGATAAATGGAAAGGTGACAACTGCAGCTTAGAGAGTGAGCACTGGAGGGCGTCTGTTGCTGGGCTCCCGGATGAGCAGCCAGCCAACTGGGCTGCATGGCCTTCCAGGTACACAGGCCAGCTGCCAAGCAGACACAAGTCACACGTACAAGACACAAGTGACTCAGATTGCTAGCACCACAGAATCAACTAGACCATATTCATAGCCCTCCGACTGACCCGTCTACCTGTCTGTCCACTGTTTACCGCACATACTGCCACAGAAGACAAAGGTCACTGAAACACTCCATATTCTTGACCCGGGAAGTAATTTGTGGCAGCGATGTATTGGATTGTCTGTCAAAACAAATGGTGCAGCCTTCGGGTAAAGGTCTTCAGGATACCCCTGCTGAACACCATATAAGGTGGCGGTGGCGCTGATAATTTTCCTCTTCTACTTTGTGTTGTTTTCAGATGGATTTTACTATCTTGCCTAGAGGACTCAAAACTCATTGGTTCAAAATTATTTCCTCTGCCCCAGTCCCAAGGTGTATGCCACTATAGCCATTTATTTCTTCATCTGTTTTAAAAACTGATACATTGCCTTGAGGCAGAGGCCGGTGAATTTCTGTGAGCTTGAGGCCAGCCTGGTCTACAGAGAGAGTTCCAGGACAGGCTCCAAAGCAACACAGAGAAACCCTGTCTCGAAAAACAAAAAAAAAACAAAACAAAACAAAAACCCCCAAAAACTGACACATATAGAAATGGATTCACATTAATACAAAGACTACTTATGTGTGGACTTAAAACTAAACAAATAATTAGCATGTCCCCATATTCATTTTAAGTGTTCTTTTGAATAGATAATAAATCACACAATTAAGAAAGAAATAAAAACCAGTGTGCAGTCTTGCCCTCCAGACCCCATTTAAATTCCTTATATATCCTTTTCCATCATCCCATTATGTAAATACAAGCCTTTATAAAGGTGTGAGTGTGTGTCCCACTGGGACAGAGCCTGTCCAGTATGCACAAAGCCCAGGATTCTACCCCAAACACCAAAGCAACGAAGAGGTGGACTGGTGGGAAGAATGGTGTTTATAAGGTATTACAACCTCAGAGTAACATATAGTCCTTTCTGGAAGGGGACATTCTTTTTAGATGTCACATTCATAAAGTACCCAGGGGACTTCGGGCTTTGTGAATTCAATCGTAAGAGTGAAGTCTGTTAGCAGCCAAACAGATGGCTGACACCACAAATTAGTGGAAAAGGTAATACTCTTTCCTTATGCTGTGTTTACACACCCACCCACATTTATCTCCGTGTATCTCCTTCCCTACTATGTAGTTTATCCCAACTCACCCTCCATTCTGAAACATGTTTATGGACTAACAAAAATAATAATACAATAAGAGACAGGGATTAGCAATGGGTTGTCTTTTTGTTATTGTTGTTAGTCAATACCTGCTACCTCCTCCCAACTCTCTCACACACACACACACACACACAGAGAGAGAGAGAGAGAGAGAGAGAGAGAGAGAGAGAGAGAGAGAGAGAGAGAGGAGAGAGAGAGAAACAGAGAGAGAGAGAGAAACAGAGAGAGAGAGAGAGAAACAGAGAGAGAAACAGAGAGAGAGAGAGAGAGATCAGAGCAACTGACCTTCCTATGTGTAAGCTTCACACCTAAGTCTTTGCAACTGGATACAAACACTGTAGTATCCATAATCTACAATAGTGTTCACCTTTGCCATTGAATGTCTTTCAAATACAACTACAATAAGATAAAGAACAGCATAAGCTTTACCAATAGTCTCTCTATCTCAATCCTGAACATGGACTAAGGCATTATTTTCTCTGTGGAGAAAGGAAAATGGACTAGTGTTTACCAACATTTTCAGGCATCAGAGGTAATGACCTCACATTTTCTTCCTTACTATGCCAGAACTTTGGCAGGAAGAAATCAGCTTCCATGCTGGATTTCCATCAACCAGGCAAACATACGCAGACAGCAAAAGCAAATTCTTCCTGATTCGGGGAGGCTGAGATAACAGTAAAGAATGGGAAAGGCCTCATGTCCCCTTTGGGTTCTCCTGGGTCCTTCCCAGAGGACATCTACCAGAAGCCAAAGCAGGGGCAGATTGGTGGTGTAAATAGAAGACGGGAGTTCTCACACACACACACACACACACACACACACACACACACACACACACACACACACACACACACACACACACACTGGTGGTGTAAATGGAAGACGGGAGTTCTCACACACTCACACACACACACACACACACACACTGGTGGTGTAAATGGAAGACGGGAGTTCTCTCTCTCTCTCTTTCTCTCTCTCTCTCTCACACACATACACACTGGTGGTGTAAATGGAAGACGGGAGTTCTCTCTCTCTCTCTCTCTCACACACACACACACACACACACACACACACACTGGTGGTGTAAATGGAAGACGGGAGTTCTCTCTCTCTCTCTCTCTCTCTCACACACACACACACACACACACACACACACTGGTGGTGTAAATGGAAGACGGGAGTTCTCTCTCTCTCTCTCTCACACACACACACACACACACACACACACACACACACACACTGGTGGTGTAAATGGAAGACGGGAGCTTTCTCTCTCTCTCTCTCTCTCTCTCTCTCTCTCTCTCTCTCTCACACACACACACACACACACACACACACACACACACACACGCCTAGGGGCCTGCAGGGTTGGGAAGGGTAGCCCTTCAGTCACCACAGCTGGAAGTCTCTCACAAACCAGAGACTGTCAGTCTGGAAGTTTGAGGGAGCCAGGTATCAACCAAAACATTTAAAAATCAAGCTAACTAATGTTTTATAGATGTTTGATTGCGTGTGCGTGTGCATGTGTGTGTGTGAGAGAGAGAGAGACAGAGACAGAGAAAGAGAGAGAAAAGAGAGAGAGAGAACACTGCTACATTAAAGAAAAACAGTATCTCTGAAACCCCTAACACTGAAGAGTAAATCTGATACATGATGCACAGTGCTGGGCTTTCTTTTCTCTATTTTACTCTCTCTCTCCCCATTTAAGAGAATACAAATAAGAAAGTGAAGAGATAAGAAAATAGATAAATACCAATTTAAAAAATGGTTACAAGGAATCTATTCTTTAAAAATCATACTGGAAAAAAAACACTTATTAAAATAAAGTTTTAAAATAACTGGAATCCAAATAAAAAGAACAGTCTAGGTTTGGGGGCAGAGCAGCTCCCATCCCTTCCTTAACTACCGATATTTCCACAATAAATCTTACAGCAGGGAGGCATTTCACGGACACAGCTGTCTAACACAGACCCTGCCACTCAGGAGGATAAGAGTGATCTCTGGTTCACTTTCAGAGGACAGAATGCCAGCTAAAACCTGAAAAACCTGCCCTGTGGTCTCTGGCACCCAGGGCATTTTTGAATGTGTGCACTTCAGATTTTTCTCTTACCAATTGTGTGGCATGGCAATGACCTGCAATCACAATAAAAATCAATATTCCAGTCAGCCAGGGCCCTAGAATATTACCTAGACAGTTCCATTCACCTGCTGTTTTCCACGGCACACTCTGTGAGCCAAAGATGGCTGGAGGTGGGCACTCACCCAGTGTGATTGATGGGAGTTTGAAAATCACAATCACAGGAGGGTAAAATCAGGACCTAAAGGGTTGTGAGGAAAGGTAAAGAAAAAGGAGATTGGCCAAGCTCTCGACGGTGCTGGAGGACAGTGGTGCCCAGATGTCCTTTCATGGACAAAGATGACTTCAAAGCTTAATGAGAGGGCTGGGTCTTCTCCTTAAAACTGAGACAGATGATACCCAGAGGTTCCCTCCCTCCCTCCCGGTTTAAAAAAAGGAGAGAGGGACTTCTCACACAGCTGGACCTACCTGACTGAAGAAAGAACCTCAAACCTGAAGGCATCTTTTTTGTTTTTTGAGACAGGGTTTCCTCTGTATAACAGCTCTGGCTGTCCTGGAACACACAGAGATCCTCCTGCCTCTGCCTCCCAAGTGCTGGGATTAAAGGCATGTGCCACCACCGACTGGCCCTCTTTTTTTTTTTTTTTGGAACCTGTGGGCTTCTTAATAGAACCCCTTAAAGCTTAAGAGCAGAAGCAGAAACTCTGCCATGACAGAAAACCAAACAGAAAAGGGTCAACCAGGGCCAGCATCTATGCTCACACAGATAATCCTGATTGAATTCAGTGGGCCATGAGTATAAGAGAAAGGCATCTAAGTAGGAGGGGGCTTTAAGGGTAGGAGAGAGAGTAACAGGAATAATATGATCAAAGTACATTATATGCGCTTGGAAATGTACATAAATGAAAAAAACAATCGTAAGAGCAATTTTTTAAACTTAGCACATCTGAGAGAAACCTAGAGAGAACACACCCACAGAAGAGCAAAGGTAAGAATCACAGGCAACATCCCCTCAGATACCATGTAAACATGAATCCTGCACTGCACCATAAAGGGCGTCCTGCACTGCACAGTAAGGGTTTGTCCCTGCACTGCACAGTAAGGGGCTATCCTGCACTACACAGTGAGGGTTTGTCCCTGCACTGCACAGTAAGGGTTTGTCCCTGCACTGCACAGTAAGGGGCTATCCTGCACTACACAGTGAGGGTTTGTCCCTGCACTGCACAGTAAGGGGCTATCCTGCACTGCACAGTGAGGGTTTGTCCCTGCACTACACAGTAAGGGCTTGTCATTGCACTGCACAGTAAGGGGCTATCCTGCACTACACAGTGAGGGTTTGTCCCTGCACTGCACAGTAAGGGGCTATCCTGCACTACACAGTGAGGGTTTGTCCCTGCACTGCACAGTAAGGGGCTATCCTGCACTACACAGTGAGGGTTTGTCCCTGCACTGCACAGTAAGGGGCTATCCTGCACTGCACAGTGAGGGTTTGTCCCTGCACTACACAGTAAGGGCTTGTCATTGCACTGCACAGTAAGGGGCTATCCTGCACTACACAGTGAGGGTTTGTCCCTGCACTACACAGTAAGGGGCTATCCTGCACTACACAGTAAGGGTTTGTCCCTGCACTACACAGTAAGGGCTTGTCATTGCACTGCACAGTAAGGGGCTATCCTGCACTACACAGTGAGGGTTTGTCCCTGCACTGCACAGTAAGGGGCTATCCTGCACTACACAGTAAGGGTTTGTCCCTGCACTGCACAGTAAGGGGCTATCCTGCACTACACAGTAAGGGTTTGTCCCTGCACTGCACTAAGAAGGCCCTTCTAACAAAGTAAAAAGTAGTCACTTTCAGACAAACAGAAATTGTCATCAGAAAAGACAAAAGTTATCTAGATCAGAAACTTGATCAACAACAATAGAAGAACATCAGGCCAAAATGAAACTTAAAAACTTCCTTTACTTTATACACGGCTGGCAACAGAGCATTGAGAGGTCTTGGTGACTGGTCCTCCTGGGGGGCACAGTTCTGAAAAGTTCACAGGGAGCTGCAGGGGACCTGAAGGAGAACACAGCACTTGCTGATCACAATCACATAAAAACACAATCTAGGTGGATGGGCCATGACAAACTGGGTGGTCCTGTGTGTAAGCGAGTGGCTGGGACGCCATGACAGAGTGTGTGGGATGTTGGATGAGAATGAGAAGTAGGCTGGTCTTAACAGGTAGCTGCTTATTTTTCTTTAAAAATAGATACTCTGGGGAAGCTAAAAGTAGGATGATTATGGTGAGTCTTATGTTAGCCAGGCCTTCACAGTGAGTCCCAGGGCAATCTGGGTTACAGAGTCTTAAAAAAATAAAACAAAACAAAACAAACAAAAAAAAATGGACAAAACAAAAACAAAATACTAAATAGCCATCCACCCCCCCACCCAAAAAAAAAAAAAAAGCAAGAAAAGAAAACAAAGACCCAGATACAGCACACTATCAAAAAGACATCTGAAAAAGGCTCTTGAGTTTGAACCCTACAACGAAAGCTCCAGAATCTCATTCCAACGGTGTGCAGTGTGCACTTACCTTAAGGCAGACAGAAACACAGCACAGAGCAACCCTTGGCCAACCTGGTTGGTATTCAAGAGCAGGGTAGAGAGCTAAGTCATCCCGCTGGGCTTCTGCTCCGCCCACAGGGGTGGGGTTCCGAAGATTTCCGGCCCCAGGCAGGTGAGCGGGCAGTTAAAGGGCAAACCTCCTGGAGCTCAGAGCAACTGGGAGGACTCTACCTCTCAGGCACCTATGTAAATGGACCAATTAAAAATCCAGAAGAAAGGGTTGCCCTTGGTACTTTTCCTGGGAAAAACCAGGATCCTGTTCAGTAGGCAGCACATTGCTTTGAACTGCCAAACTTTTGACTCTGCTGTGGGCAGGCGAGGATGCAAGCAAGGAAAACCTCCGCTGGAGGATGCAACCAAAGCGAAAGCAGGAAGCCTCCTCCCTAAGCGAAAGAGTGCTTGTGAACCACGGGAGTTCACTGCTTCTACTTTTGAAGCATCCGCACTTACAGAGGCTCACCAGGGGTTTCTCTGGAGAGCAGGGAAGGCAGCTGGGGACAAAATGCCCCACTGAGAGAACTAGGAGGGGCAGAATCACTGGCCCTGGAGCTCAATAGGAGCCTGAGTCTGTGCTTTTGTTTTCCCACCTGTGTGTGTGTATGTATGTATGTATGTATGTATGTATGTATGTATGTATGTATGTATGTGTATCCATGTACTGTTTGATCCCACATAGTTATTCTAGTGGGGGGGGGGACACGACACACAACTGGTGAAGGAACAACGAGTCACTGGAGTGGTAAATCCTTGGTAGAAATAACTTGTCTCCACTACCGACTCATTACCACTACCTTAACCCAGAGCTCCATAGGTGAGATCTTAAAGATTCTCTGTCCCTCCCACTGGGTGTGGTGGTTCACACTTGAAATCACAGCAAAGACATGGAGATCAAAAGTTCTAGGCTGACCTAGGATACATACTAAGACCCAACTTGAAACAACAAACAAAGGCAAAGTGTTCTCCTGTGTCTCTCCCTGCAACAGGGTCTCAGGCTGTAACTTGTGGCCTTGAACTCAAAATTCTCCAGTCTCAGCCTCCAAAGTGCTAGAATTGCAGTTGTACACTGGGGGAATGGGACTTCTGTTGCACACTGAGGAAGGAAGGTTGGGTTGCTAAATGAAGGAGCTGGGTAGAATGCTAACCTCTTGTATTTGGTCCATGAGGTGACCCTAGAAGTTTCCAATCTTCAAGTCTCAGTATGGCCTCCAAGAGGTACCCACTGCTAGCCTCCTGCCTCAACACTTGTTTGACTCCACATATAAATAAGCACATTATTTTTTGCTTTCTGTACCAGCACAAACAAAATAATGGTACTTCACGCCTTTCTGTATGCGTCAGACTAGGATTTAGAGCAGAGCCAGCCTGAAATAACTTCAAACGGCCAGCATTGGGACAATATGAAGCAACAACATAAATAGCAGAAGCCTAGGGTTATGAACTCCTCGCTGATATAAATCAGTCACTGGAAAAAAATAGATGGGAGAGGGAAGAAAAAGTAGTTCCTTGCAGAAGAATTCTGATGAACAAACATAGAAGAAATTAAGGAAATTCGGAATACCTTCTAGGACATTCCTGTTGTCACACATAATAAATTTTAAAGTTAGTGAAAAGTTAGAAGGGAAACTGTATTACATATAGCCTCAACGTTACTCCACAAGATAATCACAAAATGCAAAGGGACAAACAGTGCTCCTCACAATGGAGAAAACATGGGGACCTCACCATGACCAAGTTGCCAAAGTTGCCATCAGCAGTAATGAAACATCACCATCACATGAACTATGCAAGGCACATCATTTGAGTGGCGTTCCTGCCTAAGCCTCACTTCACCATGAGAAAACATGAGGTATCTCCAAACTGAAGGCATTCTACATAGTAACTGGCCACTTCCCTTAAAAACAGCAAGGTCACTGCTATAGGATGTGGCTGCTGGGGAGAGCATTTGACAAGCATGCATGATAACCAAGGTTTAATCTCCAGTAAAGACAAAATAACAACCTAGCAAAACTCAGTTGTGGTGCACAGGCTTCGGGGCTGGGAAGATGACACAGTCGGTCAAGGTGCTTGCTGTTGAGCCCATCAACCCGAATGTGACCCTCAGGACCCTCAGAGTCAAAGGAGAGAATCAACTCACACAAGTTGTCCTCGGACCTCTACAGGAGCCCAGGGGACAATACCATTATCTCCAAAAGAAATGCTTTTTTTAAAAAAATTCAAGTCACAAAAGCCAAGAAAGGACTAAGAAAGTGTCACAAATTAAGAGACAAATAAGGAAATGTGAAAACTGTGACGTAGCATTCCTATGCAGAAAAGGTTAGCAGGGGAGGAAATGGCCAATCTTTGTAATCTGCTGTTCAGGGAAAAGCTGGGTACCAGGTTTGGGAAATTACTAGCACCATTTTATGTGCTAGTAATTTTACAGTGATTTCGGAATAAGTAAAAGCTAAAACAATTAAGAGTTAGGATCTGAATGAATATAGCTGGATGAATGAGTGTCACTCCAATTTTTCAGTTCAGTCTGGTTGGACTTGCAGTCACCTAGGCGACACACCTCTGGCGTCTCTGCTAGTGTGTTTTCAGCGACATTCAACTAAGGAAGGAAGACCTACCCTGAATACGAGCTACACCAAACTGTCGGAGGGGATTTGAAAACTGGGAAAAAGGGGGAGGAGAGCTGAGCAGGTGCATTCACTCCTCCTCAGTTTCCAGACCGAGGTGCAGTGAGCAGCATCTTCCACTCCTGCTGCCGCTGCCGCTGCCGCAGCCACAGCCACAGCCACAGCCACAGCTGCCCTCACTGCCTGCCACCTCCCCCACCATGCATGCACGTCAGGCTGCACCCTCAAACTGAGAGCCAAAACAAGCTTTTCTTCCCTAAGCTGCTTTGGCAGGTATTTTGTCACAGCAGCTAACACAGTTGGGTGACCTTGGAGGACGGGATTAGGAAGCATGACCTGACCACAGATCCTCATAATAGTTACCGAGACAAAGCCCACACATAAGCAAGACTAGGCACATGGAGTGAAACCCCACTCGAACAGTGGTAAATATGTGCAATCAAACTCAGGACTGTTTTCGTTTAAGATAGGTGCCATGCGTCCCAGGTTGGCCTCAGGTTCTCCATGAGGCTGAGAATGCCTTTGAATCTCTGACCCACCCGGCCTCTGCCTCCTCAGTGCTGGGATTTAAGACGCCACCATGCTTGGCTTATAAGGTGCTTGGGATGAGACCCAGTCTGCATCATGCTAGACAAGCGCCCCACCACCACCATCAAATGAGCTCTGCCCCCATCCTCCACCCAAAGCTCAGGGCATTAAGGAGAAAATTACCTTTCCACCTGGTCCTGCCATATTCCCTCCACACAGACAGCACCGCTGACTGTGCTGGTGTGATGGCTGACTAGTTTCCTATTTGCCTGTTTGACAAAGGAGCTTGCTATGTTGCAGGCTGTGTGCTCATTTTAGACTTCCCCCAAGGAGGCAGAGGTTCCAGGAACACAGCACAGCCCCCAGCACCCCTGGGCAGATTTAAAAATGGTTATGGCCAGGCTACCAAACAGATATATTTAAATTCATTTGTTTTACTTAACTTTTCAAGGATTGCTTTACAAAGTATTTTCTGTGCATATGTGTGTCTTCATGTGTGTGTACCCAACAGGCCCATGAAACTCACAGATAATCCACCGGTCTCTGCTCCCCCGGCTCCTGGGATTAAAGGCCTGTGCCACCACCCACAGCCTGAATTCCTACTCAGCACCAGCAGGCTCTCTCTTTCTCCTGTTGTCTCTGCTCTTTCTGCTCTCCCAGGGTTGGCCAAGAGTCCTACCATTGTCTCCAAGGGCCTGACGACAGTGGCCCTGGGAACTGTTCTCCTTCCCAATATTCTCATCTATTAACTCTGTGTCCTTAATCCATCTCTCTGTGTCACTTCGTGTCCTATCAACACAGACTTGGTATGGCATCTTGATCAGTATTTTCCCAGGTTAGAGCAGCAGGTGTCCAAATGACAACTTCCTGACCTCCAGGCTCTGCCAGTGACACAGGAGTCGCCTACACAGCCTAGCCGATGACACTGATTCTCTGCACTGGGAGGACACGAGGTGACCAAAGGGAGTGGTGACAGCCTCAGAGCTTCTGCCTTCACCTGTTGCTGGGAGCAAGCCTGCCCGATGGTTCCGAAAAGCTCAGCCTGTGCCGGCTGGCCTATCCCCCCTCTCCAGGCAGCTGGCTTCACTGGCCCCCCGGCACACTCAAACTACTTTCAAGTACCTTTCTTAAAATGGAATATAATAAAGGATCTTAGTGTAAACATCAAAAACAAGTGTGTGTCTTACTACAATAAAACATAACAGATACTTTAATTCATATTTGTGTCTTAAACATGAAAAACCCACACAAGTAAATCTAGGTTGGCACAGATCCAATTTCTCTCTCTCTGTCTCTCTGTCTCTCTCTCTCTCTCTCTGTAACAGGGTCTCACTGTGTAGCCCTGGCTGGCCTAGAACTTGTAATGTAGACCAGGCTGGCCTTCAATTCATAAATTCACCTGCCTCTGCCTCTGCCTCCCAAGTATGTGCTATTATAGTAAAGGTCTAATGTCTAATAGCACTGTGGGAGGACATTTGCTATCATTTCAAGACCAAGTGTTCAATCCCCAGGCCTAAAACAAAACAAGATTATCGCCCTTGTGACCTTTAACCTATGTGACCCCCTTGTTCAACCTCTCTCCTCTCCCACCATAGATGGTCTCTGGCCATCTACGTCTCCACCCTCCCCTGACGGTGGGCCAGTCTTTTCCTTCGCACTGTTTGGCATCCACCTCCATGTCTCCTACCTCTGCTTTAGCCGAAGTTTCACCCCTCCTGACCATGTTGCTTTCCGGTGCTGGGGACCGCTGGTGAGCCGCTCTGAGTTGAAGGAGTTAGAGGCACCAGGGTCTGCACGGCTGGGATCTGCACACACATCTCTGTTAAAACACAAGACAATAAACAGCTGAGTATGGTGGGCTTCACCCGGAGGAGCACAAGTGAGTCTCACTGGAAAATACATGAGCACGGGCTGGAGCCAGGACAAAACAGCTGACCTAAAACAGGATCCAGTCTGCACCCAAGCTCTCCGCCATAAAGACAGCAAATCCACAGAGGGCCCTTCCATCCTCCCGTCTGTTTCTCTGAAAGATGCAGTGATTATTTTTTTCCTTTTGCAGTCCTGGGACTATGGTGTGTACCTTACAGGTAGAACACTCCTCTAGTACGCACAAGGCCCCAGCACTGCAGTCTTCGAGGTTAACCTGGGGCTCTGTGCATGCTGGACAAATGCTACACCACTGAGGCACACTTCAGCCACAATAACTGTCAGGATTCGACCTTGACAGTTTCCCTGAAACAAAGTCATTTCTCAGCTCCTGTGTAAGGGCATAATCTCCAAGTGCAAGGACTGGCCCATGCTCTGCTCAGTGGGTGGCAGCTCAGGAGGGGCATGTGACAACTCTGGGGCAGCAACTATTCCAGACCGTTTAGGTTCTACTGTCTTGGAAGACAAGCCTTTTGTGCATCCATTTCAATCCAGTCTCCCCACCAGCAGGCCGGGATACGCCATCCCATAACTCTTTCCTCCACACGCCTAAGGAATCAGAGAAAACGTGAAGCCCCACATTGCCAGTGCCTTCTGCCACAGAAACAGTGTATCTTCCTTCAGGAGAGACTCAGATCTAGAATTTCCTGACACCCTCGATGTCGCCTCTTTATCACACTGGCCCTGCTTCAAGCTTTGAACCAGCTTTAAATATTTATTTGATATCATTACCATTGTGTGTGGTACATAAAAACGAGCATGGATGTGTGCCTGCCATGACTCCCCTGGTCAGAGGACAACTTTGATGAATCTGTTCTCTTCTCCCTGGTTCTCTGTGCTGTGTGTTCTGGGCTACCTACCTAGCCCAGGAGACTGTCCCAGCAGGAGGGACGGGATCACAGATACATACGCACCCCTGCATCTGGCCTTTTACATGGATTCCTAGGACCCATCTTGGCTTGTCAGGCTTGTGCAACAAGTGCTCTCGCCCGCCCACTAAGCCATCTCGCCAACCCCCCCAAACCTCCCCCCCCCCCCAGAGAGGGTTTTTTCAGCCTCCCAGTGGCATTTGCCTCTGATATCCCATGCTAGACCTGTGAGTTGAGCGGCACGGCACGGGAAGGCTGCTCCGCCTCTGCATGTGCCTTGGCCAAAAGGGAAGGATTACCAAGCAGCTGCTGAGATTAAGCCTGGCCATCTGGCTTCCTATTTTTTAGAACACAGAATGAAGTCAAAGAACAATCTTTCTCGAATCCTAAGACAAATCAAAAGAACTTTTATCCCAGGGTACTGGGGAGGGGCTCAGGGCTCAGCTGGGGGTTTCTATTCTTTTAAAAACTTATTTTATGTGCATTGGTATTTTTTGCCATGGGTGCCAGGTCCCCAGGAGCTGGAGTTACAGACGGCTGTGAGCTGCCATGTGAGTACTGGTACTTGAACCAGGATCCTCTGGAAAAGCAGCCAGTGCTCTCAACCACTGAGCCATCTCTCCAGCCCTGAGGTTTTTCTATTCTTAAGGTGCGCTTCTCTTTATCTTAGTAGTGACCTGGATTGGTTCTGAAGGCCTTTGCAGAGCAGTAGGACCTTTAAGGAATGGGATGGGGGGTGGGGGGGCACTAATAGCCCTGCCCTTGGAGGAGAGGGCTGTTATACAGATAAAACTTGGCCCTTGAATCATCATCTACCTTCCCGTTTTGCATGGCAGCCTTTTGTTCTTGATCTGTGCTCCCAGCCGTGATGCAATCCAACAGGATATGGTGCAGCCTTGAGGCTCTTGCCAGAGAACAAGCCAAGAAACCTGCCCCACTTAGGACTTGCAGCCTCCAGAACTGAGAGCTTAATAAAATTCTTTTCTTTATCAAGCTAGCCCACCTTATGTATTCCATTATAGCAACGCAAAACTGGGTTCTACACTTGCTTACATCTATGCAGCCCCACCTCCTTCGATACACTCAACAGAGTTCTAAACTTGACGTTTAAGGCTTGCTTGAGGTTATGCCACTATCACATGTGACATTAATGGCCCTGGGCCGCAGGCTCCTCAGCTGTAGGGAAAACAAAATAAGGGACTATGCACAATAGCTAAAAACACAGTTCTGGAGCGTGAGCAATGGGCCCTGAGCCGCTGGGTAACATCATCCTCTCTGAACCTCTGCTCTTTCGTCTATAAAATGGCTGCAAAGCTCCACTCTTTCCATAGGGCTGTTGAGACACTTTCATAACACGGGTAAAATATTTAGAACGGAGCCCAGGGCGCACTAAGCACCCAGCAAATTAGCCATTATTATTATTATTATTATCCCTGTCTGTGGAGTTGTTCCAGAAGTTCTAGATAATGTATACTGACCGTCTAGGAGACTGCCCACACATGGCATGTGCTTAATAACCCTATTATTTACATTTCTGACTTAAAATAATATCTTTGTTGCAGAGCTTCTTTCAGTGGTTACACAAAGTAGCTGCAACTAAAAATAAATAAATAAATAAATAATAAAAAGCCTAGTTTACACGGGCAGAATGGAAGGGCCTTGGCTGGTGAGAGTTAACAGGCCAAAATTTACCAAATTTAAGCCACCCTGGCTTAGAAATTCTCATGGGACCCTCGCAACACCAGTCAGACAGACATTTGGCTTAAGCTGAGGTTCAAAGTAGACTCAATGGAATCTCCCCGTTCAACACCCCAGTGTAAAGATTTATGAATGCAGAAGCCGTGCACTCCAACAGCCATCGAGCCAGAGGGAGGAGAGCTGCCGGGCTGATGACCTGAGCTCCATTTGTAGGACACAGACAATGAGGAAGAGATTCAACTCCTGCTCACTGTCCCACAACCCCCCCCCCACACACACACACACAAGGAAATGAAGCTCAAAAACAAAGCACACTGGCATCATCCACTCTGCCAGTTGTCCCCTAGACCTCAGTGTGCTCTACTGGAGAAACCACCACAGGCAGGCCTTTCAGAACACCTGTGTGGCATTTAATAACTTCCCCATTTTTACTTAAACCGCAGTTGTAGCTTCCATCCCTGCTGTACAGTGGTTGGCCCTCTGAGGCTCCATTCTTTTTTTTTTTTTTCCCCATTCCCCATCCTGGACACACCCAGAGACAAAGCCATGGGTTGTGGGTGTCACAGGCGATGGCTGGGCAGGAAGAGGACGCCAACATGAAAAGAGACAAGTGTGGGGCACAAGCAATAGATTTTCTCATCTTTTAAGAATTTTTAACGGTCCGAGACCAGCGTGTCATCATTGCATTCTAAAGCAGTTAGCCACATGTCATCTCAGAGGACCAGGGCAACTGGTACAAGACTAATGAAGCCATCTGAATGTGTGACTGCAATCCCAGGTGCCACTTTTATGGTGGGAGCTCCACCCCAGCCCCAGCCCCTGGCATCCATATACACAAAGAGTCTGGAATGTTCTGGTGGAAGTTCCACACAGGCTCCCATCGCTCTCCAAACTCTGCTGCATCTCAGAAAGCCTGCCAAATGATGACCCCTCCCACAGAGATGCTCAAGACCACTCCCACAGGGTGTTTAAACTGCCCCCCCAAAAAACAGGCTCACTCATGGTTTCCCGATCTCTCTTTCCTGTCTCCTCTCTGCTTGGCTGGAAGGCCATCTAGGAGCGTTGTATCCATTAAACAACACAGCAGCCTGCCTGCTAAGCCTCACACTTCTGCCCTAGTCTGGTTCAGCGGCCTGGACAGGGAAATCTGAGAACCAGAGTGGGTGAGTTGGAAGACACACCATTAGAAATCAGCTTGCAAGGTCCAGGAAGCATTTGCTAGCACTCACATTCCTGCCTTAAACTCTTCTAGAATAATCTGGACAATAAATAAACAGTTTTAAATTCTTATGTTCTGATGAAAAGGAACGTGGCAGTGACTCTAGATGGAAGACAGTTCTAGAATGCACTTGAGGAGGCCCCGTCCACTCAGCACCTTGGAATTATCTTTTTGTCTTCCTCTGTCTTATCTATACACAGATCCACTTACCCACACAGTGGGCCTCTGTCTGGGCATTAACTCGCTCACACTGCCTCCGGGATGCTGAGCTCCCCATCCACCGCTGACTTCTCCCACAGCAGTAATTGACAGTCTGCAGGCACTTTGATAGGCTACCGCATGCCTTGGACAGACTGACCCGTCTTTCCTACAAAAGGATGTGCAAGCTTTCCCATAATCAGAACTCCTTAGGAAACAGACGAGTGAGGTTATTTTTGGTTCTAAGACCTATTTTCCAGAACACACAGAGACACACACATAGGCTGTGTGTCTTGGCTCAGACCACACATGGGGACTCACTGGGGACTGAAATCCCGGACAGCTACTCACTCCTTGCTCGGTTCAACTCAGCAGTTTCAAACACTTTTGTTTATGCCACTAATTTTCAGGCCTTAAGGTTTCTAATCTCAATGAGATGACAGGTCCACAATTTAAAGTTATTAGATGGAAATACTTTTACTTAAAATACACAGCTGAAGCTCCCGAAATCAGCAAAACGTTTTCAAGTAAATACTGAAATAAACCATGTGGCTGTCCTACCTCTCCCTGGCCCGGCCAGGTTCCTGAAAGTCAACCTCCCACTGACTGGTGTATCCCCTTCCTCCTCAGGCTTCCACTTGGACAATCACTTCCTGCAGGGCGCCTTTCCCACACAGTAGGGGTGAAGAAGCACGTTGAGTCCACTCCTCCTACTCCTGTCTCCTGTACACAGAGCAGCACACTAGCTGTGGACGTGCACATCAGGGATGACGGCAGATTTCCCCCATCTGCTTTACTACTCTGCTCACCCAAGATAAGCAGCCCCACTATGAACCCTGGTACAATCAAACCAGTATTTGTTGAATAAATGAAGTATCACTAACGGTTCAACAATCTGACACCCAATCGTTTAGTATGTTGCAACACTAATGAGATAGATACTTCTGGAAACTGTTTTATAATGTTGCTTGCTATTCTCTGGTCTCTGTGTGGCAGTATCACACCCATGGGTGATAAACTAGGAGTTAGGCCAACCCAAGAAGGGTGAGCCAGGCTAAAAAGTATTGTGATCTACAACTACAGTGGCCCATTGTAACATTTTTCTTCCTCATACTTAAGAAGCAAGAAATGTAGGTCAACCACCTCTCTCTCTCTCTCTCTCTCTCTCTCTCTCTCTCTCTCTCTCTCTCTCTCTCTCTCTCTCTCTCTCTCTCCTTCCTAGGATGGGTACATTCTGCCCCTTAATATCCCTAACCCGTGAGCACACAATGGCTGCTTTACTGTGTGGTATTTTATTGGCATCCATTACCTACTCTCTGAACTAAGTTTTGGCCAACACGAAAAGATAAAAGTTCCAGATCATTCTGTTCCCGTGGCTGCTTGAACACTGTAAAAACTACAGAAGGGTGGTAGAAGCTGAGCCTATTAGGATGGCCTCCCCAGGTCTGCTTGGTCTCTGGCTTATATTGAGTTTAGTTTTTCTATTTTGTCCTTAAATGGAAGGACAGTGGCAAATGGAAGAATCATGCCTCCTTGGATATGGACAGCTACAACCCAAGGACAGGCTCCATTTACCTGCCGAGACTGGCCACTTCTTCCCCTCACTGCTGTTCCCTCTACTCTAGTGTCTATGCAGCCAACATAACCTTGAAACTGAGTGGACAGTGTCACCTCCTGATTTCTATTGCACATTGAGGAAGTGCTCCTTAACCCAGACTCAAGGAGCCAACTAGGTTGACTCCTGGCCATCCTTCAAACTCATCAAGCCCTGACCTCACCCCGATCCTCTCAAGTTTCCTTAAACCTGCCAAGCTCTCTACTCCACCACATTTTCTGTCCACTTGGAACATTCTTTCCATTGCTGGCTATTCCTTAGTCTTCAGGTTCCAAGGCAAGCATCCCTTATCTGATGTGAAATGGTCTCCTTACTGGTACCCCATATTTCTTTTACTGTGCTTATCACGGCATGGGACTGCCCACTTGTATTCTGTCTGCCTTGGCAAGCGGTATGCTCGGCAAACCAGGTTCCCTTCTGGTCTTTCCTTCGCTGTGTTCTTTAGAATCAACACCCACCCAAGACGAGCATAGGAGGAGGCCTTTTGTGGGCCCATTTTGCCTTAAACTTTCTTTTTGTCACTTTCTACTTAGGCCATGAGCCCTAACTTTTGCTGCAGGTTTTCATAAGTAGTGGCATTGCCAGAAACTGGCCAAGATCTTTGACCCAAGGCTGGCATGCCTTGGTGCAATTCTGCTGTCTTTGTTTGGAAGCAACCAGAACGCTTTTAGGAATTAAGTGGGCAGTGTTTGTTTATATGGGGCTATGTCTGTCCTCAGAACCCAGAAAACTTCCTTTGGGTTTATGCTGATGTATATGCATACTTGTTTCATGACAGCTTGCCTTCCTTCCTAAAAGCCACATTCTTGGTGTTTCAAGTCACTTTTGGCTTCTCCTTATGCTCCATGTCTCTCTGACCATTTGCCGTTTGTCTTGGGCTAGCAAGTTCTCAAGTCACTGCAATGGGTTTCCCAGTCAGTACCTTCTTTCCTAAAGTCTCCAGCAGGAGGGTGGGGAGACTGACAAGGCCTGGACTCTTCAGTGCCTAAAGGACACTTACAAACTTCCAGCCTTCATAGACTTCTGTTCTTAAACATAGCTACTCTTCAGTTTCTGCCTACTGATCATGTAACCACAGGTCAAAGGTTCCCGGGACATTCTCAATGCCCTACCCTTTCTCCAAAGGACCCCTTGCTCTCATTACAGACCCTTGGTTATTTATCTGTTTGAGGCTTAACCTTCTGGGTCACTGTCTCATCATTCCTCTCCCTTTTTGCTTTTCTAATCATTCCTTACGATCTAGGCAGCTCAGTCTGCATCCCCTGACTATATGCTGGCTGTAATCACAGGCATGGTGCTGGCATGTTCACCCACCCTGCTCCCATGGCTTGATTAGTGACAGGAGGGCCACACATAATCCCTCAGCCTTGGGCTGATGATCTCTGCACATCTCAGATCTGGGTCTACTTGCACTTACTGCCCTGAAAACATTTCAAATGGACCCATGCCTGTAATCTATATCATCGGCATTTAATAGTTCCAATTCTTTCTAATCTATAAGCTTATCAATTTCTAGATGTCAACCTTGTATAAAGATGGGAAAGGGATGAATGGGGGTGGGATCAAATGACTAGCCCAAACTTACTAATCTGCTTCAATCTTTCTTTTTTGAAGTTATTTCTTTTCTTTCATTTTTATTTTATATACATTGGTATTTTGCCATGAGTGCCATGAAATTGGAGTTACAGACAGGTGTGAGCTGTCATGTGGGTGCTAGGAATTGTACCGGGTCTTCTGGACGAGCAGTCAGTAGTACTCTTAACCACTGAGACATCTCTACAGTCCTCTGAAGTTATTTATTTCTATTGTGTGTTTGTGTGCACAAGTGTGTGCCACGGTGTGGGTGCATATGTGTTAAGATCAGAGGGAAACTTGTGGGAGTCCATTATTTCCTTCTACCACATGGGTCCAGGGATTTGAACTCAGGCCATCAAGCTCGGCAACAGACACCTTTACCTGCTGAGCCATCTCTCACGCCCTTGACTTCAGTCTTTCTACTCAGCAAGCCCTCTGGCTCACCAAGCCTTAAGTAAAGGCTTAAGACAACCAATGGCCCCTACTTAGGGGGCTCACAGTTAAACAGATGAGACTTCTGCTAGGGTCTGTGACCTCAATCTTCAAACACTCAGAGCCTAGGGCCTGGGACGCCCATGAGAAATGCCAGGCTCTCAGATGTACATGGACAATAGGGATTCCAGAGCTAGTCGCTTGAGTCTTCAACCTGGTTCTATAACCTAGTAGGTCTTTGCCTGTGGGCAGGACACTTTGCTTTGTGTCTCACTCTCTTCCCTACAAAATAGGAACAATAATAGCTTCTGAGATGAAATGTAGTTATTGATATATATAAAACACTTTGAATGACACCTGTCAACAAATATTAGCTTCTTGAGACTCACATGGTGTGTTCGCCTTCGATTACTTCGGCTGAGGTAATCAACCTATCTTTTAAAAGGCTTTATTTTGGCCGGACATTGGTGGCGCACACCTTTAGTCCCAGCACTCAGGAGGCAGAGGCAGGCGGCTCTGTTGTTTGGGTCTACTGCCGCATGCCAGGGCAGGAACATGTATCACTGTAAAACACCTCATCCCAAGGATAGCAAGGGAGAGGGAAAGAAAGAGGAAGGGACTGTGGTCCTACTATGTCCTTCCAGGGCATGTCCCCAAAGGGATGCTGACCTCTTATTGGACCTCGCTTCTTCAGGCTCCCACCAACTTCCTACAGCACCCAAGGGGACCAGTGACTTTAGGAGCTTCAATAACCCCGAAAACACATGGAAAAGAAGCAGGGTTTCTGGGAAACTAGTGTCACTGGGGGAAGGTGAATGCTTCCTGAGAAAATGAAGGTCTTCCTTCTCCAACCTTCACTCTCTACCACTCACTAGCGACACACTGTAGTCTATGCCGCAAGCTGTGCATTGTTACATGGATAGCAACATAGCTCAGGAAGCACGTCCCCAAACCTCCTTCTACTGAGCCTCAAAAATCCCAAAAGACCTATACGGCAGGAAGTATTTATCCCACTTAACAACATTGTAGAGGGGCAGATACTTGCTCAATATCACAACTCGTGAGCTATACAGCTGGTACAGCTGTGTCCTTAGCTTGTTTTCATGCATTTAATCTCAGAATCTCTTAGCTTAGATTGCCTTTGAACATGAAATCCCTAAAAGGGGTGAAAAGGGGGTGGCAATCACTTAATACCCAAAGCTTCTCTGCAGGGAAAGCTGAGGGAGGAGAAAAGAGACTGTTACTAAAATTCAAATGGGACTATTCTTTCTCAAGGTCAATTATTCCTGGAATAGCACCTGGAAAAACAGGGCCAGCATCCAAAGGGTTCCCTTACTCTTACCCACAGCGCCCAGGTTGTATTCCTGCCCTCAGAACACTTCCTGACACTAGGCACACAGCTTAAAATAATCCAACGCGTATTAAGTTAAGATAGTTGGTTCATTCTGAGACCAAGAGCCTGGCTGCTTCTATACCCAGTCCAACATCCATTGGGTCAATAGTCACTGAGGGCCAACCATGGAATGTATATTGAATCAGGTGTTATTCTTGCAACAGAGGCAAGCAGACACGACCCCCCTCTGCACACATAATTGTTCAGTTATACACTTGGAAACCCAATGGGTGCTATGGAAATACAGTACAGGGGACTAAGACCAAGCCCTCTGCTCTCTCTTCAGCACTGTCTATTATATGATTTGCACCCACTGGTCACATGGAGCAGGTGGCAGAACAGATGTTCCAGGCTAGGCACTGTCACTCATCTTCCCAGAGGATCCACCACCATTCTTAAGACAAGACAGCTATCTTTATTACTCTGTATGTTAGAGCTCAAGGCTGGCCAGTGGCAAGGTCTATGCCCTTAACCACCAAGAAAAAGTCTTAATCCTATTTGGGGTGTTTTGCTTCCTTGGCCAGTTATGGTTCTCTTTTTAGCAGTAATACCCAGTAAATATTGATCTAAGGGTTTGCTGTCAGGGCTGGTGAGATGATGGCTCAGTTGGTAATACCTGCGGTGCAAGAATGAGGACCTGAGTTCAGATCCTCATCACTCAGGCAAAGACCCCGGAGCTGCACTGCATATCTATAATCCCAGCATGGGGCCGTGGAGACGGGTAGACTCCTGGAGTTCACTGTGTCACCAGACTCACCCAAGTCAAGTCAGTGTTCTGGGCTGCTTTGCTACATGCAAGAGTTTGCCATGGATGAGTCCAAAGGTCATTCTCAATAGTCTATGAATGAAAACTGGGAAAGGGGCATCTGTGACAAATCCTGATTAAAACAACATCTGAGACAAGACATCAATTTGTGCCAAGCACCTTCTAAGCTAGAATTTCCAGTTCCTAACCACCCCCACCCCCGCTCTCTGGGAAAAGATACACAAGATTTGGAGCCAGAGAACTATGTTCTGACTTGGGTCCTGCTAATTCCTGCCCATTGTTCTGTGGGCCTCAGAACTTTCTGTTTTCAAAAAAGGGGAAAATGATGTATCTTTTTTGGGGGGGTGGGAGGTATTTACCTGTACCATGATAACAGCTAGAAGGTAGAAGCTACTAGAAGTCAATCAGCATGGTCTACATATGACAACTGGATGTGGGCATTTGCCATGTAGGGGTAAGACAGTGGTGTCACAATCGAATCAGAGAGAGAGAGAGAGAGAGAGAGAGAGAGAGAGAGAGAGAGAGAGAGAGAGAGAGAGAGAGAGAGAGAGAGAGAGACTGACTATGAATACCTAACACATTTGGAAAGATATAAATAATCCCAAATAGATAAGGGGGTGTTTTGCAGCTAAGAGCTGGTAATATACTGTGCTATATATGGAAATGAGGGAGAAATGGCAAGGTCAAGTGTACAGATAGAGCTTGGAAACGTTAAGGCTGCTGCTGCAGCCCCAGCTCTTAGTTAAGGAAGATGAACCAGTGGGTATCACTTCCTGACCATTTAGAGACACCAGGAGTAGAAGTCCAGGTTTTCTGTCAAGTTCATCCCACCTCAAGCTCTGGGTGAAATCCCCATTCTCCTGCAGGAGAGCAAGATAGAGGGACTGGGGCTCTGGAAGAACTCTAGGGACCAGTGCAGTTTACAGGAGCCAAGCTTTCTTTGTCCCATCCACAAGCAAAGAAGCTGTCCCAACATAAAGATGTGAGGTGGACATTAAAAATCTAAAGGGGGGTAGCTGGAGGAAAGATGACTTAGAGGTTAAGAGAGCCAATGCTCTTGAAGAGGACCCGGGTTTGATGCCCAGCTCCTGCATGGCAACTCATAAGTGTCAGTAACTCCAGTCCCAAGAGACCCAATGACCTCTCTTACACCAGAGGTCTCCTGCACACGCAGTGTACATACTTACACTCAGGTATGCGCGTGCACATGCACACACACAAACACACACAAAATAACAAAAATTTTTACATGTTAACGGTGGTTGTCATTCATTGAGAGGAAATAGACCCCTTACAAAATTCAGCAACAGCCGAGGAATCTTAGCAAAAAAAGGAACTCACCACCTTATTTGCAATGGAGCCTAATCCTGACTTTGCCCAAGAGGATTACTATGTCTTAGGAAGGAGTTCACATGCACAGCGTTTAAGCCCACAGTGGTGGCGAATGCATCTGTTTCCAAGATTCATACTGCTTTTGGGGATGGAAATAAGCATTCCATGCTATTTCAATACCTAAAGATAGCAAGACTATAGGTTCCCACCTTGCTATTGGCCAGGCTTCTCCTGGGCACACTTCTCTCCCCAGCTGAAGCTTTAATTCTGTGGAAGAACCATTGATAAGGAAGACGAGATGTCAAAAAACACCAGCATGTAGAAAGGTAACCAGTTAGTTTACAACAGGCATCCTCAAGGTGTGGCTGGGTTTCTGTGGGATGTTTCTACTTCTCCCCATTATTTTTCCTCTTCCGTTCATTACTATGGATAGTGTAACATGGGCTGAGATGCCCTCTGTCTGATCTTGGGTATCCCTGTGTGCTGAGACTTCTGGGTCCACTGACATACACAGGTTTTGAATCCTATTCTGAAAATCCAAACTGTTCTTAAGCCCCAAATTTTCCAATAATTGAGATGACATGCATTATATTATTATTATTATTTCAGAGTTTAGGGTTAAATATGCTCGACAATTTGAATATTCAAGAATCAACCCAAACCCCAAGATCTGAGCTATCTCTGGTTGCCAGCATTTAGCCCCCCCCCCCCCCCCCGCTCCCCACCGTGTTTTTTTGTTTTGTTTGAGACAGAATTTCATTATGTAGCCTTTGCTGGCTTGGAACTTGCTGTGTAGACCAGGCTGGTTTCAAACTCCTACTTCTGCCTCCTGTGTGCTGGGACTAAAGCTGTGCATTGTGTCCAGCCCCCAGTTATTTCTACAAAGGAACATTTGACCCACATAACACATAGCAGGACAGATGAATCCGTGGCCTCTCCCATCAGGCCACCACCCCAAGGGCTTCTTTAGGCATCTACAGGGTGGAAAGTTCTCTATAAAAAGAATTTCTCATTCTAGGTGAGCCTGAGGATTCCTCCGGCAGCACCTTCCATAGCAGAGAGGATGTAGTGGCTTCTGCTGACCACTTTTATCCTCTTACCATCAGGCAGCTTAACCTCCACCCAGAGACATCACTGGGCTGCTAAGACACTGAAGCAAGCAGCTTCCAAACTGTTCCAAGAGAGCTCAGGGACACACTCTTGGCTGGTTCTGTTCCTCTTTGTGACTGTCAGCTGCCACACTAGCTTGGGTTTCCAGGACCTACTTGGTCTTCCAGGCTGGAAGCAAAACCTGTCTTTGATAACCAGTTCCTGGTCTCGTTAATGTCAACTAACAGTTTGGGGGACAAAAGTCCACAGGAAAGCAGGCAGGGCAACATCTGACTGGGTAGAACAGTGCCTTCTGGGCACTGACACACAGAAGGAGTCACCACAGACTGAAGTCAGACAAGTCAGTGACAGTTGAGCCAGGCAGGGCTGGAGCAACAAATACCCTGGGAGCTGTCCATCAGCCCATGGGTCTCCTACTGCAACCCTTACTTGTCAGGTCTGGGAAAGTACAGAGTCCAGGACAAAGCGGGAGGAGATACTGGACTGTGACCCCACGTCATGAATCCAGCTGTGGATCACTGGCCTCCGCCCTAGCCGGACCTGGCTCCGTAGGGGAGACAGCCTCCTCACACAACACATTCCAGCTGCTAGTGGTGAGGAGGTAACCATGGGAACCAACACAAAGGGCTGAATGTTAGAGGAAAAGAGTAGAGGCGATGGTTAGGAGTCTTGCATTCTCCTAACTGCAGTTGTGCTTACTGCAGTGAGGCTGAGGCTGAAGCAGGGCTTGCACACAGTTAAGCTGCCTGGCACAAGGCCTCAAGGGTGTCAGGGCAGCCAGGCTGCTGCTAATCCTGTAGGATCTTCTTCAATATTTCTTTTTTTCCTTTCAGAGTGTAGTGTCCTCAACTGCACTTGCCAGGTGACTGAACTTACCTACACTGAGTGGCCAGAGATGGCACACAGTGACATTCCTGCCAATAGGGACTCACAAGCTACACTTTGCAAGCTACCTCACTTCTGCCCAGTGTGCCTGTGATCAGAGCTACCGACTCTGCATTCTGGTGACTTCTGCAGAGACCTCTTAGGTGGTTGAGGAGGTGGCCCTGAGATACCAGATGTCAGATGCCCAGGGAACTCTACCCTATAAAGAAGAAACAGTATCTAGCTCAACAACCAGGGTGTGTGTGTGTGTGTGTGTGTGTGTGTGTGTGTGTGCGCGCGCGTGCGCGTGTGTGCGCGTGCGTGCATGATAAAGGGAGCAAGTCAAACAATTTCTTTTTCACCAGTGTTTATTTGCATGTAGTACCTAAGAGTAACACAAAGGCCACTTATTATTGGTGTTACTCTCTTCCTGGGATCTCAAAAATGTTGCCTTAAAGGGAAAGGTAGCCAATGTCTGTTATGAACTTCATCAAGCAAGGGAAAGGGTAGATCTGGCTCTAGCCCTGGCACCTCCATGCACTCTACAAGCCATTTGATCTCATGTGTGTCTTGTGTTTCCTCACTTTTAAAGGGAAATAATAGTGCCTACCTTATAAGAATGACAGGAAGATCCAATCGGTCAAGAGAACCTGCGGTTCCAAGAAAGGGCTGAGCCACACAGCAAGTGAGAATTAGCAAGTAAAGCCTAGCAATTGACACCCGCCAGGTGGCTGGCTGGTGATTTTGACATGTAGTTGTTGCCAGTTAATCCTTACCACAGCTTCTCTCCGTGATTATCTCCACTTCACACACAGCAGAGATGGAGGCCGAAAAGGATCCCCCAGGCCACCAGGAGGCATCCCTGCTCAGATTCAAACCTACACCATTCTATTTGCACAGTCTGAGACCTTTCCACTACACTCAGTTGCATTTATGCAAGACTGTTTTGTTGCTCTTTTTGGTGAGGAATAATGAAAGAATACCAGAGTAAGATCCAGTGTTTGAAGAAATAACACGACCAGGATCTGAAATCTTCAGTTTCAGATGGAGGCTTTGGCAACAAAACACAATACCTGAAAAACCAGACAAAGCTCTGATTCGGAGAAACGATCAGACAGAACCAAGCTGGTGGGCACACTCAGAACATCTACAAACCCCAGGGCACAATGGCCAGCTATTCACTGCTGCATTCCTGGAAGCTGGTGCGGTCTCAGGCCATATCTGAGGAATGGTTACTAGATGAATTAAACCAACCCAACAACAAAATGTCTCAGAATTGGAAAAGCATCGAACATCTTTCCCAAATACTTGAATTTAAAGAAACAATAGAAACTATAGAAACAATAGAAGGTTAACTACTGCCCTTCTTTTGAAATTTTGTTTTTCACTAAAAATCTAAGTTAAATAAGTCATTCTTTTTTTCTCCTCTGTGTAGCTCTGATTGTCCTGGAACTTGCTTTGCAGACCAGGCTGGCCTTAAACTCAGAGACCTGCCTGCCCCTGCCTCCAGAATGTGCTGTGATTAAGGGCCTGTGCCACCATCTAAGGGTTAGGGTAGCCTTGGCATCCCTAGAACTCTCTAAATAAACCAGGCTAAAAAAACTAAAGTATCAATTTGATACAGAGCCTGGCTTCCTGGAACATGCTTTTGAGCCTCAGCCCAAACCCAATTGACCTTGAAATACTATCACAAAATCAGTCCTCAGAAGTGGGGTTTGTCTAACAGACACTTCCTCTCTTTGATGTAACTTTAACACAAGTCCCTGTGATTTTTTTTTTTTCATTTTATTAAGAAAAAAATGTTTTCAATGGATGGTGGTGAAGCATGCCTTTAATCACAGAACTCCAGATATCAGTTCAAGGCCAGCCTGATCTACTGATCAAATTCCAGGACAGCCAGGGCTACACAGAGAAACCCTGTCTCAGAAGAAGAAAAAAAATCATACAATTAAAAAAGAAAATTTTCCCCTCTTCCAACTCCTACTAGATCCTCTCTAATTCCCAACCCATGTTCTTTCTCTCTCTCAAAAACCAAAACCCAGAAATCCAAGAAAAAGAAAAAAAAAAAGCGAGAAATAAATTTAAAAATCCAAATGAAACAAAACAAAAAACCCACCCCTCAAAACAAAAGAAAGAAAAGAAAAAGAAAATAACAACAACAAAATGTAAATACAAACAAACAAAAAACCCTGAAATCCAAATTATGGAGTTTGCTCTGGTTTGGCCAACACTTCCTGAGCATGGGGTCTACCTGGTGTATGGTCGATATTAACCAATGACACTTCAAAACTAATTTCCACCTTGCCCTTTGCCATGGCCTGTATCAATTGCACATAGATAGCATCTTGGTTAGAAGTGGACCCCTATGTCTTCTAATCAGGCCAGCAAGAAATTCACAGTGAAATTCCCAACAGACACACACACACACACAAAAAAAAATGTTTACTAACGAAGAGACGTGTAATGCTGGGGTTAGTGGTCATGTTGCCTCCCTAACACTGAGAAAGTGAAGTGATTTTAACAAAAGGTGTAAGTCACTCATACTTTAAGCCACATACTCACCCCAGCGCACAGAGAGTTCAGACCAAGCTATATACTTTTAATCATTACCTAGCCCTGCCCTCCCACAACCTAAGGAGATGTGCACGGACTGTCCAATGTCCCCAGGCATCTCTTAACTTGTCCCTAAAGGCAGAGGTGGACGGAGGGTGTCCCTTTCCTAGGGTTCAGTGACCACAAACATCTATGTGACTCTGACAACAGAACACAAACCCTTCCCTCACCACACAAAGCTCTTACTTCTTCCCAGCCCAGCCCTTTCTTTCCTGGGCAACCACTGACTTTTATTGGCAATGATTAGTTCAATGGTTAGTACAAGCAACATAACTGAGGGGTGGAGTGCTTGTCTGGGATGTGAAAGGCCAGGGTTTCAATCCACAGTACAGTAAGCAAATAAACAGCTTATGTATTTTGTTCTTTTTTTTTTAACCTGACTTCAGTTAGCACAAAACTTCTGAGATCCATCAAGGGCTGAGTATCTGAAGCTCATTTTTGTTGCTTGCTAAATAGTATTCCACTGTATGGGTGTAACACAGTTTACCTGCTTTCTTGTTTATAGATAAATGATTAAAATCTGTTATAGACAATCACAAGTAAAGTTGCTATGGATACTCAAAACAAGTCTATATATATATATATATTTGTTTTCACCTATCTTGGATGAATACCTGGGCATGAATATGTTGGGTCACAGGTTGGTATATATTTAACTTTACAACAAACTTATGTTCTTAACCCCTGAACTCTACTCCCATAGAATGGCAGTAACTTATTAACATGTTTTATTTTTCATATATGATGTGTTCCCTGAAGGCAGGGAACCCATCCCTAGTTTCTAGGCTGCCTCCCACATGGTAAATGTTTGCTAAATAAATAAATGCCCGTTGTTCTTTTTCTTATTTGGTGAAAACTAGTTTGGGGCATACAAGAAAAAGAAAAAGACAACAAACAGAAGGTTGTGGAATGGCAGAGGTGGGGTGGGTGGGTGAATGCTGTCTGGCAGAGACTTAGCTCTGCTTCTTTTGGCTGTGACCCCTTCTAGAACATGAGCCCCTCTGTGACCTTCCAGGAAGAAAAGTGGCAGCCCCTGGTCAAGTGATACTCAGGAAGGGGAGGAAGGTGTCACTGCAGCTGAGGTCACACAGTGGCTAGGATTACACACTTCTGTCAAAGAGGCAAGCAGGGGGAGCAGCAAGCCATGAAATTCTGCCTTCTGGAAGGAACCAACAAAGCCAAGACACCGCTGGGGTCCTCCAACACTCAGTACAGGCCCACTTGGCTTTGGTTAATGTACCATGAGCTAGCTCCAAGAGAACATGCAAAGCAGGAATTAAGTTTTGAGAAGGAAATGGTGGTGAGGTTTGTTTTGGTTTTGGTTTGTTTGTTTGTTTGTTTATTGGGGGGGGGGGGTTTCAAGAGAGGGTTTCTCTGAGTATACTCCTGGCTGTCCTGGAACTCACTATGTAGACCAGGCTTTACATCTGCCTGCCTCTGCCTCCCAAGTGCTGAAATTAAAGTGTGCACTATCACCACCTGGCTTAAAGTTTTAATTACAATGAAATGACAACTTTCTGAATAGATCTGAACATTAAACAGTATATACAGGTATCAAAATATCACATGGCACCCCATAAGTATGTATGACTTTTACACATCTGTTAAAAACTGGTAACTTAAACAAACCGAAGCCAGATGTAACTCATATCAAGAATAACTGAGTTAAAAATGAAGACTTCACAGCCAGAATTGTGGTACTCATCTGTTCTCACTCCCAGCTACTGGGGAAGCCAAGGAGTATGGCTTGAGTCCAGGATCGGAGGCCAGAATAGATAGCTCTGAGTGTGTGTGGTGTGTGTGGTACGTGTGTGTTGGGGAGGGGGGTGGTGAATGAGGAGAATAAGAATGATTTCAGGCTTCTCATCCTTAGAGTTCACTACACAAGATAACACATACCCTTCCTGCATTTAAGGGAAAACTTCTCTTTTCCATAAATCAGTCCCTTTACTTCAAATCCCAGAATTGCTTCTGTAGTCAACCTACAACTCCTTAGGCCAGAATTAAACCACTGGTGGATTTTCTGTACGCCAAAGAAAAGCCTTGGGAAGTCATAGCATGATCTAAAATCATTCTCAGCAAAATACCTTTGTTTCACAAGACAGTATCACCTCAGCTAGGCTCAGCTATTTTTGGTAATCTTGGTGTCCTTTATTCCCAGGTCACTGCAAATGGAAATTTGCTTAAGATCCTTCAGCTCTGAGGTTGGCGTAGGCGAGTGACCTGTCTTACTCAGTCAGTACTACACTGAAGCCATCCTAGGCAGATGGATGTTTATCCTATTCTCAAAGTCTCCAGGGAAGTAAATTCTCTACAGCATCCCTTGGTTACCTTCTCCAGGGTTTTATCAAGGGTTTGGTAAGGAAGTTCTGATGTAGAAACCAATAAAAATATTAACTTTATGAGCCTAGCTACAAGCCCTGGAAAGAGCTATGTGTTTGGCATTTTGCCGTGAAGGGACATATTTACAAAACAGGCTATACAAACAGAAGCCATTTGCCAGGGGCAGATGTGGAAAATCAATTCAAGAGAAATTGCCACAATAAACTCCATTCCAACCTGGGAACTGTGTGAATGAGTTATTGTTGGTTATAAGCACTTTAAGTAAATTTACTTCTTTGTCAATTCCTACTTTTTGCTTCTAAACAGATTAGGAACGGGAGAAAAATTCTACAGCTCCGGAGTTCCCAACTGATTAGGCAGCTATGAAAAACCAGCTCTTAGAAAACAAATTCACATTATTACATTTCTTTCTCTCTTTAAATATCCTTTCCCACAACAATCATATAACGCTTTTAAAATCGGAGGGGGGGGGTTAAGACTTATGTGACCAGAGAGAAACCAAGCATGGAGGAAGGGGGATACTTTTTAAAAGGATTCACTGAAATAATTGAAATCTAGGCCAGCTTCTGGTGAGAGTACTTGCAGAGAAGGTGTTTTCATTGGGAATGTAATCCCACTAGCCTTTAAAAACTAGTAAGAAATAGAAAAGGTACGGATCTTTGGAAGCCCATGCACCTAGATAGCTCAAAACAATCTCTCCATGTATTTGGCGTCCAGCTGAAAGCAAAGTGTCAAAAGTCTGCACACAACGGCTCCCTGGCAACACTAGGATTGGATGGGTGGGGGCTGGGGGCTGAATGCCAAAGGCTTTAGAGAAAGAGGAATACACCCCACCCCCACAGCGAGGAAGTTTTAGCTCTCTGGCAACACCGAGCAAAGCAAATGTCAGGTGCAATTTCATTTCCATGCTACCTGACAGCTGAGCACACTCCCTGGAAATCATTGCTTTGGCGCCGGAGCCGGTGGGGGAAGGGCACGCGCGCCCCTCTAAGAACTTTGGGGCCTCCGCTAGGGACCAATCCGGTCACATTAAGAGAGGCCAGGCGGTCTAAACACCGCAGGAGCCCCGGTGGGAAGTAATTTATAAAAATTAAAATATTTCCTGGATCATTTCTCCCGAAGCGTTTTCACGCTGTCAGTCACTAGCAATTCTGTTGGAGTGGCAGCCCTGCGCCCCCCCCCCCCCCGGCATCTCCTCTACCCAGCACCCCCGCCCCCGGCCCGGGTGAGAAAGACCAGGCCTAGAGTGTCACCAGCCCCTCGGAGCGCGCCACCTGCCCGCTGCAGGCTGGCCGGCTCGCCCGGGAGACCGTCTCCGGGTCGGGTTTCTGGAAGTCTCCAGCCGCCCCTAAGCGAGTCCCCGCGCCCCGCACTTACCATCGCCTCCTGGCCCCGCGGGACTCCCAGCCGCCGCCAAGTTCAAACCTCGCGGCCGCCGCGAGCGGAACATCGCCGGCGGCTGCGCGCGCTCAGCAACGGGAAGCGGCCGTGCTCTGCTCCTGGGCGCGCTGCTCGGGCTGCGGCTCCCTCTCCGGAGGCGGCTGTGGCTGCGGCGGCCACCGCTGGTCCCCGGAGCGCGGGCGCGACCGTCCCTGCGGGTGCTGCACCGCCACGCCTCCCGGCAGGGGCCGCGCTCGGGACCGCGCTCCCCGCGCGCCGCCACCAGGTAATCCCCAGGAAGCGTCCCTGATTGGCCGGCGCTCAGCTATGGATTTGCATGTCAATGGCACAGAGGACGCCCGGAGGCGGAGTGCACCGTCGAGCTCCCCGCCGTCCTCGTGGTGTTAAAAGCGAGGAGACCCACGCGCCACCCTCTCTCGTTGTCAGTCCGCACCCCGCGGTGTCTTCTTTACACACGCCATAAACTAGTAGCAACCTCTAGGAGCCCGCTCCCGCCAACCAGTTAGTAATTGACCAAATGAAGCATGATGAAACAAGGTAAAAAGTTCACAGCTTTTTTTAAAAAGCTCACATTACAAGGAAAATAACCACCACTACCACCAGCCCGGTGGGTCCTCTTTTCAGCGGGTCAACCAGACAGATTAAGGTTGTCGGTGATGGGGTCCAGCTGCTGCCCCATCCCGGCCCAAGCCCCTTTTAGTTTCGTTGAGCATTGTCCCAGACCAAAGAAAGATTATTTCAGCCATATGTTAAGGAGAGTTTTGTTCAGCTTTTCACATCTTAACATTATATACATCTAAACAGCGTATATGCATGTTTCATACGCTTTTAAACATTATGTACATTTCCATTGGCTCTGTACCTATGGCATGGCTGCTCCGTTAACAGTAAGGAAAGCCTGTTATTTTCAGTTTCATCTTTCTTCAAAGGCTGGCCCAGCTTCTTTCAATGCAAGCTAAGGTCCGTCGGCCCCCCCCCCACCCCCTCGCCAGAGTACTTTTAATCGCTTTCACATGTGTCCTCCAGAGAGCATCAGAACAGTATGGTTTGCAATTGGCTTTATTCTCACTCAAATTTGGGTTCCATATCTACAGCAATACATATGCACACAGACGAAGAAAAAAAGATACCTAACTATATAGGAGGTAGCTGGGAGCCTAGGTTACTGCCCAGCTGGTACCATTTGCCTACAGTTGGCTGAAGTGTTTACTGTATCCTTATGGGCTGCAGGAGCCTTAGCTGCCACAGACCTCTTTTGAAGCCATGGACAGCCTGCCCAACTCCAAACGTATTATCTCTGTTAAAACAGTATTTTCCTTTACATGTGGTATCTATCACAAGTAGTTATTACGACATGGTCACAGGTTGTCCACCGATGTTGCTGTTTCACGTTCTAATGATGTATGGGAATCCAGTGTTAGAAAGAGGCCTCCAGGGCTGGAGAGACTGCTCAGTGGTCAAGAGCACTGGCTCCTCTTCCAAAGGTCCCAGGTTCAATTCCCAGAACCCACATGGTAGCTCACAACTGTCTGTAACTCTGGTTGCAGGGGATCCGATACCTTCAGACCAATGCACATAAAATAAAGTTAAATAATTTATTTTTAAAAACAGTAATTTAAGATTGAAGAAGAGGTACTCCTTGCACAGTTGGAGTTGGGGAAACTGCTAGGCAGAGAAATCAGCCAGGCACTCACAGTCTTTCTTGACTCTACCTATCAGCTCTGCTCCGCCCTTGGGATCAGGAAACTCTCCTTTTGTTGTTCTTGTTTCCTCCTTTGTTTGATTTCGGTTGAGACAGGATTTCTCTGTCTGTCCTGGGACTCACCCTGTAGACCAGACTCGAAGGTCCATCTGTCTCTGCCTCCCTCCCCAGTGCTGAGACTAAAGACCTGTGTCACCATGCCCTGCTCAGGGGAACTTTCCTGAGGGTGGGACAGACCCCTTTACTGTGTGAAACACCACTTCAAACCCACAGTTCAAAACACACATTGGGTCCAACCCTTACTCCCTTACAGCCTGTGGGGTAGCATGTACTTCATCTCTGTGACCAACAGTCCCTGGGATTCTATTAGACTGTGGTCCTAGAACAGTACTTTGTCTGCAAATTAGAGACATGGGGTATTTTTAGAGATTGGAGGAAAGCAATCTGTCTCGTGGGACCCAAGAGGGGACATGAAATGATGAAATCCCAGGCACAATGCAGAATGCTGCCGTGTTTGCCTTTGTCACTGAGGGTAGTTCTCTGACCACATGCCTCACCTCTATGCGGTTTGCCCATGCCCTCAGACCAAAGCGAGCAAGGGGGCAATAAACAGTGCATGCCCAGTGAATTCCCAGTCACCTATTAAACATGTTCCCCAAGAAGCCACACTGGGCTTTAGTGCCTGTAATAAAAGTGCCTTTAGAAGCTCGGTTTTACATTGGAATTTGAAGCCTTTTAGTGAAAAAAGAATATTAATGAAGAAATACAACTTCAGAAAGGAAAAAACAAGATAGTCTGCTCTAAGAAAGGCTAGTCTGAAAACTGCTATTCGCACACCTTTTTTTTTTTAAAGCAATGATTCTGTGTTTAATATATTAATAGAAATAAAATTAATGTGCACTGAAATGTAAAATTGAAAGCTAGCTGGGAGGTGGTGCACATGCCTTTAATCCCAGTACTCAGGCAGACACAGGCAGTTCTCTGTGAGTTTGAGGCCAGCCTGGCTGGTCTACAGAGTGAGTTCCAGGACAGCCAGGGCTACACAGAGAAACCCTATCTTGAAAAACCAAAACAAACCAACAAAACACAAAACAAAACAAAAAAAAACTGCTTTTTGCACTCACTCTCCCCTCCTCAAAACCTTTGATATTGGTGTAGATCAAAATTGTTATGTTAAAGCGCTGTGGAGAACCATGGCAGGCGAGGGTGACAGAGGGACAAACATGATAGGCAGACAGAGCTTAAGAGCTTATTAGAAAGGGAAGTGGGGTGGGGGGAGAGAAGAGGTAAAGAGACACAAAGACAGAGAGAGGATAGAAGAGGGAGACAGGAGTAAAGAGAGGGTAAGTGGAACAGCAGTAAAGAGAGGGTGAGTGGGCACTAGGGTCTGTCTTTTAAAGGGGTCCTTTGCACCTGCCTGCAGACTAGTAGTCATGGAACCCTGGGCTGACCAGAGTAATGCCTGAGTACATTCTGCCAGGTGACAGGGGCAGGCCAGCATAATGCCTGAATCCTTACAAAAATGACCAGTGAAGCTGGGCTAACTCCCCATCCCACCAGCCCCAATATATGTTTTTGTAATATATATTGTGCCTTAAAAATTTAAACTAATTTTTACTTACAAGTAGACTGTCATTAATTCTTAGAAATGCAATGTAGCCCCCTATTTTTCCCAAATAAGAATTATTATAGGAGAAATATATTTAAGTAAGCTCTTTGCACAAACATAAAACCCTTCTCTTGCCACAGCTGTACAATAAATTCCTGGGTTCACCTGCACGCTCTTTTGAATATTGACACTTTAGGAAAACACTATCCATATCTCTTGAGTATTCTGGGGACTTTGTAAAAGTTAATATCAACAGCATAAAACCAAGAAGGAAGATTCAAAATACAAACTTACTGCTTCATAGAGGAAGTTTTAGGAAGATGAAAGAAAGATATGCTGCTTTCTGAAATGATGTTTGGGTTTCATAGGAGCGTTCTACAACTTTTGGTTCAACCATCATGCTAATAATGTTTTTTAAACTTTGAGAGACAGCAAAATGTGAAAACCAAACAACTAGTCCAGCCAGGGTCGGGAGATGTGGGGTGTTGAAATGGAAGCTTTAAGCAAGGAAATTCATCTAAGGCCACTCCAAATCTAAGAAATGACTTATTTTATAGGTAGTGGATATAAAGAGGGAAACTCACAATTTACAGCTTGCAAGAGTCTCTTTGTCCTTTCCCTCTCCTCCTGGTCTCGATAGCACTGCCCTCTCCTTAAATAATGCCCAAACCAAATCCTCTGAGCCCACTCCTTCCTTAATTCTCTCCTCTTATTTAAGGCATCTTCAACTCCAGCTTGCTAAATCCTGTTTACAAAGGCACCTCCAGGTGCTCTGTTCATTGGAGCCCCAGGAACAAGGGCCTACATAAAGGCCTTTATGCAACCTGGCTGTAACCCAGAAAGCTATGCAGGCTCTTGCAGAGGTCAGAACCCTAGAAAAGAGGGGGCTAGGACTAGGTAGGCAGGGCTCATTCACCACTGGGGCAGCAAAAGACGCTTACTGCAATGGTCCCCTGCTGCATCAAGCATGGTTAGCTGCAGCAGTGCTGGGACCCTGTCTGTGTAAAACCCACACCGCTTTAAACAGAAGCAAAGGGAAGGACGTAACAATGACACCGGGGGAAGGGACAGTGTAAACTGGAGGGACAGTTTCAGGCAAGGATGGTTCTTTTCCTCATCAAAGAGACAGGTCATTGTCAACATGAGGAAGGCAGTTAAGAAGTTACAGTCACCCAGGTCAGTGTCCCAAGTTACTAAGAGACCAGAGACTCAAGGTCATCTTTGGCTGTATTACAACTTCAGCCTAGGATACATGAAATCCTATTTCTAAAATTTAAAAAGTGGTATAGACACAAAGAGAGAAAAAGAGAGACAGACAGACAGACAGACAGACAGACAGACAGACAGACAGACAGATCACGGCTTAAGACCTCTAAACTTCACTGATATGCATAGCCTACATATATATTTGTTATCTGGGGTATTTATGTGGAATTCTGAGAGTTTATTTTTAATTTTTTGGTTTTTCAAGACAGGATTTCTCTGTGTAGCTCTGTCTGTCCTGGAACTCACTCTGTAGACCAGGCTGGCCTTGCATGCACAAGAGATCTGCCTGCATCTGCCTCTGGAGTGCTGGGATTAAAGGTGAGTGTCACCACTGCCCGGCAGTTTGGGTTGGGGGTTTATGTCCATCCCACCATCAGTTTGGATGACAATGTCTAGGAAGCAAATAAAATCCTCATAGAATGACAGTGGTTGACAGCAGCACACTTGTGCTTACTCAGCATTCCTGTGTCACCAACCACATTACACACATCTAGACACAAGAAACTAACTTCAGGGGCTGGAGAGATGGCTCAGTAGTTAAGAGCACTGACTGCTCTTCCAAAGGACCCAGGTTCAATTCCAGGCACCCACAAGGCAACTCACAGCTGTCTGTAATTTCAGTTCCAGAGGAACCAACACCCACAACAAAATACCAATATACATAAAATAAAAATAAATTTAAAAAAGAAAGAAACTAACTTAAGTGCCTAAAATAATCTGACAAGCTAAGGACAGCTGATTTCTAGACATGAGTTAAGTACTGGAATTTCATTTCTACTTATATTTCAGTTGGCAGAGTATAATTTAGGAAGTTTCAGAATAGCTTAAAATGAGGAATTCTCACATCCACCCTCATTCTTTCTCCTTGGCTACTTCAATTCACTCTCCACCTGTAAAGCCCCTGCTTGGGTATCAGATAGCTGAAGGGCTAGCTGTTACTTCAGGAAGCTCGCGAGCGCACACACACACACACACACACACACACACACACACACACACACACACACACACAGTAGGGGGTGAGAGAGAGACAGAGACATCTAGACTTTGTCCAGGCTCCTTTGAACAGAGTTGCTAGGGGCTAGTCCAGCCCTGGAGTTGGCTGCTAATGAGTGTCTGTCTCGTGCCTAAATGAGATTTCCCAAAGCAAACTGCTCAGGTTTTAGAAAAGAAATTCTCTATGCTGATATATCACTGGCTCATGATGATTTGTACCCAGCAAACAATCAAAGGGTTTCCCTAGTGCATCCGGTATCTGTCAGTTCAAAAGCATAGCTATGGTTATCTTGCCTTACAGTTCTGTGTGCTGTATATAGTAAGCTGGAGAGAATGTTTGCATCTGGGAAGTACTCCCTGGGCTGTTAAGAGAGGTCCTGAGGGATGAACAAGAGGAGAAAGGGAGTTCAGGGGAGAAGTCTGAAGGCCAGAGCATCAAACGGCATCATGGGTCAATGGGATAGCATAACTAAAAAAAGGGCAAGTAATCCACAGACCCAGAGAGGCAGTTGGTGGACAGTGGTGGCCTTCATGCCATGGCTGGCTGGGGTAGAAGTCCCATTGCTGCATATGGGGAAGAGGCCAAACAGGAAATGTTGGGTCCACTAACCTTGGCCCTAGGTCTTTGCCACTAACTTAGAATCACATTCCAGCAGGGCCAACTCAGAGTGTAGACTCCAGAAATAGCACAGACAATTGGAGCCCTGGCTGCAGCACTTACTAGGTGACCTTAGACTTGTCACTTCCCTCAAGTGAAGTGAAGGAAACAACTTGAGTGTGAGGCAGGAGCTTAACACTGATCTGAACCACACAGCCCTTGGCATCTTAAATCCGACACTTCATAGGGGGCACTGAGAACAGCTCTTGCTATAAAGCAAATGCATGTTGAATCTTAGCTCCTATTAGCACTTAAAATCATTGCATTTTTATGGGGAGAGAATGATGACTGTGTTGAGGAATTATTATATCCGACTCATGGTATCCACGTAAACGTTCATCCCCATGTAAAATCTCAGGAAGAAAAACCTAGTGTGTGATGTTATTAGTCAGAGATAGAAGTCTAGCTGCAATTAGGACAACTAACTCCCACCAGTTGGTACTGATTCTGCCTGTTCCTGCTGGAGAAAGTGTTTGTCCTTTTCAACCTTGAAGCTCTGAGCAGTGTTGATGAGAACCCTCCCAGCTGCCACCTCCCATGAGAGGCAGCAGCGAGGCCTCAGGAGGAAGGTGAAGTGCTCTTGGTATGTGAAGGGCACTGACTCTGAAAAGGCATGTGACCTAGGTGACAGTGAGTTCTGCTGGCCCAAGACCTTGCAAGGTAAGACTGCATCAGTGACAGGTCCTTAACAGCATGGGTTCAACTGGAGTGCATTCAGATCTTGCCTGCTACATCCTTGCTGGCAGAGTGTGCACAGGGGAGCAGGAGGTGGAGTGTGTAAGGCTGGACAGGATCAAGCCGGACAGTGTTCAGAACCCCAGCTGTCCCTGCCAATGAGGATTTTAATTGCTGGTGCCTAGAAAACTTGAAGACTGAAGTCTTTTGGGGGGATACACTTTTATGTGGACTGTAAAATTTTATTTTAAAAAAATACGTAATATATTTTTATGTTCATTGGTGTGGTGCCTGCATGTATATCTTCCTGAGGGTGTCAGAAGCCCTAGAACTGGAGTTACAAACAGATGTGAGTTGCTATGTGGGTGGTGGGACTTGAACCTGGGTCCTCTGGAAGAGCAGCCAGTGCTCATAACCACTGAGCCTCTCTCTCCCCGTCCACACCCCCTCCCCAGAAAGATATTCAGGCTTCTTAGGACCTAGATAAAGATTCAGATAGATTTAGGAAAGAAGGGCAACTTGATGACTTAGAGGTAAAATAACTATGACTGTTGTTTTCCACCTGCTTTTTAACAGGTATGGTTATCACTTGGTATCTGAGGACAGGTTTCTCCTGCTCCCGCCCCTCTGCCAGTCTGAAACCGTGGCTATTCGAGCCTGTGTGTAAAATGCATGATCTTTGCATATAACCTCCACACACCTTCCTTTAGACATACTCAGCTCTAGATTTCTCATAATTAATACCTAATCTGGCAACAATACACTGTCGCCAATGTAAGTTGCGATTGTCCTTTGTCATCTGTGGAATGCTGAGAAACAGTGTGTGTGATGGATGTGATGGGTACCATTGCAACACCATGGGCCTGACTCCAGGTGGCTAATTTGAGGACCTCCTGTTCTATGTACCTGTGTGAGCACCTGTCTGATGACTAGGTGGGAAGACAGTACAAGAGGTAAAGCTGAATGACAGAAAGAAGCCTGGGCCAGGAGGCCCCCAGGATGGAAGCCTCCTGCCCACCTCCAAGTCAGTAGGGACAAGTTGTGAAGCCAGGCTGGGGTGTCTGAATCTAATCTCATTTGATATATAAGGAGAGAGTGGGAGCAGGTGACTTTGGTAATAATAAAATGACCTACAGATATCTGTCCTAATGACTAGAAGTATCATGTTTCCGCACTGCCTGCAGACCTATGACTCATTGCTTTCCCGACTCATCAAAGACACCAACAATTACTTTAGAACTACACGAAATAACAACAGCAAACCAGTTTCTTGTTAAAAGAAGTGTGGTCAGAGATTTGGCATTTCATACCCTTCCGTCCTGTCAGGGCCCTGGGCCTTTCACAAAAGACCTGTTGTTACGTTTCTTAGCATCAAGACATATATCCTATTATGGTTTCTTACTCCCATGTATGAAGTCTTGGCTACATAGACATACTTTAGACTAAAGGCCACCAGCATTGCCATTCAAGATCAGTACTTTCGGGATACCTCCATAGTGAGGAAAAGTAACTTTAAGAGAGAGATTTTTATTAAAAAGGTTAAGTTTCTGGGGTGAAGCAAATTGGGACTTTAGAGACCAAAGTGACTTTGATGACTGATCACAGCTAAGGTGCGGAATGGAATGTATCCCTGATTTGAAAGCGGTGAAATCAGTATTTTTTACCACCTACCTTCATTTGTAAACGCTAATATTTATGCTTGAAAATAAAAACTTTCCGCTAGCAAGCTGGCAGCCTTGCTGGTCTTAAAGGCTACTTTGCCTTTCAAATGCAAAACAGAAGAGCTGATGTGGCACATTTGGGAGAGTCCTGGCTTCTTACTGACCTTAAGGAGCCGGGGCACGGCCCTTACTCTTTGAAGGCCTGCAGGCCATGAGCCTATTATCGGGATTCTAGCTGGCCCTGGCCATGATGTCTCTTCCTGGAGTCCTCTCTCAGGGTCCCGTTCACCTGCCTCATACCACAGCTTTCTTTATACTTTCATGTGCAGATTCTAGCCACAGTCTTTCTCTACTTTACAGCTTATTTGCTCTTAGGCATGACTTTCTCTTTGTAGGTGTCCAGGAAACTGTTCCACTTCCAAGCCGGATGTCGGCGTTATTCCGCATTCCTTAGTGCTCTTGCCTAGGAACCGGAAGATAAAGTGGGAGAGTTTTGTTTTGTTTTTTAAGTTCCTGTAGCCACCACATTTGGGAGGCATCCAAAGGGTGCTTATGTTGGCTGAAGTCAAAAGGGTCACAGATTCTCAAGCAGATCCAACTGGCTCTTGATTGCCATTGCCTCATGGGAGAAATCAGGACAACAACAGACAGACGTGCCCAGAAAGGTGACTGACAGTGTTAGGATGGAAAAATTCAGCCCAATTCCCCAGAAAACCCAGGAAGCTGGGAGTCTTAAATCCCAAGCTGATGGTCGCTTACTTTAATGTTTACAGTAGTGAATGAATACCCAGAAGCCTGTGCGAAAGCAGACTTCCTGGGCTAAGAGCAGGGTTGGATACTTTAAAGTAATTGGTCCACACTGGATGCTACGAGGTGACTGGTTCACGATGTGCGGGCTTTGCTGTAACCCTATAAAAGCTGTCTCAATTCTGTGCCAGAGGTCCTCAGCCCTCTACCCTGCATGGCGTATGGCTGACGGCCCCAGTATACTGGAATATAAAGGGCCTTAAGCGTTTGCATCAAGACCGCTTCTCGTGAGTGATTTGGGGGGGGCGCCTTTCCTGAGTGGGAGCTCGAGGGACCACGCTCTCGCGGGTCTTACAACAGCACAGGCTTTCTATACTTGACTTCAGATCTGTACAATAATACCTAAAGTTATCTACCACCAGTCCCATTTTACAGAAGAAAACAAGGCCAGCTTCAATTAACTTGGGGAGAACAGGAATGCTGGTTCCGAATCCAGGCTTTTCCCGCACCGGCCTGGGTAAGTGAAATCATTTCAGTGAGTGGACAAAGTGTGTCCATCTCTTAGAGGGAGGAGGAAGGTGGGTGGACACATCCTTTCTCTGTAGGCAAAGACCACAGCTAGTGAGAGCACCAAAAGGAAGCTATATGTAGACCATTTTACTTGCAAATCTAACAGGCGATGAGTAGAGCCCATGGTATGTATATTCCTCTTAAACAGCATACCTCTTACCAAGTGCAGCGCACTGTGCCCAATTCCATCTACATTAGTGCAGCTACGGGGGACAGTCTTCAAGGGACCTTTAATAACACAGATGGTTACAATTTGCCAGCATTCCCTGGTTTCTGGGTTACCTACCTGACTGTGTTTTTCTTCGTCTGGGTTTGTGTCTTTCCCTTCCCCCAGTCTCCACTATGAAAATACTAGCCGATTTCCTAGGATCTGTGTGACTCCTTTCTCAGAGGCACTCCTACCGTTCTTTCTGAAAAACCTCGGAATGTTCAAAAAGGCATCAATCATCTGCTACAGCCCTGAGCGCCTTTTAGCTCAATAAGCATACCAATACAATGAAAACAAAAGTCTCTTGGGTTTGACAACGGCTCAGCCATTAAGAGTAATTGTTGCTCTTGCACAGGACCCAGTGTCAGACACCCACAAGATGGTCACAACTGTCTGTAACCACAATTCCAGAGAAATAAATACTGACAAAATAACAATAGTCATAAAATACTATGTATGTAGTCTCCCCTTCCGGCCTAGCAGTGTTCTGAAAACAGTATCCGCCCCACCCATCCTGATGTCCTGTGCACAGGTAGGTAGAATTGAATTAAGGTTGCCACCTGCCATGCCAAGAGAACAGATCAATAAGGGAACAATTACCAGCAAACCTGGGCCCTGAGTTTGATTCCCAGCACTGCAAAACAAAACATATTCTAACTTTGTTAGAAGTCAATCTGAGGTCTGTCTTTTTTAAAAAAAAATTCTCCCACATGTCCAAACAAAGGCCTGTTAGCTGGCTTTTGTAAGCCCAGGTTGCACTCCTTGTCCCCATCATTCTTTCAAGATCTGTCCTCGAATGCTCTAGCCATTTTTTCCCCCTGAGTTGTGAACTAAGTTTTTGACACTTGCCATAAACTGCAGTGGATCACATATGGCTATCCTGAATTCCCAATCAGATCGACTGCAGAACTCAGGCTGTCTGATAGGTGCTACTGTTCAGGTTACTAAGAACGACTCTCATATTTTGAGCAGGGTCTCTGAATGCTCTTGGGGAATGGGGCCACACATGTCTGCTGAAGCATGTATGTGGAGGTCGGAGAAAATGTGAGGGACTTGGTTCTCTTTTCACCATTTGGGTCCTGCAAGTTTACCTCGGGTCACCAGTGCCTTCCTCTGATGAGCCGTCTTGTTGGTCCTAATCCCTGGTTGACACTAACAATCCTCAAGATCATGTCACTTTGTTCCTCAGCCTGGCTGGTCCTGAATGCCTGCTCTACTACAGTATGTCCCCAAAGTCTTGACACCATCACTGTGAGCCTCTTCAGGGGAGGGATCGAGTGTGCTTACTTTATCTCCTATCCATACAACAACTGCCAGATCATGATTTTTTAAAATTCATGGTAAGATTCCGCTCTTTCTAAAATGGACGTGTCTCAGGCTTTGCTTAGTGTGCTTTGTTCGCCCCTCCCATTCCCTGCCCACATCCACCATGTCTATCTCTGGTCTATACTCGTACTTGTGCTTTGGTCCATAGTCACATTCCTGTCTGAGGGAGCACCGGCCTCTTTCCCATGTGTAGGAAGGGAAAACCATGACAGGCCTTGGAGCTTCCCAGAAGGAACTGTCTGAGCCACTGATTTATACCCTTGGTTTCCCCATTAACTGACTGCCAGGTTTCAGGAAACTGGAGCCAACCCAAGTGGGGCCCCTGGCAGCTGCTGGTGTGAGCCAGAGCCTGTTGACCAGTATGTAACAGTTGTGGAGCAGAGGGCTGGAGTGGGTGGGGTGGAGGCAGGGAGGGAAGGAAATGTGTCCTGAATCCTCACAGTAGCTAAGTAGGGTGGTTCTGCTTCCTCACAGTTAGCAGACTCTTCCATACAGTGCTGTGTTAGAGAGACCAAGAGGCTGCTGGATTTCAGCCTCCCTCAATATCTGAAAAATATGTAGGAGACAAAAACCAAAACAAAACAGTAACCTAGAGAAATATAGTAATCAATGTTACTTCTTACACATATACACTCCCCCATCTACCCCATATACACACTCATCCATCCATATACACAGATACACACTCATCCACACCCTCACACACATACATATTCACCCATTCACCATACACACACACACACACACACACACACACACACTCAGCCATCTACCCCTCACACACACTCACCCATCTACCCACTCATCCCTTCCACATACACACTCACCCATCTCCCTCCCACACACATTTAAGAACCTTTACTTCCTGACACATAAGAAATATAATATATAATGTCATACAGATTTTAAGAGTCCATCTTTTAAACTAATTTTACAATGACAATAAATCAGGCAACTTGAGTTATACAGTGAAGAGAGAATCTTGGTCTGTTTTACACATGTATGCTATATGCTTTACCACAATTAAAACTATTTTCATCTTAAAAAGCAAAAAAAACAAGAAGTAAAGAAAGGGAAAATAGCCCAATTCCTACATGAGAGACTGCTGCTGGGCTGTAAACCCACCACTCGCCCCATCCAACTTTGAGCCTTCTGGCCTGGAGCACAGTTGTTATATTAAAATATCCTTCTTTACATGTAGACAAAGCAGGGAAACACAGAAAGACATGAGTTTACAGAAACAGAAGGGAGAGCTCACAGCCATCTTCTTGGGAGTCTGTCACTCAACCTCTGTCCAACACAGAATTTTTAACGTTACTCATGCAGAATGGAGGAAGTTCCTGAAGACTGAGCTAGCAGTCTACATTAAGGCCCTACCATGTGATTCAAACTTAGAAGTCTTGTAGTGATCCAGGGAGGATGGTCATTGCAATGAGCAAGAGTGTGGAGAAAGGACTCCAACCCCATGTCCCTCTAAGCCTTCTCCCCATACCCATCCCACTCCAGGCCAGGCTACTGATCCAGAGAGGACTCCAACCCCATGCCTCCCTAAGCTCCACCCCACCCACCCACCCATCCCACCCCAGGCCAGTCTAGTTGGTTGGCTAAGCAGTTTCTATTAGTCTACTGTAATGCTGGGAAGGATTTGTTTTTCAGCCTGGCCCAATTTGGAGTTGTTTTTCTTTTGGAGATGGCTGAAGGGATAGGCGGCAAATGTTCTAACTCATGCTTCCTTTAGCCCTGAGAATTCTAGGATGCAGGCGATGTTCATGAGGTATGAGATGAGGTCCTCTTCCCTTATGAAGAATAATGAAACCAGGGACCGGAGAGATGGCTCAGCAGTAAAGAGCACTGGCTGCTATTCCTGAGGATCTGGGTTCAGTTCCCAGCACCTACTTGGCAGCTCACAGCCATCCACACTCCAGTCCCAGTGGCTCCTATGTCCCCTTTTGGTCTCCAGGTGTACCACACATTTATGTAGTGCACAGACATACATGCAGGCATGTACTTATACATGTAAATAAAATTTAAAAATAAAGGAAAGTGAAACCAAAGTAGCTTTTTATAGGAGGGGGTGCAAGTCTATGTTACACATGAAACATGCCACGTGACATGTTCTTTGTCCTTACTCAAACCAGCCATGGAGTTACAATGTCTGCCACCCAATTTGGAGTAATGGTATGGTTCAGAGTGAGAGGGGCTTAAAACTTTAGAAACATACAGTTGGGGGCTAGAGAGATGGTGCAGAGGTTAAGAGTGCTTGCTACTCCTCTAGAGGGCCCAACACCCATGTTGGGCAGCTTATTAACCTGTAACTCCAGCTCCAGAGAGATCTGACGCCCTCTTCTGGCCTCTATGGGCACCTGCACCCACATGACATACACCATGACATTCAAAATACATTTTAAAAAATCAAACTAAAAACTCACATAAAAAAAATCAAAGTATATCTTTAAAAATACATTTGTTGAGGCTTCCATGTTAACAAAAAGGTTAAGTATTTTGGGGTTTTTTTTGTTCTCTTTTTGAAGTGTATTTGAAGGCATGGGTCCTGCCTTCCATCCTTCCCACTTTTCCTTGCTTTCTTCTGCTTTGTTTTAATGTCTCAAGTCATAGTCTACACAGCCCAGGCTAGCCTCAAACACACAATTTTCCTGCTGCAGACTCCCAAGTGCTAGGATCACAGGCACAGGTATGCAATTTTGATTTTTTTTTTTTTTTTAATTTTTGTTTTTTCAAGACTAGGTTGCACTGTGTAGTCCTGGCTGTCCTAGAACTCTCTCCATAGACCAGGCTGGACTCAGACTCAGAGATCTACCTGCCTCTGCCTCTTCCCAAGTAAAAGGGACCAAAGGCATAGGCCATCACACTTGCTTGGCCTGGGCTATGTCTCTATGGATAACATTTATCTTCCTGGCATGTATTCATTGTATACTCTGTGATGAAATCTTCTCCAGAAGACTGGAAGAAGGCCTCCTCGCCTGGACTGAATGAATGATACCCAGAAGTCTGGACTGAATGAATGACACCCAGAAGCCATTTATAAGAATTAGAGACTCTTTGGGAGATTGAGAGAAGACAGCTAGGTGGTCCAGAGCAGGGAAGACAGCACAGATGAAGGAGGATGTGAGGATGAAGGAGGATGTGATGGAGCTAGTGAAAAGGCCTGGCAGGCACTGAGCGTGAAGGTTTTCCCAAGTCCTACTGAGGCGTCAAAGTCTACCCTGAGGGCAGCTGGAAACCATTGGAAATCTTTGAGCAGAAGGGCAGGATTACTTTGTAGAGGCCACTGGTGGAGATGAGCAAGGTCAGAAAGGCGGTTGGGACACAGAGTACAGCCTGGACTTGATGATGGCCTTGTGCTTGGAAAGTAAGCTCTGCTAGTCCTGCGATCTCTCACCAGCTGTTCACTTGTGTTGCTTGTCTGGCTTCCACACTTGACTTGGGGCTAGGCTTCTAGCACCCAGTACCTGGCACACAGGTGCCTCTCAAATATTTGCTAAACAAACATGAACGGTTGAATGGCTGAGCTCGGCTGAGGCCAGGGTTAAAGGACTGCCACAGAAGGGGAGGAAAGGTGGAGAAGCACAAAGGACAGGGCCTTCCAGTCTGCCTGAGCCATTTAAACAGCAGTGCCCCTTAGCACGCCTGTCCTTAAGATGTCTGTATGGTTCAGTGTGTTGTATCTATTAAATATCAAAAACCTTTTCTAGATAAAATATTCTTCTTAAAAGTATGCTAATCGATTTTTCCCATAAATGTGTAGCATTTTGCAGCCATCACCATATCCCAGTCCTAGGATACTTTCATCACCCTGTAACTTCTCGTCCCCATTCCTGCATCCATCTTCAGCCCCAGGTTATGGACAAACATCTCTTCAACTCCACAGATTTATCTTTTCTAGGTCTTTCAAATAAACAGAGCCACATAATTTAGACTTTCCACTGGCTGCCCTTCACTAAGTATGTCTGTTGTACAGCAAACGTCAGTAGCTTGCTCCTTTTTATTGTTGAATAGTGTACCGTTGTGTAGATGCACAACACTGGGTTTGTTTATTTACCAACTGATACATGGCTTGGTTGTCCCCATCTTTTGTCTGTTTTGAGTAATGCCACCTTTTACATTTATGTGCTTGTCTGTGAGTGATCAGGCTGATGAATTTGTTAAATTTGACTAAGAACAGAAGAAAGGGTCAAGGAAGAGACCCAGATGTTTAGCTTAAGCAGTAGAATGTGCAATAATCCCAAATTCATGAAGCTAGGTACAATAGAGGAAGCATATGGGTGGGCACAGCCAGTGGAGCCAGTGCAGTCTTGGAACCTTCTGTTAGCTTCCTCAAAACACCTGACAAACTTACGACATTATTTTGAGCAGCTAGTCCCACAGTAGGATGCCCTCTTGGGCATAGTCATAGTAATGCCTTGTGATACAGACTCCTCTCTCTATGAATGTGACCACAGGAGAAATTCATATAATGTCCTATTGAATGATCATTTTTGTTTACTTGGCAATTATAACATCTGTCATGTATACAGCACTTCTTTTTCATAAGTTGTGTTAGGTATAAATAACAAAGTGTACTAACTGTTGTACCTTAACAACAGTTGTAGCATGAAGTGTACTCAAAGGGCTATCCCTTGGCCAACATCATCCTTCCACACAACTCTTTTTATCTTGCAACTCTTTTGCCCATTAAGGAATCCTTAAATCCTTCCATGCCCTGCCCCCATCAACTACCATTCTACTTTGCTGGACCTGACTTCTTTGAATATATATATATATATATATATATATATATATATATATATATATTCATACAGTATCTGTTTTCCTAAGATTGGTGTGTTCTATTTACTGTAATGCCCTCAAGGTTCATTCACACTGTAGCCCGCAAGATGATTTCCTTCCTTTTCAGGGCCAACTAATAAATAGGCCACTGTATATCATAAGTTGATAGGGGGCTGGTAAGACAGCTATGCTAGTTAGTTTTTGTTTGGTTTTTGTTAAAACTTGACACAAGCTAGGGTCATCTGGGAAGAGGGGGCTGGAAAGATGGCTCAGAGGTTGAGAGCACTGACTGTTCTTCCAGAGGACCAGAGTTCAATTCCCAGCAACCACATGGAGGCTCCCAACCATCTGTAATGAGATAAGGCACCCTCTTCTGGCCTGCAGACATGTATGCAGACAGAACACTGTATACATAATAAAGAAATAAATCTTAAAAGTCTCTAACAGACTGGCCTGTGGTGGGCAAACCTGCAAAGCATTTTCTTGATTAATGGTTGATGGGAGAGGACCCAGCACAGTGGGCTGTCCGTCCCTGGGCAGAGTCCTGGCAGGGGTGTATAAGAAAGCAGGTTGAGAGAGCTATGAGCAGTAAGCCAGTAAGCAGGATTCCCCATAGCCTCGGCTTCAGTTCCTGCCCTGTTCACTTCCCTCAGGATAGTGACCTGAGAGTTATAAGATAAAACAAACCTTACTGTCCTCTTTGTCGTGGTGTTTGCTGACAAACTGAGTTCAATACCTGGGGTCCACATGAATGTGCTATGACACCCACATGTGCACTGTTGACGTATACATGCGTGCACCCATGCACACTCACAAATATAGTAAAATTAAAGAACAGATGAGGTAAATATAGCCAAAGTGCTTCATGAAATCCACCACTATGCCAATAAAAAGTATAACATGAGGAGCTGACTGATCTTCAACTTAGGCAAGCTGAAATACACAAACCATCTTTATAATACACAATCACACAGCTGCACTGTGTGAGCCCAGAATTCCTGAATGCTACACAGACAATTCAGAACACAGCACCTTTTTTTTTTTTTTTTGGAGGCCTTTGGGCATGCCCCTTTAAATCATTGAATACTTCAGCCTGAACATTTCCCTTCTTTCACCATAATCCATGGGGTCATGCTCTGACCTGGGTCTGTTTGGCTCTGTGATAAAAATGTCTAGCTGGAACTTCATGGCGCACTTCAAGTTTTCTGTAATATGCAGGGTCAGGCAGGTCAGTGCTGATAACTGCAGGATTTCAGGACAACACTTACCAGAAATCGAAGGGATGACATGGGGTCAGGATGTCACACCTGATGGCAAAGAGAAAGATGACCCCAGCAAGGAACAGGGGAAAGTTTTGAATTTTGTGTTACCAAGGAAGGATATAAGCAAGGCCCAAGCATCTCAAAAGACAACAAACAAACAAACTGTGCCTTTCACACATAGAACAGACAGTTCTTGGAAAAATACCAGAACAGGGCAAGGTATCTGTTCTATCAGGCTCAGGAAGACTGATCACACATGGGAGGAATTAAGATAATAAACTCGGCAAGCTTCAGTAGCCATAAACACCAGAGAACACAGTTCTTGTTGTAGACAAGGCACAAAGCAAGAAGTCCATAGGACCCCCAGGCAAGGCTCACACTCCTGGGACAATCATGTACAGTTGGGCCTTCCAGCACCTTCTCTCCTCCAAGTTACTGGTTCTCCTGACAAGACCATACTTAGGTTCAGGGTGCTCCAGGAATGCCACAGCTTCCTGGTGCACCTGCCCAGATGCCACACCTGTAACTGGTATGGAAGGTGGGTCAAGAAATTAAACATAAGCTATCAAAAGTAGGGAGATAGGAAATCGAACCAAACTTGCCTGGCTGCCTGCCTGGTCACATTGGCTGAGTTTGGCATGAATAAGCGTCTCTCAGGTAGGAATGCTGCCAAGTTGAAATGATTCCTTCATTTGAGGCCTAGGGCAGAAGACTGTTATTACTCAAGAACACATAAAGTCCAGTCCTGTGTTATTATGTGAGCAATAAATGTATCCTGCCTAATTTTGCATGGCATTGGCAGCTACAGTAACCAAATAACAACCAGAAAAGCCTAGAGCCTGTTTAGGGTGGGGACACTGGTCAGTGGTCTTCAGTTTGGGCTCATTTGAATTACCTAAGCAAGCAGCCTTTAAACCAAGACTTAGTTAGGGCCCTGGGATCAGAGAAGTGGGAAGACTGTATTGTATGTATACAGCTAAAGTTGTTTTTTAGTATGCATGAAGTTTCGGTTTTGCAAGGTAAGCCATGGGAGATCCATTCCTAATGTACAACCTTATGAATATACTTAGCTTTTGGCAGTGTCGAGATGGAACCCAAGGCCTTGCACATACAAGGTAAATGTTCAAAAATACTTGATAGTACTGAACTGTCCACTTAATTGGCTGGGTCAGTAACTAATGCTATGTGTATTTATTCATGTGTTTGTTTTAGCTACAATTAAACAAAAGCACACAGAATCTCAGCACTGATTCCAAATCAAGTGAATAATAATTCCTGGGAATGGATTCCAGGCATCACCATTGTCATTAATCATTTAATAATAGCACAGACACTGTTATCTTTGAAAGCTCTGCTAGGCTTCTCACAGGGAGGCAAAAGAAACAGACTCGGGGCTGGAGAGGTGGCTCGAAGGCTATGGGCACTTATTGCTCTTACAGAGGACCTGGGTTCGCTTTTCAGCACCCACTTCTCACAACCACCTATTAACTCCAGTTTCAGGGGATCAATGTCCTCTTCTGGCCTTTGTAGGCACCAGGCATGTGGTCACTTACACATATGTAGGTAAAACAGCCATACATTTAAAAATAAGATCAATAAAGTGTATTAAAAATAAAAATATGATTATTTGATTGAGAGTTACAACTATCAGTCAACTCTAAATTCTGGCTACACATATGGAAAAAGAGAGTCACCAGTCAGAAACACCCACACAGAAACGACACAAATGTGTGTGGCTCACTGAACTCTCTAGATGGGAGATTGCCTCTTCCAACTAACCCAACTTTACAAATACAAAATGTTTTCTTTACTTAAATGCATAACGTTCTAGCTGGTAAGATGGCTCAGTAGTCTAAAGTGTTTACCAGGTAAGCCTGGCAGACTGTTGGATCCACAGAACCCATGAGGAAGGACAAAACTGACTCCCAAAAGCTGTCCTCTGAGCTGGGCCAGACAACTCTTTGAGTTTGACCAGCCTGTTCTACAGAGCTGGGCAGCTAAGGCTACACAGAGAAACCCTGACTTGAAAAACCAAAAAAGGAAAGACGGAAGGAAGGAAGGAAGGAAGGAAGGAAGGAAGGAAGGAAGGAAGGAAGGAAGGAGAAGAAAAACTTGTCCTCTGACCCTCACAGCATGCCCACACTCACCTACCTTCAAAAGATACACAATATTAATAATACATTTTTAAAAATCATACATTTTTTAATTAGCTATGTCCATGAGGAAAAGGGTATTTTCTGAAGTTATAGGAATGCTGATAACCACAAGAATCCCATGCAGCTCGCCCACTGTGTAAACCTGGCTTGCTATCTACAGCTGCCAGGAAATGAGAGCCAAGCATTCTTGGGTACATAGGCCAGATAAGAAACTGGAAAAGGTGTCTCAATTCAGCATGGGAGGTAGTCTATAGAGCAGTAGGAGCTTTGGGGTAGAAACATGACAGGGGGTGATGGCTCACTGGAATGTCTTCATCCTGTCCAGAGAAGCATTCTAAGGACCATCACCCAGTAAAATCTGTGTTCCCAGCTTTTCAGACAGAAGCTGGACGTTGGAATTTTTCTGTGATATTTTCCAACCTCCTTTAGTTGGGAGGAATTGTTTAATTTGGCATTATGTTTTCTACTTACTGTTTTTTGGTTTTGTTTTGTTTGTTTTTAGGTTTTTCAAGACAGGCTTTTCTTTGTGTAACAGCTCTCCTGGAACTGGCTCTGTAGACCAGGCTAGTCTTGAACTCACAAAGATCAGCCATCCTCTGCCTCCCATGTGCTGTGATTAAAGGTGTGCACTGCCACCTCCCAGTTTTTTTTTTTTTTTTTTTTCGGGAGATATGTTTTTAGTGTAGAAAATGTCAACAAGGAACAAAATAAATTGTGAAGTCTCCCAGAATCTCACCTCCATAACTCTTTTTCCACTTTTTATATTCTCTTATCCATAACTTTGTAGATTTAGAAGTACAGTGTACATTTTAATGTGTTTTCATTTTTGCTGTTGTTGTTTTGAGACAGGGTCTCTCTACAAAGGCCCAGCTGTCCTGGAGCTCACTATGTAGACTAGGCTGGCCTTGAACTCACAAGAGCTCCTCTTGTCTCTGCCTCCCAAGTTCTGGGAGTAAAGGTGTGCACAAGCTCCATTTGATTTTTTTTTTTTATAACCCTTTTTACAGGTTGCTATTTTTACAGTAAGATTCGTGTGTGTGTGTGTGTGTGTGTGTGTGTGTGTGTGTGTGTGTGTGTGTGTGTGTGTGTGTGTTGTATGTATACCGGTGCAGAGGCTAGAGGAGCACTGTCCACCTTATTCTTTTGAGGCAAGGAGTCTCGCTGAGCCTGGAGATAGGCTGGCAGACACTGAGCCCCTGTGATCTTCCTGTTTCTGTTCTGTGCACCCCTCAGTGCTGCGGTTATGAGCATGCACATACCTATGCCCAGCTTTCTAAGTGTAACCCTAGGATCTGAACTCAGGTCTTCCTTTTACACAGCAAGCACGCTTACCTGCTGAGCCATCTCCCCAGCCGGCAAGGTCTTTCCTCCCCTGCCCCCTCAGTTTTTGGGTTTTGCTTTGGAGGCTGTCCTGGAACTCACTCTGTAGACCAAGCTGGCCTCGAGCTCACAGAGATCCACCTGCCTCTGCCCCCAGAGTGCTTTTTTAATGGGTGGTTTCTGGTTTACAAATTGACACAGATTTTTGTTTGTTTGTTTTTAATACCTCTATTTTCCAATGTTATTATTTTTTATTTTTATTTTATTTTTACTATTTCTCAGTGCTATGGGGTTCTTTGTTCTTTGTAAAACTGACATACAAAGGAATAGGTCTTATTATGGCAAGTTCATACATACTTTGTTTTTCTTGACACCCTCTTGTCTCCCCTCTCCTGCTGCTCCTATCCCTCATCCTCCTGCCCTCTCCTGCTGGCCCTCTTCATCCTCCAGGGGCCCCGGCTTCTGCTCTCATGTCACATGTATTCTGATACTCTTTTTAGCCCTCTCCCCAGTTCTCCCTTAAGACCACCTTTTCTCATTTTCTATCTTTAAGTATTAAATATTAAAAATTAATTCAACTAGGGACAGAGAGATAACTCAGTGGTTCAGAGCACTGGCTGCTCTTCAGAAGACTGTTGTTTGATTCCCAGCATCCACATGGTGGCTCATAACCATCTGTGACTCCAGTTCCTGAGGTGCCAGTGTCCTCTTCTGATCTCTTGGGCACCAGGCACAGAAACACAGGCAGGCAAAACATTTATACACATTAAAAAATAATGGTTTACAAGTCTAATTTGAAAAATTAATTCAACTAAAAACAATGATATAAGCAGGCATGGTGGCACATGCCTGTCGTCCTGGCATCTGGAAGGTGGAAGCAGGAGGCTGGCCAGCTAAAATGCAGCCTGAGCTAACCCTGCCCACGGCCCGTGCGCACCCCCCCCTACTCCCCCACACACAAAGTAACTCTTCACCTGAAGGGTGGCTTTAAGAATAGGAGGGCTTACTTGCCCATTTTCCACCTCCTTTAGTAAAACGGGTCTTCCTTTTTGGTTTCTACTTAACTGTTTCAAAGCCAAGACCTCACACAGAATGCACAACCAATGCAACAACCAGACAAGCTGTAAATATGTACAGTTGGCATGGTAGCCTGCAAAAAGGATTGCAGTAGATATAATTTAAAGAAAAAATGCCTTTAAGTTATATTTTATGTGTTAATTTGTTTGTTTGTTTGTTTTTGTTTTTGAGAGGTAGCATTTTATTTGTTTGTTTGTTTGTTTGTGTATTTATTTGGTTGCCTTCCTGTTCCAAGCTTCCACTGGCTGTTGCTGTAGGATTTTATTGTCATGTTCTTTTTATTTCTTTTTTTTTCTTTTTTCCCCTCCTGACTTTGGGGCCTTTTGGGGAGGGCTGCTATGCTTGCTGAGGTGAAGGGACTCTGGGACAGCTGCTATACTACCTTCTGTGGGGGCCCCTTGCCTGCTTACTGGAGCGGGTCTGGGCTATCTGGGAAGGGGCATTGCTGACTGTATATAAGACAGGCAGTTCCAGCATGGTGTGCCTTCCGGAGCCTCTTGGTGGGGTGCTGAGCTTGGTTTGAGCAGCATGTAGTCTGCTGGTTTTATCTGAGTGAAATACTGTACAGGGGAATAAAAGAGATTTTTTTTTTTTAAATATATACTTGGCATTTTTTTTGAATAAAACCTTTTGTCTTAACTCAAAAAAGAAAAAAGAAAAAGAAAAAAAGAATAGGAGGGCTTCTATCTCTCTCTTTCTCTGTGTCTCTTTCTCTTCCCTTTCCCCACTTCCTTCCCCAATGAGACGTCTCACTTAAAAAATAAATAAACAAACAAACAAACAAATAAAAGAGGAGGAGGAGGCCAGATTTAGCTGCGCAGAGACAGTGAGTTCTAGGCCAGCCTGATCTGCTTAGTGAGTTGTAGCCCAGCTGGTGCTACATAGTGAGACCAGCTCAAAAAAAAAAAAAGGAGAGGGAGTGAGGAAAGTGGGGATAAGAGGGGAGGGAGCGCACAGGGAAAGGAGATCCACAAACTCAAAACCAATAAAACCGAAGTGCTCCCTGGAGAGCCTGCACACTAGCCATAGCTCAGCAGCTCCTGCGACTCCCAAGCCACCTCCTCTGGGATTTATTGTGAAAATTAAGGCTTACAAAGAGTGTCACAAAGGTACAGAGCCCCTCGGTCCTCCACAAGTCACATACAGCGCAGACACTCCCAAGATTTTATCAGCGGAGCAGGGGCCTGTCACATCCCACTGCCTCCTCCCATCCCGGTTCATTTTAAGCTGATGAAAGATAAACTTTGCTAGAACACACTGAGCCAGGTGGACATTTTTCCTTTGGAACTTGGGAAGACACTATAACCTATGTGTGAGTGTCAGTATTAGAGACTTAAAGGTTGAGTTAAGTCCACACCTCCAGGTCGCCGAAGGATCAGTGACAGATGGCGTACACTCAAGGGCCTCAGAAGACAGCAGATGACGGCCTAGCCGGGAATCTAGAAATATGGCTTCCGCACTAACTCCTACTCTCACTTGATCAACCTGAGAACTTTTCAACTTTAAATTCTGTAATCCCAGAACCCAGGAGGCAGAGACAGGAGATTTGATGCAGTTCATGGCAGTTTACACAGTGAGCTCCGGGGTTACAAAGCAAGACCCCCAAGACCCGTCTCAAAAAAAAAAAAAAAATTGACTTCAGTTTCGTAACCAGATATCTAACTTATCCAACACAATGCCAATTTAGGTACTGTCAGGACAGGAAATTCCAGACTAAGGGTAGAATTCAGTGGGAGAGTGCTTGTGGCAAGATGCAGGGTACAGGATGAGGGGGTTGATGGGGAAGCAAGTAGACTTGTCTGAAAGCAACCTAGGCCAGCTGAGCTTGGAGGACGTACCACAGTGGTAGAAATGGGAGAGACCTTCTCTCAACAAAAAGGAAGATTCCAGAAAGTGATGCTTTGTCGCCCCCCCCCCCAAATGAGTAAATAAACACTAGCAACAAATAGATGTAGAGATTGTCTAGGTGGGTCCAGCTGTTTAAAAAGCAAATCTTTCATTTTCCAATTGGCTGCATAAGTCAGTGGTAGTCTTAGCAGGAAGAAGTCAGAGTGTATGTATCTTACAGGCTCAGGGGCAATGCAGGCTGCCTCTGGCAGCAGAGTTGGCCTGGGTGACAGCCAGTTAAAAAGATGGAGACTTTCCCCCAACAACTCTAAGAAGTGAACTCAGGCAACATCTTGAATGGGTTTGGAAGCTGATTCTACTCTAGAGTCTTCAGATAGGAACCAGCTCAATGTACACTTTGGTTTCTGCTTTGTGAGAGCCTGAGGAGCAATTGAATCATGAGTAATTTCTAACCTAGAGGTGTGAGCTTGCACATGTCTGCTGCGTTCAGATGCCCTGTCTGTGGTAGAATTCTTTACAGTAACAGAAAAGGAATACAGCTGCCAACAGTTGGGAAGGTTGTGGGAAAACAGAAACTGGTTTATAAAATGATCTGAGCATTTCAGAAAATGGGATAAAGTTTCTTATAGACAAACCTGTATCTTCCCCGTGGTTCCCCATTTCATTTGCATGTATTTATTTATGAGAAATGAAAATGTGTATCAAGACGTGTTCACTAATGTTCACAGCAGTGTTATATTCATAATTGCCCCCAAACAGGCACTGGTACACCCTTATCAAAAGGAGAATAAGAACCAATGGACTATGAACACACACATGATTGAAGTTCAGAAGTAGTGGTGAGTGGAAAATACACAAGACGGTATAGTGCTATTTCATTTAACCAAGTTCTAGAGAGGCTGAGGACGTGGCTGTGATGCCAGAGTGCTTGCCTAGCATCCACCAAGACTGGTTCAATCCTAAGAACCACAAAGACCACACATAGTGGCACACAACTCTACTCCCACATTTGAGAAGAGGAGGAGGAAGAAGAGGCTGCTCTTCTAGACGAGGTAAAAGTATTTCTAGGGTGAAATGAATGGGGACAATGGACACCTTAGGCATTCATCTGGGGTGATCTACATGGTCTACACCTTGTCAGTGATCAGATGAAGGTACAAACATTCCTGTTTGTAAATTACCTGTCAGTAGAACTACTTCTAAATAAATTGGAAAAGGAATTCTCCACCATATTACATTCTAGCCTCTCACACACAAAAACATCCACTTTCTGGCTAGCCCTGAACTTATCTTTTCTCACATTGTAAGAGGCTTCCCAAAGTCCACAACAGCTTCCCAGGATTTGTCAGGCTCCTATTCTGGTGTTTACACAGGGATCTTAAACACAGACAAGAACCCCAAGCTAAATTCTTTTTATCTAACTCAGCCAGTTTCTAAACCAAAACAACCACCACTATGACAAGTGAGGTTTTAAATGTGGGCCCCAGCTTCCCCAGAGAAGCCCAAATGCTGCATGGCAGGAAGAAAAGAATTCCCAGTCCTGTTGTCCTCAGAAGCTCCATATACACAGGGAGTGGCGCATGGGACCCTCTTCTGAGAGCGCTGATGGATGAAGTCATCAGGGAAAGGAGGCAGGCTGCAGGATGGGTCATGAGTATCGACAATGAAAGCCAGACAAGTGAATAATAAGGCACACTGGGGAAATTCCCCTATTAGGTGGCAGCCTAGGAGGAAGGGCATGTGAAGGAGATCTCACCTCAGATGAGTCACTCTTTGTTGTTGTTTAATCCAAAGGATCATCCAAAAAAAAGTTTTATTAGGTGAGTCAGTAAAGGGTCTGGCTTCATGCATCACCAAGAGTTACAAATTATTCGTTGTACAAATTCTCTAACCCTTCCCCCCCCCCAAAAGAAAAGGTTTACTATGAAATGACACAATGTGAAATCAAGTCCCTGGGTCTTGTTCTCATGTGTAAATGTGATGTGTCTGATGTGTCAGGATTACCACATGCCTGGTTTTGAAATTGAGAGATGTTTGATAATTTGGCTTTGAGTTGAACTGAGACTCTTCACTTGGTTTCCCATCCTGGGGCTGTCCATGTCTATCTATTACTTACACACACACACACACACACACACACACACACACACACACACACACGGTGGAACAGAAAGGGTTTTCTGTTATCTTCACTTGTAACAACACATTGTTAGACATCACTGCTCAGCTGCTCAGCTATCTCGCCCTCACTGGACCAGCGGTCTTCAGGACACACTTTGTCTTGTTTGTTGGTAATCTTTTGTTTTAAAATTGTTTTAAAAGTGTGTGTGTGTGTGTGTGTGTGTTTGCCTTGTGTGTCTGGGTGCCTATGGAGACCAGAGGGTATTGACCCCGCCCCCCAGAACTGGAGTTATTGGCAGTTGTGAGCCTCCTGGCATAAGTGCTGGGAACTGAACTTGGGATCTCTGAATACACTGACTGCTGAGCTATCGCTCCAGCATCTGTCCTTGCTTTTTAAGTAACCCAATGCTTAGTAGGTAAAAATAGATTATTTTAGTCTTGGTCCTTTCTGCTGTAGTCTCTACAGAGATGAAAACCAGCACACCCTACTGTCTACCTGAGAGTACTTGCTCACTGCTGGCTCATCTCCACCCGTAAGTCTTCTCTTTCCTTTGATCTCATCATTCTGTCTTCTCCTCAGGGCACCTCTGGAAATGTTGCCCAAGTGTCTGTGATGACTAGGTTCCTTCCTCCTGGGCCAGTGAATGTAAGTTACTGAGCTGTGGCATTTGGCACTCCATTTCCCGTCCTTAGTTTGACGGATGCTAAACTCCCACAACGTTTATAGGATGGTGGGGATTTATTGTAAGTTGTATGGAAAAGCCATTGGTAGCCATAAAAGCAAGTGTTAGCATCAACTTTATCACTGTGGAAAGGTCCAGAAGTAAAGAGAATTACCCTTGCTAGTGTGTTCAGTATGTGGAACCCAAACCAATGCCTGCCTGCAACCCAATGAATTGTTGAAATTCACAGCAAGGACAAACTCCTACACAACCAGAGAGAAGACAGACGGCGCTTGTCCTAATACCACATCATGGGGAAAGGGTCCTGACACCAGCCCAGGCTGCAGGGGACCAGAGACTGTGCTGGCCATCAGGTTGATGTCCTTAAATACCCTGTTGTCCCTGAGGCTCCCAAGTGTGCCTCATATTTCTGTATCCAGAAGCCCAGTAGTCAAGCAGCTCTCTTCTCTAAATGTCACTGTTCTACCACTCAATTCTTGTAACTTTAAGACAGCAGAATGGGCTCTGAACCACACTCAAGAGATGGAAAAGGACACAGCAACGGAGATGCATACTTCAGTACAAGTGAAAGCAAACGACTATGAGCACAATGACTACATAAGCATACATGTCCCTTATCAGGAGAAAAGGTCACAAAAGGAAACAAACCAGGCCCGTTGACTTCAAATATGCCCGTTGACTTCAAATATTGTTTCTTCCACACAGCCTGATTTTTGTCTCAGAGACAATGCTCAAGAATATTTTGTAAAGTTTATGTGTATGTATATTTATGCTGATATCGAGACTGAGTCCTCTTCAGTAGCCCTATATAAATACATACTTCTAGCTGAGTGTGGTGGTGTGTTCCTTTAATCCCAGCATGCAGAAGACAGAGGCAGGTGGGTCTCTCTGAGACCCGGAGGCCAGCCTGACCTATGCATCAATTTTCAGGGCAGCCTGAGTTACATAGTGAGATCCTGTTTCAAAAAAAAAAAAAAGGAGAGAGAGAGAGAGAGAGAGAGAGAGAGAGAGAGAGAGAGAGAGAGAGAGAGAGAGAGAAGGAGGGGGGAGGGAGGAAGAGAGGGAGGGAGGGAGGGAGGGAAGGAGGAAGACAGAAAACAAGCAAGCAAACTTCTACTTCTCCCCCACTAGGACTATTAGAGGAATAAATGTACCTACTAAGCACCTATCTATCATGGACCAGGAACTGTGAGACTTCTGGAAACTCTTGAGTCAGAGCTGTGATGTCCTTTTTTTCCCTTTCCATAAGGTTGCTGGTTCTCCTGTCAACTTGGCACACACTCAGATCATCAGGGAAGAGGAAGCTCAACGGAGGAGAAAACACTTTAATCAGATTGGCCTGTGGGCAAGTCCATGGTGCCTTTTCTTGATTGATGATTGATGTGTGAGGGCCCAGCCCACTGTAGGCGGTGCTGCCCCTGAGCCACTGTGGAGAACAAAGCAGTAGCCAGTGTGCCTCCATGGCATCTGCTTCCACCACCACTGCCAGATTCCTGCCCTGCACCCCCTCTGTGATGGACCATGAGCCAAATAAACTCTTTCTTCCCCACGTTGCTTTTGGTCTTGGTCTTTACCATAGCAATAGAAAGCAAGCTCGGATATAGGGACACTGAGGCACAGCAGGAAAAGATGTCTTTTCCATTACACAGTGTAATGGACAATGCATAGTGTCAAATCCCCGTCTGGTGGCCTGTCAAGCCTTGGCTCCTAAGACTAGATCAGATGCTTTTAAAGTGCTCTAGCCATAGACACACCCCTATGTTGAAGACGCCCTTCAAGTAGTTCTAGCATTCTTTGACAGCCTAATGTGTGTCCCTCACTAGACACACTACAGTGAACACAGGTCCTTTCTGCTCCCAAAGACACTAAGATTTTTCATAGACAGTCATATTCCAACAGACTGAGATGGACTTTTAGGAGGAGCTATGCACTATGCAACTAATTGAGCTTTGGAGAGAGCTGAGGGGAAGTTACCCAAACTGATACAGGAGAGGGGAAAGTTTAACCCAGAGAGATATCTAGTATCCAGGCACGAGTGAAAACATATTCTGGTTACCTAGAGTTAAAGTTTAGATAAGATTCATTTTAAAAGGAATAATCAGGGTTTTAAAAAATTAAACAGAGTGTGAGCAATATGATTAAAGCCAAGCGATTGCCCAGTCATAGTTTCTAAGGAGGGACTCAGTAGCAAGCCCTGCCTTGGGGATGGTGAGAGGACTCTGATATCATAGATATACCAGCAATAACTCCCACAGCTTCCCTGTGGCTAGAACCCAAGCAGAGTATCAGGGATGAGTGATGAAGGGGCTGCCTGCAAGCCTTCTGGTGCATCCACTCTTCCAGGAATCCTGAGTACAGATCAAATCCCATCCAGCTCCGGAGGGCAAGCGATTCAGCAGCGTGATGTGTGTGAGCTGAGAGTACGCAGCTGAGCCTGTGTGTTCACTTCTGAGTCAGAGCCTCGAATGCACAGCTAACAGATGTAAGCAGCTGCCGGGAGCTGCTGTGCCCTCCATCTTCCATCCAGGCTCAGTGAGAAGGAAGGTGAGCCTCAGCCATAAGCACCAGCAACACTCCCTGACAATTCATACAGGTCCTTTGAGCTGTCCCGTGTCTCGGGCTATTATCATTCTTCAATTTTCCAATGACAACCCCTTCACTGCCGCTGTCAGACAGGCTTAACTGGTCTTTTGGAATATTTTCTAAAACTATAAGTAAATCCTGCATTGTGATACCCTGATTATTCTAGGAGTTTGAAGTCGAGATTTGGAGAAGGCAAGGTTAAAAGAAGAACCTTAAAAGGAAGCTGCAGAGGGATCTGTGTTTATCTTAACCACACGTTTCTACCTTCCGTCCAGTCCTTTCTTCCCTTTTTCCTTCCTATTGGTCATTCCTGGTTCTGATCCTATTAGTATCTTTGGACAACAGGACTGCAAGTTAGCTTGTTGGCTGAAGATTTAATGTTGAGGCTAAAATCTTGCATAAATTGCTGAATCATTTGACAAGTTATTACAGCTATGCCCGGGGCTCTGCATCTAAAGAGACAAAGAGAACATTTAAATATAGAAGCTAAACAATGCACAGAGGGGCCTCAAGCCTTCACTTGTTCCTACAGAACCTGAGAAGAAGTCGGAGCAACAGCTCACATGGGTAATATTTGCATATAATGCTTGGCAAACTATTTGCTCTCTCTGATACAGAACACAGGAAAAACGATATGTAAATACATTGGCATCCTTTCATTAAAATCGTGTCTCCTTTCTGTAACGACCGAGCACCTGCCTAGCAGACAGCCAACGGTATCCATGGCTACTTTTCTTTGTGAATGGACTCATCTTTCGCCATCCTCAGTCAAAGCACCTAGCAGGACGGCCTGGAAGTCAGGTGACCAAGCTGGTGGCAAGCCCCAAGTTCCCTGCCACTGCTGTGCATTGCGGCAGAACTCTTTCTCCTCTGAGCTCCACTTTCTTCTATTTTTGGTCTGAGTACTCTGTCTACATGCAAACCTGCAGGCCAGAAGAGGGGGTTATAGATAGTTGTGAGCCACCATGTGATTACTGGAATTGAACTCAGAATCTCTGGAAGAGCTGCCAGCACACTCCAGCCAGAGCCTCGATTTTCTTATGTGTAAAGTGGTGACAAGTTAATGTGCTACCATCAACAATGGCTACCCTCACTGGGCATTTCCCACAGGCAAGACAATGACAGTGGCACCCTATGCCAACCAGGACAGGCACTCACATTTAACCTTTGCTCGTTCTCATCTCCTATAGCACGAACCACAATGTCATGCTTTCTTTTTTTTTTAAGTCTATAAAATATTTCTTGACCCTTTTACATCACTCTACTTCAAGTCCTCATAATCCTTTGGCTTCTTAGATGGTGTCCCTGCCTTGACCCTTGTGTCCCTTACACTCATTCCCTGCACACCATGCAAGCAGCAGTTGTTTTAATAAAAACATGCACACTCTCACCTGAGCCCCTCCAGTGGCCTCTGACCACCTAGAACAGTGGTTATCAACCTGTGGATTTCAACCCCTTTGGCAAACCTGTGTCTCCAAAAACATTTACATTAAGATTCGTTATGGTAGCAAAATTACAGCTATGAAGTAGCAACGAAACGAAAATAATTTTATGGTTTGGGAGTCACTTCCTCAGGCGGAACTGTGTTAAAGGGTCGCAGCGGATGGGAACCGCTGGTCTGGAATGAATGAAGTACAGAGTGGCACACAAAGTCATCTGCTCCCTCTCCCCACTGCCCCTACACAGCTCTCAATACACTCCAGGCTTCTTAACTCCACTAGTGTCTTGTGCTTGCACACTCCCTCGGAGTCATCAGAGTTCTAGCCTCCGCGCACGTTTTATCTTTTCAGATTCAGTGCAAGTTCAGCAAGTCCAGTAAACCTTTCATGTCCCTAGAAGCTGCTTCCAAGCAACTCGCTGCCCTTGACCATAAGAAACACATGTCCCCAGCCCCTCTGCAAGGGACTGCTTCATCGAATTAACCTCGATAATTGGTAATGTGCTGACTTACGACGCCTCTTTCTGTAAAAACCTACTCATTCTTCTATCTCTATCTTCCAGCACAATTCATGGCACATAGCAAAGGCTCAATAAATAAAAACAGGAATGAAATCAAATGTACTCTCTGGCTCATGATTTTTTCCATATATGATATCCCATCACCAATGTTTACAGCCAGGGCAATTTTGATTCTAGATGATGGTCTGCACATATCTGGAGTGGCATCTAATGGACAGAAATCGGGGACACTCCTAAGTAGCCTATAATGCCTGGGGCAGACCCTGTCCCCACACAACAAAGATCTACCTAGCCTAAGATGTTAACGGTGCCCACACCGAAAATAACAGCTCTAGCCCAGTGTGGTATCCCACACCCTTAATCCTAGCACTCCGGGGGCAGAGGCACATGGACCTCCGTAAGTTCAAGGCTATAGTGGTGTATATACTGAACTTCAGGACAGCCAGGGCTACACAGTGAGACCCTGTCTCAACAACCCACTAAAATTCAGTTCTAGAGTGGAGTCTGGCACATGGAAAACCCACAATATAGGGTTTCTAAGCCCAGCAGCTCAGTGGCATAGCAGTAGAAATAACAGCCAGACTAAAGAGAAGCCAGACAGTATGGTAATGTTTTTAAGTCTGTTGAACTACTTTGCATAGTATTAGCTCTTTCCCAGCATTGGAGCCAAGGTGGGTTTATAAGTAACGCTTGGGAAAAAAAGAAAAAAGAAAAAAGGAAAAGTTCTATTCAGAATTAGTAGAGTGTGATGCATGGCCCTGTCTTCTAACCTCCTTCCACCCCTCTTTGTGTGTGTGTGTGTGTGTGTGTGTGTGTGTGTGTGTGTGTGTGTGTGTGTGTGTGTTAGTGATGTGTGCATCCTTCGTCCCCCAATATTTTGCTTCTTGCTTGCTTCCCAGTACAACCCTTTAGAATGCCTGGACCATTTGGGCCAAGAAATAAGCTTATCACTAGATACTGTTGGATGTATAAAATATGCAAAGAAAAATGCAAATGTGTTTCATATCCTGTGCAATCTCACAACCTTGTACCTCTCCCCAGGAAGACCTCACCTCCTGGGACCATAGGAAACCATAAAGATTAAAACTGTCAAGCTGCTGGGCAAATTTTACTGGTCATGTGATACAGTATAGGTAAGCAGAGCCTGTGGCAAAGGACACTGGTTGACCTACTTCTCAAGGACCTCACAGTCACAGCAATACCATGTCACCAGTCACAGGTGTTACAGCAGTCAGCTACTGTTTCCATCTATGCATATTCAATCTCCCAATATTTGGAGCAAAAAAAAAAAAAAAAAAAAAAGCGTGATGAAGGAAGCTGATCAGAGGTGTCAGAATGAGGACCTAAGTTCTAAAGCCGCCACAGTGACCCCTGACTCCAATCCATCTTTGTGACCCCCCTGCCTGAACCTTGTGGCAGATTTATGACTGGTGTCTGCTGGTTATCTTTGGCCTTTCCCGGATTGCCTTGTTATCCATCCAGCCGTCTCTGGCTCTCGCAGAGTCATCTTTCTTGTCTGAGAACCCTGGTGTCTGTTTACCTAGCTCAAACTATTGAAGTGTCAAAACCAAATGGCAGCATGAGAGGAATTTGTCTTTGCTTAACACACACAGGGACACAGTGGCAGTGCACCTTTCCACCCTAGAATAGTCATCTCATTCTAAGATTCCCAAGCTGGCATGTGGCCTGCTGAATCCCGTCAGGTAGCTCAGAGTCCTGGCACAAATAGGAATGACCAAGACGGATGCTGCCACCACAACCAGGCCGAAGTTAGGGGAGTAGAGTGGGACGTGTTAATTCCTTTTGCCAATGCCCAATTTGCTAGGCAGATACCAAGTGCTCTGAAACTGTGGCTAATGGTGGAGGATTGCTCTTGGTCTGTCCCCCTATTAACCTGACCTTGAGCAAATCTGTGTAAAGAAGCTATGCTGTGATGCTCTGGCTTGGACAACTAATGCATTTATAGATTTAGCAGAAAACACAGCACTCACCTTGACTACTTGCCAGCCGCCTACTCATGCAAGTGTACAGGAAACACAGCCCTCTGGCAAGTCCAGGAGTTTTAGACTGATTGCTCTGTATTGTGAGATGGTTTCAATAACTAAATGAGTATACCTCTAACTCTCATAAAAACAAAAAGCAGAAAAACCCTGGTGACTGACGGCATTTACAACCCCAATGCTGGGGAGCCGCAGACAGGTGGATCTGGGGGGCTCAGCAGCCCAGCAGCCTAACCTACTTGTCGAGTTCCAGACAAGTGGGAGACAGCCTCAAGGAGAAAAAATGTGAATGGCACCTGAGGAATGACCCATGAAGTTGTTCTCCGGCCTCCATGTGTATGCATCTAGAGATGTATATGTGAACACATGTGTGTACACACACACAGAGGAAAGTTAAATGAGATCATGAGGATGGGGTCCCAATCAGAATCATTAGTGCACTTGTAAGAAAATACACTTGGGCTGAGGCTGTAGCTCACTGGAAGAGTACTTGCCCAGCAGACATGAAAGTACTGGCTAAGATCCCCAGCATGCATGCATGCATGCATGCATGAATGAATGAATGACAGACATAAACCACAGAGCTAAGCCCACAACTTCTCCAAATGCATCTATCTAGGAAAAGCCACTTGAATACATAGTGAGGATCTGTAAGCTAGGAAGAGAGTCTTTCCGGGTCTACAGTGCCCAGACTGAGATACAAATAGATTTTTCTTGTTTGAGCCACAAGGTCTGTGCCCAGGCAGATAAACACAAACGGCCAAACCAAGAACACTAAAGAGTGCACAGCTTGCCAAGGCAATAATTATAGTCACAACGACCACCCCACAACTGCTGTGTGCATCATGGGTGTTCTGTGCTTGATTTTAACTCAAATTATTTTGTCTGTCTGTCTCTCTCTCTCTCATACACACACACACACACACACACACACACACACACACACACACACACACACAGATCTAGAAAAATGACTGCTGCTCCCACTGGAAATTGCTCTGCTTTTCCCTGATGTTTGAGAGAGAAAGAGCAGCCCTTTGATTTGGGAAATATTTTTAAAACTGATTTTTTTTTTTTATCTCAACTGTTCCTGGCATCATTAGCTCGGTCTGAGAGAAGTTTCAATTTCCTTTTATCCCCCTTGAGCATGGACTCCAATCCCTCAAAGCAGTGCCTTTTAATTGGCCAAGAAAAGGTCATCACTTCTAAGAAGAAATCATGTCACACATTTTACAAAGTCAGCATGGGTCTTGGAGATCAGAAGGGGTGGCAGCTCAAGACAGATTCATTTTCCCCAGTGAAATATGCTGATGGCATGTGATTATATTTCCAACATAATTGCTATATAATTACATATACCCACTCACATGCAACACATTCCCTTGTATAATTAGTTAGCCTTTATTTCAAATTCACTTGCCTTTAAGAGTTTGTCCTTTTCTTTTAAATTTGGATCCAGTGAATGACTAACGGACACTGTTGGCTTTAAGAGTGGTTTCCTTACATGTAATAATTTTTGGTAATGTTCTCCTATACAGACACCCTAATCACATACATGCTTTTTTAGAAAATGATGCAGGTTGGGGCTGGAGATGTAGCTCTGTTAGTAGAATGTTTGCCCTGCGTGCACAAGGCTGTGGCTTTAATTCACAGAACCACATAAAGTTACAAGACTGGGACAATGGGACTCACCTGTAATCTAACACGTGGGAGGTGGAAGCAGGAGGACTAGAAATTCAAGGTCATCCTTGGTTACCTAGCAAGCTTGAAGCTAACCTGGACTACATGGGACCTCGCCTTTAAAAAATAACAAAACCACAAGTGTGTCAAGGTATTCTCCTTGTCTTTCTGCACCCTCTGACATATGCTGCCTTTTCCAGAGAAGTTGTTGCGAAGGGCATAACCAACTCTTACATACACACACGGTCCTAGCTGAAGAAAGCGGTTGAGGTTCGCCTGCACTTGTACAGTTACGAAGCTAGTGTGGGTCTGGAGTGGGTGGCCATGTCCTGTGGTAAAGAAGGAAGGACTGGGTCCTTTCAAAGCAAGAGGCAAAAGCTTCACAGAAATGCAACTCCAACCACTTCAAAGAGCCACCCACATAAAGGGCATGGCACAGCGTTTCATATCTTTCTTTTAAGAAGCCCTGGCATTTGTCACATCAGTGTCTTAACTCGGTGCTTAGGAAAACATGCAGTGGTTTTTTTTTGTTTTTTTTTTTTTTTTTTTTTTTTACGGTCCCTACTTTACATATGAGATATGAATAGATTAATCCAATTACCAAACAGTGTGTCGGGGGCCACAATACGACAAATGAAAAATCTGTGGTTAGTTCTCTTCTCTTGTAGCTGACATGGTGGGCACAAGGGGAGAAAATTACTGGTTTTCAAAACAAACTTTCAGAAAGAATCCTCGTTTTCCTTTCGAAGAACAGACAGAGACCCGGTTAGCACACTGGATAGCAGGGCAGCAGGCAGAACAAGGGAGTCGGCTCTCCTTGTCTGCCCCTGAGTTTGATGCCACAGTCTTTGAGCAAAGCAGGTAACTCGACTCGGACTGTCATCAAGGATGACAGTGGGGACTGCAGTTTATGTGTGAGCAGGGTGTTGGTCCTTAACGGCTCGGGACTTGGGAGTGTAGGAGTGATGGGTGCGAGCCCAGGCGACTCCAACTTGGAACAGGCAAGGCTTGGCAGGGAAACGATGGCTGTCCTCAAAGGTTGGAAGATGACTTGGAAATTTGGTTCAAAGGATGGAAGGGTGGGCATCCTGGGACAGCAGGCGATGGTGTTAATGTAAAGAAGGATGCTGTTGCAGTCTGGCACTGTGTGAGGTGAAGCAGGCTGCTTCTGGACCCGGTGTTGGGAATCAAACCCAGGGTGCTTGGAAGCACAGCAAGTGTTCTTTGCTTTACAGTCATCTCTCCAGCACCAATGATGTGTGTTTTCAACATTTGGGAAGCTGGACATATAAGGTCAGGTGGCCTCAGATGCTTGCCCACCATGGTTGGGCACAGGTGGCCTCATATGCTTAGCTGATGGCATCATGGTGGGCACAAGGGGAAGAGATTACAAGGAAATAGAAGAAGCCAGAAAATGTGGAGAAGGGACAGTCCTTCAAGTCTATAATGACTCACCTCCACAGAAAACTAACTTGTCTTCAAGGACACATGGCTAATGCCCTATCAAGCTCCCATAAGATCCACTCCCCAAAGGTCCCATCGACACCCAACCCCATCCCACACAGGGGATACTCCACCCAACCATAACAGAGAAGGAGCTCTTAACCTGGGGATCTGTTGTTAACCCTGGGTAGACAGACGGTGCCAGGATTGGGTTGAACTGAAGGATGCCCAGTTGGTGCTTAGAAGAGGGCATCGGATCTTATTATACATGGTTGTGAGCCACCATGTGGTTGTCAGGAATTGAACTCAGGTCCTCTTGAAGAGCAGCCTGTGTTCTTAACCTCAGAGCTGTCTCTCTGGCCCCCCAGTAGGTGTTCAGAGAACAGAGGGATTTCTTGGTATGGAAGAGATCCACATTTGGTACCAGAAGTGGCGAGAACAAAAATGGGTTTCACATTTCAGGAAGAATAATTTGTACTACGAAAAAATGCAAACCTGTGGTATTAGGTACAACGAAAAAATGCAAACCTGTGGTATTAGGGACCAAGCAGTGGGGGTTTGCATGTCTTTGTTCAGTCACTCCTAGCACACAGCTAAGGGCAGGACAACGTGTGTCACTCATTTAAAGGAAGTTGTGTCCTAAGCCAAAACAAAACAAAAACACTAAAGTCACAATGTCTGTTTCTACCAAGGTTTGGCTATTTCAGTGGGCTCTTTGAGTTTTCTATGTGGGTTTTGCTAGATGCAGACAGATTCTGCCTTTCTGTGGCCATCAGTTAGAATGCAAACGGCACAGGGATCAGGGTCCCTCTGGGAACCATCATTCATGGCCTCTGAGAAGCAACTGACTGATAGTAACTGAGGTTCAAGGACAGGTCCTCAGGAGATACTGACAGGCAATAGATCAAACTCCAGGCTTGTGACTGGTGACATTAGGCGAGGGCTACAGGAAGCCACAGTAGAATGGGTGGGGCTACTTCAGACAACACACACACACACACACACACACACACACACACACACACACACACACACACACACACTTCAGTTGCTAGTATTTGTGAAGTGTGCTGTACAGAGAGCCAATTGAGTTTTATTGACTTTTACTCTGTGATTGACCTCCACATGTTGCTATGGAAACCACTGCATTTTAATCAGTTTAAGGAAGAGACTTGTATAAGCAATAAAGAGACAATGCACTACTAAATGCACAGATTCTCTAGAGTCAGTTAAGCAGGTTCAAGTTCAAGCTTACTACTCCAAGTAAGTGGGTGACTTAGCTTGTCCAGGCCTCAATTTTGCCATCTGTAAGATGGGGCTAGGGATACTTGCTGGCTTAAAGTAAGTACTAGGTAAACACTGGCTTCTATTATTCAGACAGAAACCAAAAACCCAGTCCCACTGAAGCTGGCCTCTCCTTGAGTCCTATTTAAGACACAAAAGAAACAAGAGCAACTTCCAGGTAAGAATCTGGGTCACATCAGATCTACCGCTCTGCTGACTGCTAAAGAACTGGGTACCAGTCAGAGGGAACATGCATCCTATGGAATTTCTAAAGGAAATCAAACAAGAGAAAACTGTGCAGAGCAGCACAGAAGGAGGTCTTATCAGTTCAACCAAGCATGTCATCATAGTGCGATCATCTTTAGGGAGGGGGTTACTATGACAGAAGTCAGAAGTGCTGAGAATATACCAGGATCTACCAAAAAAAAAAAAAAAAAAAGCCTGAAAAATTTCTACCTCAAAATAGATGATGATTTGGGAGCCACAGGGGTCACATGGGACTCCGACTCTCTGTATCCATTATGTCTGTAAAATTTGAATTTCATGCTGAATCTTTTCTTTTTCTTTCTTTCTTTCTTTTTTTTTTTCTTAAATCAATGCTTAAAAGACAAATGAGCTGGAAAATGGCTCAGCTGGCAAAGTGCTTGTTATGCCCATTTTGAAGACCCTAGTTTGGATCCCAGGCACCCAAGTAAAAAGCTGGCTATGTTGGCACACACACATAACCTCAGTTCTGGGGAGGCAGAGATAGGAGGGTTCTAGGGCTTGCTGGACATCCAGGCTAGCTGAATCAGGGAGCTGCAGGGTGAGAAATCTCAGAGAGATTGAGGAATTCACCTGATGTGGGTGTCTGTCCACATGCACACACACAGGCCACACCCCCACACATACAGGCAGAGGAAAAAGCATGTCACCCCATTAGATTTTAAACTCCAGTGGGTGTTGATCTCCTTAGCTGAAGTGAGCAATTAATAACGATGACAGGTAGGCTGGTATGAAAATGCCCCTCTGATCTCCTTGCTAAGTGGTGATAACACGCATCGAGTTTAGAATCACTTTCATCATATCGTAAATCTTCCCACAAACCTGTTCGAGTGAGTATTTGTGGTTAAGACTTGGGCCCGCACGGCCTTACATCCTGTTTAAACTCAGCTCTACATCTTAGGGACTGTCTGATCTAGGGCAATTTACTAAATCTCTCTGTGCCTCAGTTGATTTATCTGTCAAAAGAAAGTAATGGGAGAACTTCAAAGCCGTGAAGATGACTCCAGATGCTGCATGGGAAACACTTAGGACAGTGGCTGCCATATAATGACCCCGGAGCAAATGCTTAGTTATGGCTATTTTAGCTCTCCCTGGGAAAGAACATTCTCGACACAAACGATACTTCTATCACAACCCCCCCAGCCTCCCAGAATCTCTCATTTAGTCTGGAATTCCACCACATGGTGTACAGAATGTTGCTGTACATTCCTTCCAGGCCGCTGGCCTCTGGCACAGCATGCTCCAACCCATCTTGCCTGGCACTGTTGGACTCACTTCTTTTGAACTTTCCTTTTATCTCTTTATGGCTTGATTGAAACAGCTTCAATGGTTTTCTTCTGCCAAAAGTTTACATCCCAAACATCTTTGTCTATTCACACTCTGGCCACATTTCCTACACACGGTGAGTATTTCAAACATGGAATCTGCTCTGGCCACAGGCTCTACTCCCTGTTCTTCAAGCTCCACAAAAGCATCCCCAACTCTGAGGTGCTGTCTCCAACAGCTGGCTGGCCCACTCTTAAATCCCATCCTCTCAGAACACTGTATACAGGAAGGCTGCCTGACCACTCAGATCCACGGCATATCTACTTCAATTCCCTACAACACCTTGTATCTCAGCCCTGGTTCTCATCTGACACTCAGCCATAACCATCATCCCTGTGCTATGGGGTTACATGCATGCATGCATGCATACATACATACATACATACATACATACATACATACATACATACATACATAAAATTCCACAGGCATTCATTGGTAAGGCTTTGGAAATTGAGAATTAAAGGCAGAGTTCAAGCTGAGAATGCTGCTCAGGTGTTGACCCCCACTACTAGTGTTAATAAAGACAGGAAGGGGCTGGGACATAGTTCAGAGGGACAGTTCGTGTTTATCAAATTAAGGCCTGGGTTTGATCCCTAGCCCCACAAAGAAAAGGGAAAAGGATGGCAGCAAGTAAGCCAGGTGAGGTGGCCCATGCCCAACCTAAGCAGATGAGAGGCAGAGACAGGAGGATCGCTGAGTGTTTAAGGCCAGTCTGGTCTGCATGGCAAAATTGTAGACCAGTCAGGGATTCACAGCAAGACCTTGTTTCAAAGGTAAAAAGTAAGGAAAAGAGCACACTAAATGAGGGAGAGTAAGAATACTTGCCAGGCCACAGTTGGCCTTGTGCTCTGTTAGAGACGCACAAAGCGCCTGGTGGCAAAGCACGCAGGGCTGGGCTCATCTTTCCTCTCCTGGCCAAATCAGCCCTTCTTCTGGCTGATCAAAAACACAGAACTGGATCTGAAATATGTTAAGATCCTGTCCTACTTAGGCTCGCAAAATGACCAGCTCTGACCGGTTTTCCCTCTCCAGCACCGGCCTCTCCCTGGAGTATATTTCCACCTTCCCTTCTAACTTACCACCTCTATCTGCCCATTTGTTTAAAATGTGAACCAACTGGTCAGGTACAGTAATCTAATTCTGCATTTGGTTGGAGGCCAATGCATTGAGAGCATTCAATATATAGTGGTGTCTGGTATGCCTTCCCTAGATTCCAGCTGCTTGCCGGGGTCTTAGGAGGCAAGCCCAAGAGACAAAGGGTGGAAAGCAAAGGAGTGAGTGGAGGCAGATCTGCTCTGACTGCCTGGCCCAGAAATTATACACCTGCCATTGGCCTGCTTGGGGAAAGCCTGTGACATGCAAATGCCTCTCCCATGAGCTGGCCAGGGTGTGCCTTCTTCCTGACAGATTTTCTCTGATTCAATCTGGGTAAAAGTGCACACAGGCCCATCTGTGTTCGCTTGCCATCATTAAGGATATTCTCCTTCCTGTGAGTGGGTGGTCCTGGGAGGAGCAAGACAGGTGTCTGCTGGGTTATACAGGCTGCCCCAAGGGAAGAAGAGCAGGGAGAGCATCTTGAAGATAAAATCTCATGGACAGTGACCACTCATCAGAACATAAGACCGGCCATTCTACCCATCTACCCTGTAACACCCAACGAGGATCCAAGGATGAATGTCACAGGCCCTAGTTCATAGAAGATACTCATAGGTATTTACCTCATCACTAAATTAAATGCATGCTTTAGCATTCATTCACAATCTTCTTCTATGGAGGAGACTCTATATCATCTAACACACTATAAGCCATAGCTGAAGGCTGCATTATCCAACATATTCCTCCATTGCTGGACAAGGACTCCCAAATTCCTTTTACCCTATCACCCATCCACATACAAATGGAGCCCTCTGGTTTAACCCACTTTTTTTTTTTTTTTTTTTTCTTTTTTCTCCAGGCCTCTGAATGGTAACTGGAGAAACACTGGGTAGTTGTCAGTTGGCCTGTGGCTCCATCCTTCTCTGCTGCATTTTCTCAGGCAGGAATAGGCTGGCCAACAGTCTGGGTCATTGGTTCCATTTCCTGCCTATCACTGGCTTTAGGGCAGAACTTGGATGACCAGCTGTGTTACCCATCTCTAGCTATAGAATGGCATTGGTGCCAACTGGCTCAGACATGGGGCAAGGACTGGTGAGCTCACAGCTAGCGAGAATGATGCACTCAAGAGTAACGCACTACTATAAGGAGAAATTTTGGTTTTGTTTTGTTTGTTTTGTTTTATGGTCCATCCACCAACCTCACAGTTTCTGGCTTTTCTGCCTCTGTGGTTCTGGCACATTGCTTCTAGAGGTCTGAATAATGAGCATGACTAGTCTCCTCAAAAACACAGAATCTATTCAGAATAGAGCTGGCACAAATAGTAACTGTGGTTGTAGCTGGTGGCCAGTCAAACGCAGGCAGCAGGTGAGTAGGAATCACGTAGCAGAGGCACTTCTAAGGTAGGGTTTCTGGAAGTGTCTCTCGAGCTGTTTCAGCTAACCTATAAGTTTGAAAAGAATTCCACTACAAAACAAGAAATTGATTCTCCTGCTTCAAGGTGGACAACATTTGCAGGGTACAACCACAGACTATAGCCACGAGAAGAACCACACCACACACACAAGCGCTGGGGAACTACCCCCCCCACACCCACCCACCCAGAGAACGTAAGACAAATTCCTCGAGCATGAACTGTGGTGAACTGTGGGACTCTCTCTAGAAGAAAATTCCCCTTTATTGGTCAACTGATAAAGACGTCAGCAACATAACTCAAGAGAGTGGCTAAAACCCAGAGCAAACATTGTTATAAGCACAATGGGAAACAGTGACATCAATTCCTAAAGCTAATAGTCAGACTCTATTATTGGTTATTTTCAAACACAAGAATGAACAAGCACACATTGTTTCTTTAAAATTAGGGACCCACAGAAGTAACATTCCTTTAGAGAAAAGACCGTCACAGCGATCTCACATTAGCCCAAAGATGACTAGAAGACACACTCAGTGTTGTGCTGTGTGCCAACCTAGCACTTTCCATTTGAGCCACAGAGGAAGCCAGGGAGTGAATGCTGGCCCTTTCCCCGGAGCCCTCACTGGCCACCCAGCAGACAGCCCACAAAGCCCTCACTTACAGCTTCTGTTGCCTTCTTGAGTTTGGGGTCCCAAATCTGGGAAGCACGAGAGCCAGGCAGCCCTTCCTCCCCACCATGTCTGGGACACTGCAAGCGGCAGGCTTGGTGTGGAAGAGTAACCAGGGCAAAAGAGGAAGAGGCGCTTACTCACTCTGCACTCAGACCTGGCACCGGTTATAAAAACAACACAACTCCCTCGGGGAGGTGCGCCTCCCAGCCACCTTGCCTCATCACCAATTTGCAGCAATAGAGCTGGCTGGCTGGGGTGGTAGGAAACAGCCAACAGGCGAGAGACCCCAAGCCGGCCTCGGAGAGTCATTTTCAAGTGGGCTTTGTGACACCAAGACCTGTTTTCCTGTAGAGAAGTGAGCTGTACATGGTTTGGTCAGGTACTCAGTAAACGGCAGCCAATAGACTATTGGGGGTTCCTTGGACTGTTCCTCTGTAAATACAGCCAGCTGCCTGTGATGGGGGGAGGGAGGTGCCAGTCAAAGCAGAGACCCCTTAAAATTGTTTCTGGGACTCACCCCAACCCCGCACCACAGGGTTGGGTCCTGACTGCTCTAGGATTCTGCTTTCCAACTGTATGTGGGTTAGTTCTCTCTTGCCCCCAAATCTCTTTTAAACATTTTAGAACTTAATTATTGCTGTTGTTGTTGCTATTGTGTGTTTGATGTGACACATGCCCCATAGTCACACATGTGGAGGTCAGAGGACAACTTTCAGGATTAAATTCTCTTCTTCCACTGTGCGATATAGAGATGGAACTCAGGTCCTCAGGCCTGCACTGTTTACCCCCACAGACACACTACCGGGCCACGTTTAACATCTTTTGCAAGCATAAACATACACTATCGAGCAACTCAGTTCTGGATACTTTTATGTGTTTAGTGTCATTTTAAAAATGAGATGCGCAGAAGCAGGGACCCATGCCGTCTCTGCTAACAGACTGTGCCCAGGCTAACCTCCTCCAGCGGGCGTCCTCACAGGTGGCCAGCTGCTCCACCCTATCCCAATCCCAGCAAGGGCTGGGTGGTGGTGTCTGCTTCTCCTGAGTTATCCAGATGCCACTCATTGCAGAGATTCATCAAATGCTGCCAGACCTGACCTCATGACCTGGGAGGGGAAGACTCTCTGAGCGCATCCTCTCGTGCCCTCCCTTTCGGGGTACTGCCCCAGGCTTAGGGCCAGGGTGTTCCCCAGTGCCGTCTGCCGAACCATCTTGAGGCGGTATTCCAAAAACTTCCGACGCTTGGTTTCCTCCTCAAAGCATAAACAAGTTCTCATTCTCTGGAGGTTTACTTTTTCCCCTCCAAGAAGGCAGGCCTCACACTCATTAAGTGGCAAAGGGCGACCTTGAATGTTCCATCCTCCTATTTCCACATGCCAGGAGCTGCGGTGGCAGGCATGTGCCACCAGGCTCCGTTTATGTGGCACTGGGGGTCAGACCCAGGGATTCCAGGTGTCGGACAGCATCCTACCACTGAGCATCATCCCCATCTGTAGAACTTTTTGACTCGGTGGTTTGTTTCTCCTTTAGCAACTCCGTCATTGCCAAGTGGAACCAGAGCCTGAGGTTCCTTCTAGGGATCCCAAGCATTTCCTCCTCAGAACATTGTAAAGGACTCCGGGCTTCATCTCAGTGTTGGAGGACTTGCCTTGCAGGTGTGAAGCTCTGTGTTTGATATGCAGAACTTTGGAAATACGTTTAAGTAAAATATTTTGTTAAATAATTGTAGTGGGGGAGGGGGCTTGGTTCACGGCACCCACGTCCTACAGCTTCAAACTGCCTGTAACTCAGCTTTAAGGGAGCCCATGTCCTCCTCTTCTGATAATCCACAGGCACCGCACACGCATGGCAGAAACGCACACATGCACAAATTTAAAAATATAAATCTTTAGAAAGAAAACCCACAAAGGTTTTGTGTATGGGGAGGGGGGAGGACAACAATTGTAGGGATTAAGATAGCTCACTGGTTAAGAACACTAATTGGGCCAGGTATTGGTGGTACATGCCTTTAATCCCAGCACTCAGAAGGCAGAGGCAGGCTGCTCTCTGTGAGTTCAAGGCCAGCCTGGTCTACAGAGCGAGTTCCAGAACAGGTTCCAAAGCCACAGAGAAACCCTGTCATGAAAAAGAAAAAGAAAAAGAAAGAAAGAAAGAAAGAAAGAAAGAAAGAAAGAAAGAAAGAAAGAAAGAAAGAACACTAATTGTTCTTGCAGAGGACCTGGGTTTGGTTCCCAGCACTCACATGACAGCTTATAAATGCCTATGTTTTCATTTATAAGACCTGATGTTCTTCTGGCCTCCACAGGCACTAGGCATGCATATGGTACACACGCCTACAAACAGGCAAACATTCACATACATCAAGTAAAAAATAATAAATCTTTATGAAAATAATAACTGTAAAAGAAAGAGCTCACATAAAAATCCAGGTGTGTGTGGTAGCCTGCCTGAAATCCCAGCACTCCAGAGGTGCACAGTTGGGGGTCCTGGGGAAGATAACTAGCTAAACTAGCCCAGTCCATGAGCTCTGGGTTCAGTGAGACACTCTACCTCACTAAATAAAGTGCAGAACATTTGAAGACTCCCAAAGTCAACCTCTGACCTCTGCACGCACACACCATGCCACACACACACACACACACACACACACACACACACACACACACACACTTACTTGCGTGTATACACATATATTAAAAATTTAAAAGAAAGCCTATATTATAGACTATCATTAATCTAGGAATGAATTCAAAGCTCCTCAGGCTTAGGTGAGTAATGCCAGATACTTTAGGAAGAGAGATTTAAAATGAGTAAAAAATTAATTTCAGGACATGGTTTTAGCTCTACTTTTGTAGCAGTGGCCATGCAGAATACCCAGTAAGTAGTTATTTGTCCATTAAAGTAGGTTAAACCGGTATTACCTCTGTGCTGTAGAGTCTAATAAGGTTTTAAAAGAGTGTTTCTTCAAATACACATCACAGGGTGTTTCACACAATGTAATAAGGGGGACATCATGAAGTGTTAGCACCCGCGTAGAAGAAAACCTCCTCCAGTCAAACAGAGACCAACTACATGCTGTGCTCACCTCTAGGTTGCTCAGGGTAAAGTGTTCCATGGTAAAGTGGGGGGGTTCTCTGTGGCTTTGGAGCCTGTCCTGGAACTAGCTCTTATAGACCAGGCTGGTCTCAAACTCACGGAGATCCGCCTGCCTCTGTCTCCCCAGTGATTCGATTAAAGGCATGTGCCACCAGCAACCAGCGTAAAGTGGGTTTTTAGCAGCCATCTCGCAGGACTAGATTTGACAGCATAAGACATCATAGTCCTAAATCTTACTTGGGAGATTCTATCATTAAGAGAATCTGTTGGGATACCAGAAGGACAACTTTCTCAGGACGCACCAGGGCAAACGCCGGCAGGTTCCACATGAAGATAGGGGTAGGCTCATGCCAGAAGCTGAGGGCTGACCTGAGAGCACAAAGCAAACAGGAGCGTTCTGGAGCTCTGCTGTGTATTCTGTTCCTGTGGTGGAGAAGTCAGCGAGTATCTCTGACTTCCAGAGTCAGTGATAGGTCTGGTTTGGACCATGCTCTAGGAGCCAATATTTTCAGCAAGAGATCAGCCATCATTGTTTCCTCTGTGAACAACTCCTGCCTGTTTCCTCAAATGAAAGCAAAAGCAATAGGTTCCCCCCACACTCCCAGGAGAAGAGGTTCCACCTTCTCTAAGAGCAGGTCTCAGTCCCCCAACTATGGCAGATCAACAGTGAGTGATCCTTGAATTAGCAGAAGTTGTTGAGATTATGGAATAGCCACACCCGTGCAAAGGCAGAGGCAGCATAACCAAGATGGTGGTGGGGGCCGGGGGTTGTCCTTTTCTGATTCTCGCTTGACCTCTCCAACCCTGTGGAAACACAGTCTTTAAAATACCAGCTCAAAAACAATGGCTGGAGCTTTTATGTGTTTTCTCCCCTTACTCCCAGTACATTTTCAGCATTTACAACAATGCTTGGTAGAGAGAGTGGGCGTGAAAGAAATCTTTGCAGGTTAAACGCATAGCTGCTACTGCCAGAATTGGTGGATGCCGGAGGCCACCATCAGGAAAGACAGAAGTATCACAAAAAGGGAAGAACTCTTCAACCTCCAACCCAGCCTTAAGAGCAAGTGTGTCCTTGTACTTCCATAACTCCCGACTGACATCACAGAAAAGTCTCCCTGTTCCTACTGTGTGATACATAATTATTTTTTCTTAATTAGAAAATAAAGTTACCATTTAAGAAGTTACCACTTAGGTACATGAAATCTGTTTGGAGACTGCCCCTGATTACTAGGAATTCCAGGGTGCTTTCTCTTTTTGCAACACTGCAGATGGAGAATGTAGAATTTGATAAATTATAAACTTAATGAGGCTTCTAACTCCTCTAGCCAGTCATTAGCTGCCAGGAAATGATCGCTGTTACTTAATTACAAGATGAAACTAACCATTGAGAAATGCTGAAAGTGATCTGATTGGCCCATACACCGAGGACTAAGTCCACAGGCATGCCTCCATGTACCAATTAAAGCTGCATCACCCACAGCCAAAAGCAGCATGTCCTTGGCTGGGATCTATGTTGTCATTTTCAGATTAAAACAACAAAAACAATTGCAGTCTGGGGCACTTCCCAAGCACCCATGACTGAGTCTTTCTAACCTCAGTGATGAGGCTCCCCCTGACTGGCTTCATTCCTCAGCGAATGCTCTGTCGTCTCACTTTGGCCCCACCTAGCACAAGAGACAGGCATTGATTTTCAAGGCTGTCAGGTAGAAAAACACTGAAAAGCTTGTCAGAGAGCCAGTGCCCATAAAATATACATGCACACATGTGTATACACACACACACACACACACACACACACACACACACACACACACATACATATATATATATATATATATATATATGAAATTTTCATTTTGATTTTTAGCACACGGGAAGTAGGTAATAGAGATAACATTGAGTAACCTACAGGGTTAGCATTTGGTCAATGCAATTTCTGTTGGTATACAAGGTTTTTTTGTTTGTTTTGCTGCTGTTGGTTTTTATTTTAACTCAATACTGAGTGACTCAAATTCCCCACCCCACCCCTCCGAGACAGGGTTTCTCTGTGCAGCCCTGGCTGTCCTGGAACTCACTCTATAGACCAGACTGGCCTTGAGCTCACAGAGATCCACCTGCCTCTGCCTCCCAAGTGCTGGGACCATGCACCACCACCGCCTGTGGAAGAATTTTATAGTTTTGAACCAGTGCTGTTTTTCCTTTCTGGATTTCCATTTGCCTATAATTAAAGAAATAAATAGCCCGATTGAAACCAGCCAGGGCCTGGAGCTCCCAGGCTGTCTGGGTTTTAATCCCAACACTGTCAGAGTCAGAAGAAATGGCTAATGGGTAAAGGTAACAACCTGAGTTCAATTCCTGAATCCCACCAAGCAGCAGGAGAGAATACAGTCAACATATAAACTATGGCACCGATGCACATACTCATTATCACACACACACACACACACACACACACACACACACACACACACACACACGCAATAAAATATATTTGAAAAACTTGGAGTTAAGCTTGGCATGTGACATTTAGATTAGAAAAAAAGAGAAAATTACTACTCTTGCTCAATATACAGACTCCACCCCCAACTTCAGCAAAAAGTACATCACAAAATCTCAAGTCCAAATGGATCACTTGGAATTTAGAGGCAGCTATGCGATCTTATTGGGAAGAGACAATTCCCACAGAAGGGAACAGGGACACTGAAGGAGCCAATCCAAGAGCTCTAGAATGTGAGCTATTTTAATGGCCCTTGCTCTACTTTTAGGGTGGAGCTGCAGGGAACAAACCCAAGAAACTGGCATGAAAGAATGTTTAGGGTTGCATGGACAAACGTCAAGGTGACTGACTGCAAGGCAATGTAAGCCCCATAACCAACGACCACTTAAAAGCCTGTGACTAAGTCTTTCTAGCAATGCCGCTATGGACCTGCCCCACTGGCAAACACTGAGCAGATGAGATGCGGGCGGCACAGGCCTGAGGATGCCAGCACTTGCCTGTGTGGGCAGCAGCTCTTTTCTCCGCACCCTGCCCTTCCCACTCACCACACATTGCCAAGGTCAATGATCTGTGTTCACCGCAGCCCTCCTCAGCAGCACAGTCATGGACGTCTAGGCCTTTCTTCTTGAAATGGTCTTTGCTTGACTCCCAAGATGCTACACCCCCCCCCACACACACACACACATACACACCCAGCTTCCTCCCTTCCCCCAACTCACTGCTTCATCTAAGTTGGCTGAGTCAACCTGTCTCCCCTGTGGAGCCCAGGCTTGACCTTCTTGTCTTCTCTCTTCTCACGCTTTCTCAGATGATTCTCTGTAGTCTTTGGGCCTTAAATGCTACTCACATGTGGGTGACTCTCATTTTCATCTCAGTTTTATCTCTTGTCCCATATTCTCAAATACAACCACCTACACAATCATATGATTGGTCTCTCAAACAGCTTATACACTTAAACAGGAGCTCTCTCCATTCCACACTAAACTAACACCCCTTACATACACCCAGAGAGAGAGAGAGAGAGAGAGAGAGAGAGAGCAGAGCCCGCTCCAAATAGGCCCTTTCCAGTTTTTCCTATCTTGACTACAGGTTCCATCATCATCCAAAATGCTCAGATAAAGCCGAGGGCCCCATTCTTCTTTCCCCTGATCCTGTATTCAACCCATCTGCTCATCAGTTATCTTATCATCGCAAATCTAATCCCTTCAGGCCATCTCTGCTGCACCATCCCAGGGCAAGCAAGCAAACATGGCCTCTCTGAATTAGTTAGTGTGCCTGCTTCCTAACTGATTTCCCTCCCTACTTCCACTCTCGGCCTCCTACAGTCTGTTTCCCAAAATGAGACCTCAGTGTCATTTCCTTGAAACAGAATGGGTAATATCTGTATCATTCATTTGCTTAAAACCCTTCGAGGGCCACATGTTACACTTAGGAGTCCCCATCTGATATGGCCACATACTTTCTGATCGTTGAGCTTTAGCTAGCCTTTCGTGGCATTCTAAGACTGCTCCCACACCGCAGTCATGAACGCCCAACATCTCCTTGTGGTTGGCTCCTTTCATTATTTAAACTCCAATTCAGACATTGTCTTCCTCTACCACTAAAGTCTCTCTCTCTTCTGTCTCAAGTTGCCTTCTTCATTTGTTTATTTACCTCCAGGAGAATCTAAGTCCCAAGAAAACAAACACCTCCCTAATCTTATTTACCACTCCATTCCCCATGGCTACCATACAGTGGCTATTCTACCAGGATCTGTTAAAAGATTAATTACCTGTAAGTGTAATAGCAATTTGCAAATTACACATAATGGCCCAGCTGGAACTCAACAGCTAATCCAACTAATTCACCAATAGCTGAGAAAGTGCTGGAGTCAGGGAGAAATTGGGGCAGTTGTTTGTCCAGAGTTTTCGACATTCTTCTGAAATCCTTGTCCCCAGAGTCCAGAGCACCAATAGAGAAGATAATGTTGGAAAAACTGTCTGCCCAGGTGGTGTCTATTAGTATGTCTGTTAAGACCCGGATGTTCAGTTTCTAGGACTGTAGAGCTAAATCAGCTGTAAGTCCCTGAAGAAATGGTTCTTGGTTTATGACCCATAGTCCTAAATGGTTTGCTTAAGGGTCCTCTTAAACTGATTGATTCTTCAGCTACACTCACCACCACCCAGCCCCCAGGAGGCCATCACCCTCCTGAGACTCCCAGATCCACTTCCAAGAACTACCTGGAAGTTGGTAGAAAGTTTAAGGGAGTTTTTAGAAAAAGCCTGTTCCCTAAGAGTTTGACCCTAACATTTGCAAACAGGAAGGAGTGACTAACTATGGTCCATACACAGAGCTAGGAATTATAGAGACAAAATCTCATCATCATGTTGGCAATTCCTCAACTTTTGGTCGGTCTGGAAAGTCTTGCAATAGCAGAATTAAAATATTCTAGTCTGGGCCCAGAGGGATGGCTCAGGGTTTGGATCCCAGCATCTATATGGCAACTCCCAAGCACCTGTAATTCCAAGGCCTCCATGGCACCAGGCAAATACACAGTAGATACATATAAACACACAGGCAAAACAGTCATTCACACATAATAAGAACAAATGTTTTTAAAGAATGCTACAGTTATGCAAATATGGCCCATCAGGCATTGTCACTGTGCATCGTGGAAGATGCCATTCTAAAGTAGTGCAGAGATATGTGCAAGCAAGCACTCAGTGGCCGAGGAACAATGACACTTTTACCATGAAGGAAGGGCCTACGTTAGAAACCAATCCTGTGTCTACAACTCATTAGATGATCTTGGTCAAGGCCACCTCTTGATGCCTCAATTTCTCCCCTGTGAAGAGGAAAGCAACATCTGTTGACCTGACCAGAGGTGAGATAAGAGAAATGTTGGTAGTGATTGACTACATGCCGACTCCATTAGGTAATTCTCTCCACCTGTGCTAAGTTAGAATGGTCTCTTACTCTAGTACTTTCTCAGCTGAAAAAAAAATCTCACCTGAAATTTTTCTTTGTTGTTGTTGTTGCTATTTTTGTTGTTTTCTTTCTAAAACATGGTTTCTCTGTATAGCTCTGACTTCCTGGAACTCCCTAGATCAGGCTGGCCTTGAACTCACTAAGATCCACCTGCCTCTGCCTCCCAAGTGCCGGAATCAAAGGTGTGCGTCTCCATTCTCTGGCATGGAATTTTTCTTATTAATTTGGTGATGACTTGTAAGTAGTATCTGCCTAGACAACAGGCATACCTTCCTCAGAAGGAATCCTTAGAGAAGTGATGCTCAACCTTCCTAAGGCTTCGACCCTTTAACACAGTTCCTCATGTTGTGGTGACCCCAACCATAAAATTATTTTTGTTGCTACTTCATAGCTGTAATTTTGCTACTGCTATGAATCATAATGAAGATATCTGATATGCAGAATATTTGAGGTTCCACCCCCAAAGGGGTTGCAACCCCCAGGTTGAGAACCACTGTCTTAGAGGATGAGTTTGACGTTTCTTTTCGGTGCTAATCTTACAGTGGACCCTTTATGAAACCACTGTGTCTCATTTCCACACTGGAGAGGAAAGTCACGCAGACTCAACTCTTCCTTAATATCACTAAAAATGAGGCAAAATGTAACATAACCTTCACTTAGAGATGGATAACCCTCCCTCCATTCTTAGTACATACTGGGGTCAATTTTCCTTTCTTCTGACTTCCTAGCATTGGATGATAGTTGGTTTCGGCCTCGATGGATGAACTGGCCTCACACAAACACTGCTCTTGGGTGTTCAGCTTTGAAAATGTATATAATGACATTCATATTTTTATTGCATAAAGAGCTGATTCTTGCTGAGTTATGAGACACCCTAGAACACATTCTGCCCCTCCCCACCTGCCAGTGTATGTCTTAAGTCTCTCTGCACATGAAGCAATCTGATTCACAAGCAGACCCAAGAGTCTTCAGTGAAAGTTTACTTCTAGCTGGGGCATGACGGTGTGCACCTGTAATCCCAGCACTGCGGAGGCTTACCCCTGGGATTGTCCTGGGTCATGGTTTTCACTACAGAGTGAATTCTCAGTTAGCTAATGCTACACTGGAAGCCCCTGCCTCAAAACTCAACTTACTGTTTATGTGGCAGGCACGGTGCCGGGTTCTAAAGGCTTCAGTGGCAGCAAAATGGACATGGAAATAGCTGGGATCTAGCTCTGCTGGTAGACAAGCCCCTGGGTTAATGAGCACAACATAAAACCAGGTGTGGTGTCATACACCGGTAATCACAGCACTTGGTAGGCAAGGGCAGGAGGATCAGGGTTCAAGGCCAACCTAGAATACAGAGACCCTGCCTAAATAAATAAATATGAGCATAACCTCAGTTCACAAGTTAGAGTCTGAAGGGGAAGGGGGCGCAGTTAGAAGAACTCTGGAAACCGGAACTTGACGTCATGAAAATATCTCCAGCCATGTGGAGAAGGGTGTACATTTTCATTACTTGAACACATGGCGAGGAACACTCAGTGTTACCAAGAATGCAAGGTGGCTCTGATGACTGGATAGTGGGCAGGAAAGGAAGAACCCCATGGTCGGGGAGGGGCTGCTGGAGACTTAGCCTGGCCATAAGTCTCAGTTACATCTTGATGAGATGCAGAGCAAGGAAGGAAGGCTCTGAGCAATGCAAGGGGAGAACTGAGAGAGGGAAGAAGGGCGGGAGGGAGGGATCGAGAGAAAGATGAAGGGACACAGATTGTATGCCAGTGTTAAGATGGATTTATCTTATATACCCCCCCACATTGACCCTTATACATACAAACAAGTTCCCTTTTGTTTCATTTTGTCATAGCTGTATAAAGCCAAATAGCTAGTTATTTAGGTTTAAGAAGAAAAGAAGGAGGAGGGGGAGGAAAAAGGAAGAGAAGAAAAGGAAGGAAGGAAAGAAAAAAGGAAGGAAGGAAGGAAGGAAGGAAGACCCAAATGAAATATATAATGCCAGCAGACCATGGCATCAGATGATTTTAGACCATGTTTAGCGTCACCTATTAGAATTAACCTGGGGACTGATGTAGCTGATGATGGAGTCATACCGCCATTGTGACTATGATTTACATACTATGTTAGCATCTTGGGGAGGCAGAGCTGTCTCTGGTTAGAGAACTCCTTTGAATCAGGAACTGTACAAATTAGCCATCTGATACACGATGGTTCTGGTCTCCTTACACAGTTCGAGGCTACTTGAGTTTCCAGGTGAAACCTTTAAAACTCCAGTAAAAATACCATCATATGGAGAACTAAAAAATAATATGTCATAAGGGCAAAAATTAGAAACCATATGCTATTACTCCTTTTAATTCAGAAAACTGTGAAGAATGTATTACTGACCACATCAAAAGTATTTTGCAGGGCCGGCAAGATGGCTCAGCGAGGAAGCACTTGTCACCATGACTGAAAACCTGAATGATCCCTCAGGACCCACATGACAGAAGGAGAGAGAACCGAGTCCTGCAAATTGTCCCCTAACCCATATCTGTATCCCATGGCACATGTGCACCACCCCCAATACACACAAATAAATACATGTAATAAAAAAATTTTTTTTTTTTTTGTAAACATGCCAAGTCTCATCCGGCTCTAATTTGAGCACTCTCCTCACTGTCCTATACTACTGAATCCTAAATTACTAAACAGGGCTATGAGGCAGTCCTCAAATGTGTGACATAGACACTTGCTCTACAGAAGTCCAGATGGTGACACACTGTTCATGTTCTTCATAATTTCAATTTGGTGTGTGAAACGCAGCCTGATTTTTAAAAGTGCCACAAAAACCAGGCTTCAGGAAAAAAAAAAGTGACAGAGGAGAAGCACATGGCACGGGTTTTGACACTGAGTGGTAACTGCCCCTGCTGGGAATTCTCATGCCCCACACCCACCCTTAGAAACCTGAACAACAAAACAGGCCCGAGGGCCTTCTGAAGTCACTGGGGCTGGAGCAAGTGTTACATATGCTTCATCTCCCCGGAAACACAGAACCCTCCCAAGAATGAAGAGAGGGGAGCACAGCGAGCACCGGGAGCTATAATGTACTGTCTTCTGCAGACAACAGTGCTTTAGTGTCAAAGCCACAAGACCAAGGGCAGGCTCTGATTCCAAAAGAAAACCTCAGTCAGCCACTGCAAGGCGGCAATGAGAGGAGAGGACAGAGGCTCAGGGGACTAGGATGCCTGACCCAAGGCAGGGCATGCCCACGGCCGTTTCTCATTCTGGCGTTTTAACGAGAGATAAAGGGAGCAATGTGAAGGTTTTATGATCATTTTACTGTGTTTTCTAAGTCCTGGGTAACTCTTTCACAGTTGATCTTAGCAATAAAATGGAGGAAGTGATGGGTAAATGCTTAAAAATATTGTCTCTCTTCTCTTCTGCTCCCAATGTCTCTGTCTCTTTATCTCTTTTCTCGTCCCCTCTCCTCTTTCTAATAAACTTCTCACTTAAAAAAAATTCTTAAAAATATCAATTTCTTTCTGTTTTTAAAAGATACTCAAAACATCTTTTTAAAAATACCTTTATTTAAATTAAAAGATTTTTAAAAGATGGTTAGAAAATTTGAAATTAGCTAAATTTAAGGTGCAGGCACATTCATTAAAAAAAAAAAAAATCAACATTCAGAGTTAAAATCAATGAGATTTACCTAACTTTTCTTCATACCAGGTTTTAGAAGGAAAACGCAGATGCAGCAATGCTCGTTGGGGCGCCTCCTTTCCGGTCACAAGAGTGTCTTTTTAGCTGTGCAGAGTGGGTCACACTGCTGAAAACACTTCTGTGGGCCTACAGGCAGCAGAAGGGATGGTCCCAGCACAGCCATCAAGAAGGAGAAAAGCCCCCTATCACATTTACCAGTTAATGGGGGAAGGGGTTCCTTTGGGCATTTTCCACTGAATAATAACTTCTAAAATATCACCTTCTTAGAGGCAATAAATATGTAGAGCTGGGTAAAAAATATATGAAATATTCTTTCTAACTCCTCAGAGAGACAAGTCCCTGTTCAGGCAATGGCTCTGCCTGTCTGGTCCATTCAGGATTCGGAGCCGGAATCTAATGCCTTCCTTGGGTATGTCAGAGTCAGCTGAGAAGGCAGAAAGTAATTTTGCAAACTGTGCCGGGTCCTAGCAGACTGGCTCAAAGGTAATGATTCCTGTTTGACTCTGGACTCTTTGACTTTAGAGGTCATTTGTGATCTAAATACCATCGGACATTCTTAAAGCTGGCACACTGAACGATCCGTTCACAAGACCAATCTTCAGAAAATTTCTTGCCTTGCTGTTCATGGACTTGACACAGCCTGAGATCTTTTTTTTTTTTTTTTGGTGGGGTGGGGAGAAAAAATTAAAACACACACACACACACACACACACACACACACACACACACACACACAGCTATCTCAAACCTAAGTATCATAAATCAAGCCAAAAGCACCACGTAGGTGCTATATGGACCCTTTTCTCTAAAATAAACAAATACATCACTAAGAGCAAACAGAGTGCAGTTAAAAAAATCTTGGCCTAATGCTTCTTTCTGAGCAAATGCCACAGAGAAATGGACTTGCAGAAACCCAGCTGACTGCAGGTGGCAGAAAACTGTTGGGAGTTGTTTTGCTTAGAGATAAGATCACCTTCCACCCCCACCACCTCCCTTCCACCCCCAGACTTCACCAGTAAGTAGCTTTAGTAGCTAAAGGCCCTTCCATGGACTCTCAAAACCATAAACTTGATGTAGGTTCTTTGAGTAGACTGAAATTGAGGGGGGAATTTGCTATTTTTAATCATCACCACCAGCAATTTAAACAAGGACTACAAGAAAACAATGAGAATACATATGGCAACTATGAGTATTATTATCTATTAATGTCTGTTATTGATGGGTTCACTTTCCCCAACCACTGGAAAAAATGCACCTTCCAGATCTCTCTCTCTGTCTCTGTCTCTCTTCCTCCAAACCAAATTCCCTCAAAGATAATAAGTTTTTGCTTTAAAAGTGTTCTGGAATGTAAGAACACTTTTTATCTGTCTATGAGAAATGGAATTAACAGAAAACCAAACAGAAACCCTGGAAAGACTACTATGGTGAATGGTTAAATATTTACAACCTCCGAACCAGTCCATCTGAAAACAAATGTACAAGTGCCTGGCTTCCTTCCCTGGCTCAGGGATCAAGAATGTTCCCTTGCTGAGAGCTGCCATTTTGTTGACATTCAAGTAAAAGATTTGGCTCCAGGGAGATGAGGGAGTGTGCACATGAAACACAGCCTGGCGGACCTTTATCATAACAGATGAGTTCATTCCACACAGCTATGCCTGAAGACAACAAATGCACAAAGAGGGCCCAGGAAATAAAAGGCTTTCCCAGCTCAGCTCTGTGTCCCACCCCAATGGATGCCTTCACTAAAGGAGTCCAATCCCCAAATCATCACATGTTGCCAAATAAGAGTCCCAGGTCACCACACAATTCCATAAGCCACTGGGGTATCAGACATCCCTCATAAGCACTCCCAGTGGTCAAGCACTTTTCCCTGTGTTTTCTGCTGGTTTGGATGGATGGTTGGGTTGGTTGTTTGGCTGGTTGGGTGGGTGGGTGGGTGATTGGTTGGTTGGCTGGTTGGTTGGCTGGGTGAGTGAGTGGGTGGGTGGGTGGGTGGGTGGTTTAGGTGCTGGGGACTGTGCCAAGCACATTCAGTCTCTGAGCTATACCTTCAGCCCTCCTTTTGTTCTCTAAAGCCCACTGTGTCTATCCTGTCTTCTCTGTCCCACCCTCATTCAAAAGAATGATATCTCTTGGGATATCTCTTGGGATATCCACTAGCCCCACCCTGCACTCTTCAACAGTGAATCCCAATGTTTCTACCAAACTCCGGCCCGTGACTCTTTTTTATACTCCTTTGAAAATAAACAAAGGATCGTGGGATTATCTGGCTAATTCTGAAAATTTTAAGATTAAGAATAGACAGACGTTTGTTTACAACTTCCATCATGAAGTGATGAGATTTGCTCAATGGCTTCACTGGCCCTCTTTTGTGGGAGGTGTGTATTCTGAGAGTAGATGGGTTGACACACAAACCACATGGTCCAGGTCCAAGGCCAATAGCACCTTGGTCAGGGATGAAGCACCATGGTCAGGGACAGAAAACCCAGCAATGTAAAGCCATCTTTGGAGCACAACACAGAGAGTAGGTCGTGGAGGTGCAGGCCTGGAATCCTGGGGAGGACGAGGAGGTTGAGAGGGGGAGAACTGCAAATTGAAGGCTAGCTGAGTAAGTTAGTGAGACCCTGTCTCTGACTACAAACATGGGGGAGATTAGGGGAGAGTGGCTTCAGTGCTCAAGAGCTTGGCATTCACATGGCCCTAATGATCCTTTCATGGCAAAACCAATAATACAAAACAAGTAGATCAAAACTTAAATTAGAACATGTTCTCAGTGTCCTTGTGGAAACAAGGACAAATCTTTACTTTTTGTTTGTTTTGTTTTTGTTTTTCCAGACAAGGTTTCTTTGTGCCTTTGGAGGCTGTCCTGGAACTAGCTCTTGCACACCAGGGTGGCCTCGAACTCACAGAGATCCAGCTGCCTCTGCCTCCTGAGTGCTGGGACTAAAGGCATGCACCACAATTGCCTGACAAGGACAATTCTTTAAAAATGATTCTTGTTTAAGAAAGGGTGGCATGAAACAAAGGCTTAAAAGATGATTACTAAATGTAATACTTGGCCTAAGACTCAATTCTATGTGTACTAGAAGAAAGAAGACGTTACAAGCAAAATTAGTATATAACCTGACAAAAAAGAATTCAGTGTTAAAGTTACCAGTGGTAGGGCTGGAGAGAAGGCTCAATGATTAGAAGTGTCTGCTGCTATTCCAGAGGACCCAGGTTTGAGTTTCAGTACCTACATGACAGGTCCCAACTGTCTGTAGCTACAGTTCTAGGGGATCCAACGACATCCTCTGACCTCTGTGGACCTCAAGCATGCAAGTGGTGTACATACATACATGCAGGCCAAACAATCATGCACAGAAAATTAAAAAAACAAAAGATTTCATTTTGTCTTTTTGTTTTTGTTTTTCAAGACAATTTTCTCTGTAGCTTTTGAGTATGTCTTGGAACTCACTCAGTAGACCAGGCTGGCCTCAAACTCACAGAGATCCCCCTGTCTCTTCTTCTTGTGCTAGGATTAAAGGTGTATGCCACCACCACCAGGCAAAACAAATGATTTTAAAAATTTCTAGTTGTTAATTATGCTGAGGCTATGAAAGAGGTACTCTATATTGTAGTGAATACCCACAGGAGGAGTTAGCTGTAAAAGGGCCACTGCCAATATCAAATTCTAAGACAAAGACTCCCAGGATTAAATAACCTCAGCTCCTACTCAACATTTTATACACTTATCTAAAACTGAACAAACAGACTGCTCTTTGATCATGCCACCCCACCAAAAACTCCAAATCCCCCAGAATACAAATGTGAACCGCCTCCATGCTTTATAGAGTGATGCCATTCAACTAAGGCAGTCACTGCCCCAAGAACAGACACCCCTTCTCCCAGAACCCGCCATTAACTTGCCACCTACATCAGTAGGATATGCACCATGGCAACTCCTGCTGGCTTCTCCACTGGACTCCAAGGATGGGCTCACACTCAATCACTTCTAGAAGTCTTTGTTGTGAAACAGCTGCTAAGCAGCAGGATGATTTACTTTCAGCTTCTAGCAAGATCTGTAAACAGCATGACAAATGGAGAATCCCAAAGCTCCCTTCTGCCTGAAGGTCTGCTAACACACCACACACAGCATCCGCTGGCATAAATCATTCGCTTCATGTCAGACCTGAAAGTTCCCAGCGCTCCTGTCGACCACCTCCCTGTTGTCTGTGGGAGAACAGGTCAGTCAAAATCAAAGGTGACAGCATGGTGAGACTTGGCAGCAAAGGTCCAAAGCCTTCAACTGTGCCTTTGATGGGAGGTGGCAAGTAAAGGGACTTGAGCCCAGGAGTCAGTCCAAGACTGGCCCAGGCAATGTGGTGAACTTGTCTAGAAAAAAGTTTGTATGTGGGGGTGGGGGTGTGGTGCACACCTTTAATCCCAGAATTCAGGAGGCAGAGGGAGACAGAGGAAGGCAGTTCTCTGTGAGTTCAAGGTCTACATGACAAGCTCAAGGCCATAGTAAAACTTTTTAAAAGGGAGAGAGGGGTGGTGATAAAGATAGTAAGTCTTATAGTAAAATTTGTGGTATGTGTCACTATAATTACAAACAAAATGAAACAAACCCCCAAAACAAGAAATTATTACCCTGTCTCCCCTCCACATCATGTCCTTGCATGAACTAAGAATGGCCCTTTCTTCCCTTAAAGATAAAGTCAGGTTTGAAGGTGATTTCCATCCAAGTCCTGTCTTTTTTTTTTTTTTTTTAATCTTTCAGGCCAACATATGCTGGTGTGTTCTCAGTACCATTCAAGAGACTTTTACCCAAGCCAAGGAGGTGTTCATTAAAAAATGAAATATTTTGATCTAACCTTACCACTGGCTTCTGTTTGAGTCCATCAATTCTGTGATGGCATTAACAGTTGATGGGAAATGTTTTCTGTGAACGCTGCACCCAGAATCTATCCCTGATAGCATAAAAGATCCAGTTTCCTTGGCAATGAGCAGGTGTGGTGTTTACTTACAACAGAGAGTTGAGGACCACTAATTTTAATTTTCTAATAGTTCTGGTCATTTGGGTGAGGAACAGACTGGCTCCACAAGTCCCAAGTAGCCACAAAAGGAGAGGCTTTGTGCATAAATGTCTGAGGTCATCGGAGAAGAGTCTCTCATATGGGGCCCAGGGATAAGCAGGAATTGAGGAAATGTTGGGACTCCTCCAACTCCTGCTGGTAATCGTTTCTCTGGTCTTTCCACTTTCCAGAGGTGTTTGTTTTCTTGCTTGCTTTGTTTTATAGATAGTCTAGAAGGCCACTGACTCTGTAGTTGCCCCCTTCCAAGGTGCTAGAATGACTGAAGTCACATGGATTACTCTCTATGTTCGCTGGGTTTTCGGGTACTTTTAATAGCTAACCGGAAATGTCATTATTTGTTCATTTGATGTGAAGCCCCTCCTCCCTCCCGCCCACCAGGCTTGCAGCCCAGCACAGAATTCCTATAGAGAACAAGCCTTTAAAGGGGTAGAGAGCTCTGGTCTTCTCCTCTTGGTCTTTCTGGAACAGTTTGCTTAGCCATACACTCACAGGCCCACAGCAGTGAGGCCAACCAATCATGGGCTACAGCCTCAAAAGCTGAGATCCGAAATGATGAGTTTGCTCTTTAGAAGTTGACGCTCTCAGGGATGGAACTTAACACATTGCATTATACATTACTTCTCAATATAGAAGTTTTAATAGTGGTAACTGCTATAAAATATGAAGACCACTAAAAGTCTAGCCAGAAGAAAACACTTTTAAGCCTGACTAGTCCCCACACAGGAACTTAGCATCCAGGAAATTAATTCCTGGGACCCACTAGCAATTTAAAAACGTCAAAGTCACAGGGGCCAAGCAGCCTGGTGTCTTCAGATGCCACGGCCAGGTTTTTTGTGTGTGTGCTTTTTTTTTTCGTTTGTTTTTGTTGTTTTGGTTTTCAAGACAGGGTTTCTCTGTGGCTTTGGGGCCTGTCCTAGAACTAGCTCTGCAGACCAGGCTGGCCTCGAACTCAAAGAGATCTGCCTACCTCTGCCTCCCAAGTGCTGAGGTTAAAAGCGTGCGCCACCACCAGTCAGCCCCAGGTTTTGTTTTGTTTTTAAACTTGTTTATTTGTATTTTATGTACATTGGTGTTTTACCAATGTACCAAGCCAGACATGTGTACACACAGAAAATTAAAACATTGAAACGATGGGGTAACGAGACCAACCACCAGCCCTGTCCCCAGCCCCTTCTCCCCTAAGGAAGCTGAGTAAGTATTCTGCTTCCTTCTCGGACCCTTGGTGCCTTGGCCCTTGAGGATGGAAGGAGCAGAAGCAGGGGGTTGGGGTGGGTGGGGGGGCATGTTAGGTTCTGCTGGCTGTGGGTATGGTACAATGGAGGCAGCCCTCTGGGAGATGACTTCTGTGAGTTAGCTCAGCTTCACTCCAGACTATAGGAAATACATAGGATTAGGGAGCCTGGGGACAAACCTAATTTGCACAAGGTGACATGCCCCTGCCATAAGGCTTCACATGTGACAACAGGATCTTGAAGGAGAGTACACATCTTAGTTTCCATCTCAGATACCATATATGCAGCAAGGATGGCTTCTAGCAAGAAAGTGTGCCAAGGGTCATACTAGAGTTATCAGGCACCCAGGCTCAGAGACAGCTTTCGGATAAGCTCAGTCTGAGGGTGTTGGATCCCCCAGAACTGGAGCTACAGACAGTTGTGAGCTGCCACATGGGTGCTAAGAATTGAACCCTAGGTCCTCTGGAAGAGCAGCCAGTGCTCTTAACTGCTGAGCCATCTCTCCAACCCTGCCATGACCAAGTTTTAAGGACTCCTGTGTTGTGGGTAGTGTTGATGCTCATAGCTGGCTTTGCACCTAATATCATCTTATGAGCTGGACATCTTATGAGGGTGAGCTAGGATGCTTTAGGAGACAGGAAGCCAGCAGCTGCAGGTAGAGTAACAATGGCTCTTTTGCCTCTGGTGGAATATTACTTGATATATCTAACAGGAAAAGAAAAACGTTCCAAAAGAAAAAATTTAGAATTTTCTAAGAGAGGGGAAGGAAGGGAGAAGAAGGTGAGAGAAAGAGAAAAACAAAACATCAAGATTGTTTAAATTCCACTGAGACCAAGTCATTATGCAGTGTGAGGGAAATCCTTCCTACTCCCCAGTTAAATAATGGCATCAGGAACACAGACCTAAGTGTGTGAGCACGGGGAAGGGGAAGTTAGGGTATATATGTATAAAGTCAACTGGAATGTGGAAACGAAGGCAAGAATAAAATTCATCATTAAGATTTGCAGGTGGAGGCTGAAGGCATGGCCCAGTGCTTAAGAGCACTTGTCATTCTTGCAGAGGACACGGGTTCAGTTCCCAGCACCCACAGTCTTTAGCCCCAGTTCCAGGGGATCAGATGTCCTCCCTCTTCTGGCCTTCTTGGGCACTGCCCATGTGGAACACACAAAGGGGCAGGCAAAACACCCACACACATTCAATAAACATAAATGTGTCTTCAATGGTAGTTACAAAGACCTGGGGGTGGACGTAAACAGTGTTTGGCTGCACAAGCTAAATGTACTTCATGCCACTGAGTTACAAACTTTAAAATGGTCAGTTTTAGGTTATGTGATTTTACTATTTTCTTAAAAAAAGAAAACCAATTCTTCAATTCTTCAAGGGAGTCCCTCCCTCAACTCTCACCCACACTGGAGAACAAGCAGGTTGTGCTGCTAAAGCCTCTTAAGGGTTTATCATTGGACAAAGGCTATGAACTTGGATAGAGCCAGCAGCCCACTTCACCAGCTGCCAGAGTCTTTGTCCCACACTCGCTCCTTGTTTATTTGTGAGGCCCTGCAGAGACTCCCTGACCCAGCTTTGACTCTGGACCTCTGGAGATAGTGTTGAGGTGGGGCTTGGTGGGGAGCAAGCCCAGAGCCATCTGTGGGGACGTTAGAGTACAATAAAGTGGAGCTCCAGGTAGGAGAGTGGCATGGGGGGGAGAAGCGACACACACAACACGTGGGGGCTACAATTGTTGAAAAGAGGGTTAATCCTCAGCTTTCATAGGAACATGCAAAATGCTATCCACTCACTCACTCTATTCCTGCTTTGGTTTGCTGTTTGCTTTGTGGATTTAGGGGCAGGGTGTTTGGTTGTTTGTGTTTGTGTTTGTTTGTTTGTGTTACTTTACCTTCAAGTAAGAAAAAAAAATATACTAAAGTTTACTGAAATCCACATTCGGAGTCTATCACCACCTTTGGGGAAATCCAAAATCACCAAAAATTGAACACCTGTGGCTTTGCTAAACAAATAAAGCCTCTCCGCAAACACTGAGGTTGAACTCAAGCTGTGACAGGTCGTCACACAGCGAGGGCCCAAGACAACACACTTCAGCACCCGCATGACCGCATGGCGCAGTGCTTAATCTGTGGTTCCAGTCTTACAGTAAGGAAAGCCTGCCTGCCTGCTGGCTTGGGCCTGACAGATGACGGTCAGCGGCTGGAGATTGTATCTTCGTTGCCCTTTATGAAGGAGAGCAAACAAGAAGCTTGCTTCCTCCTCCTGTCTTGCCCGGTGGATTCTTCAAAGCCCTTCACCTTTGTTTACCAAAAGCTAAAAGAAAATAAGGCAGAATGGTTGACAGGTGGCAGGGACTGCCTAGGACACGTTTGCAGAGCCAGTCTTCCAGCTAAGAGCAGGTACAGTGACAGCAACTAACAATGACATTTGCCAGAAGCATCAGAACCAAAGTAATGGCTAGAACTCAGGCTGTCCCTTTGTAGACGGTGGTAAAATACACGTAACATTTACTTTTCTTTCTTTTGTTCCCTCCCTCTCTCTATCCCTCCCTTTGTCCCTCCTTCAGTCTCTCCTTCCCTTCCTCCCTCCCTCCCTCCCTCCGTCCCCTCCTTTCTTTGCAGGGTCTCACATAACCTTGAATGAAGTCAAACTTGCTAGGTTCAAGGATGATTATGAGTCTCCTACTTTTTAATCCATGTGCAGCCACACCAGACAATGTAGCGCTGGGAGCTGAACCCAGGGCTTCATGTAGGCTAGGCAAGCATTTGGCCAACTGAGCCACAGCCCCATTGCTGTGTGTGTGTGTGTGTGTGTGTGTGTGTGTGTGTGTGTGTGTGTGTGTGTGTGTGTGTTAGTAACCCTAGACTATACACTCACAGAACTCTTTGTTTTGCCATATTGAATTAATATGGGTGGAAGAGACGGCTCAGCAGCTCTTGCATGTGCTATTGCAGAAGACTGGGTTCAGTTCCCAGCACCCACATGGTGGCTGCTAACCACCCATAACTTCAGTTCTGGGGAGTCTGGCACACTCTTCTAACCTCCATGGGCACCAGGCACATTATGTGGTACACATATGTGCATATAGATAAAACACATAAAATAAAAATATCTATAAATATTTAAAATTGCTATCTGTGCAATAACTTCCCATCCCTCTGTTTCTAAATTGATTACCGTTCTTCCTGTCTAGAGGAATCTGACTACTCTGGGTGTGTTATATAAGTAGAGTCATACAATATTTAAGTCTTATGCATATATGTGTACATAGTTGGGTCATTTGAGTGAAATGCTACCGAGTACAACAATGTCTTTAAAGTTTATTCACATTATAGTATATAGTATATGTCATTTTTCGGGTTTTATTAAAGCTATTTTAACATAGACAAGCACCAGGGTTAGAAGAAAGAGAGGCACTCAAACAAACTGAAACACTCCCAAGAGCGTGGGCGTGGGCTCCTGAAACACAGGCTGCGCAAAAGGAAGACTTACCTAGGTGTGGGTGGGAACTCCTCCAGCCAGACTTGCCTGAACTAATTTTTTGGGCTGATGATAGCACACGTGTATGTTATATATATATATGATATATATATATACATATATATATATCATATATATATATAAACTGAGTATGTCTATCCTCCCATCCTTTGATGGTCACTTGGGTTGCCTTTATCTTTTGTCTATTGTGATTAATTCAGCTGTGAACATGGGTGTACAAACGGTTCCTTCAACATCTAATTTCAGTTTGATTGGGTCTCTGTCTAGAAATGCATAAGGCACCACTGTGATCACCTGGTTTTTTTTTTTTGTTTTGTTTTGTTTTGTTTTGTTTTGTTTTAATTTTTTGAGGGAAAGCTGTCCTTTTTCATGGTGTTGCCCAATTTTACATCCCAACCAACAATGTTCAACGGTTCTAGTTTCAACACATGTTTGCTGAAACCTGTAATTTTCATCCTGAAAAACTGGGTGTCACCATCCTAACGGCGCTGTGGTGGTTCTTAGTGGCTTTCTTGAGTCATGGTCTCTGAAGAGTCAAGGTCTCTGAAACCATGGTTTGTGCATCTCCGGAGACTCTCCATTCACATTCTTTGACCATTCTTAGACTTCTCTTTTTCGCTCAAGACAAGGTCTTACTATATAACTTCAGTTGGTCTGGAATTCTCTGTATAGATCAGGCTGGATTCAAACCTACAGAGGTCCACTTGCCTCTGCCTCCTCAGTGATGGAATTTGGCCATTAAAAAAAAAAAAAATGAAGTTGAGTTCTAGGACTTCTTCATGTGTTTATGATCCCTTATTAGATAGATGATTTAAAAATATTTTCTTCTACACCTTGAAGTTTTTCATTTGGAGCCTGAGGATTTGGATTTCTAACAAGTTCACACGTGATGTTATAGGTCTAAGGTCCAGGATTATATCCTCCCTCTCTCCTTCCTTCCTCCCTCCCTCCCTCTTCTTGTGCTGTGTTGAGCCCAGGGCCTGTGACCTGCTAGACAAGCACTGTCCGAGCACTAACTCACTCCATCTCACATCACTGTTCTTGTTTTATCAAGCAGGAAATACATCCTCAAAACAGTGGCCAAACTTGCTCAAAGTTGTTGTACTGAAGGATAAGGCAGGGGTTTCATTTCAAGCCTTCTGACCTAAGGCAGAGTTACTGAACACAATGTCTACCTAATGTAATATAAGGTTTCCAGAAGCTACAATGAGCAGTTAGTATACTGAAAAGGGGTGATAGCTTCAAGCTTCTGTTACTTTTGTTGTTGTTTTCAAGACAGGGTTTCTCTGTGTAGCTTTGGACTCTATCCTGGCACTCAGTCTATAGCCCAGGCTGGCTTCGAACGCACAAAGATCTGCCTGCCTCTGCCTCCCAAGTTCTGGGATTAAAAGCAAGCTTCTGTTCCTTTTCATCAAAACTACAATGCCAGAGCCATTTCCTGAGATGCAGGAGGTTCAATCCCAGGCACCAAAGGAAACAAACAAAGGGTTGATAAATGAGGAATTACTCTAAGGCAACAAGGAAAATGATAAGTTTGGAGTGTCTGGAGTTTGACAAGTTTGTAAGAGCTAACTGTTTATCTCTGATAGGTTTAGGCAGGTGTTGGGCCTTTCTCCCAAGGTTGACTATGTTTGGACAATTCCCTGATAACAGCTCTATGTGATCAGGTTCACAGCTGACCTATCTGAGGCTTCTCTTTGTGTACAGAAAGAAAGAGGCATGATCCATGTTGTGTAGCCAGCACTTGAGGTGCCTGGCTAGGCCAGGCCAGGAATGGGGGTGTGGTCCACACCTAGGCCCTGCCAGTAGTGAACCAACCGCCTTTCCATCTAGATAATCAAGCATTCCAACTCCTGGCCATTGTGGCTCCACTTAAACAACTAGTATGTAGTTAGTGCCTACTAGTCAGATGGGGCTAGAAGTGCATATGGCCTCCTGCTGGGGATGGGGTGGGTGGGGTGGGGGGTGATTGTGCTAACCCCATGCCCATGACGCTTATAAATACCCGGAATTTCGGAATTTACCAACTAGGGTTTGAACTTCACATCACTGATAACCAAGTTGTGATTTATTCTGACATAAAGCTTGCTACTTGAAACTCTTATCTTTTATTAAATATGAAGGAAAGAAAAAAAACCTACCCCTCACGGAACCTAGACCCAACTTGATCCTTGCAGAACCTGCAGCTTTGTGTTGAACTTCACAGCTGCAAACCCCAAAGCATGGTGATTTGTAGGCGGGTGGGTATGAATAAAACGTGTGGAAATCCCTGGATGAAGACATAAGCTGTGTTTGTCTGTTTGTCTCTAGATACTGACATTCCCTGGGGCCACCACAACAAAACCAGAATTAAGATGCAAAAGGAATTCAGGCCCTTCCTTTGCTATCCCAAGCCTGGGAATCTTTTCAAATTTAAATGAATATCTGTCAAACTAATTAAGAGGAGATGTAAAGCTCTTGTTCTGAGCTCGTTAGAGAACAACTTTCTTGTCATAAATTCCTTAGTCTCCACGCTTGCTTAAGATTCCTGGCTTTGTTTATTTCCAGTTTGGCCTGTTCACCTCCCAAACCCAGAAAACCCACAAAATATGCATTGAATCAAGTTTTAATTCCATAAAACCTGAAATGATGAGAGGTTGCAAAGGATGCTTTGTGCTGGAGAAATGGCTCTACTGTTAAGAGCACTTTCAAGGGATGCTTTGAGCTGGAGGAAATGGCAGTGACCATTTGCATTTGAGAGGCATCCCTCCCAGATGTTTCACAGCAAAGGGAACACTGCAGATTTCAAATGTTTCCTGCACATATTTACATATTCATGTGTAAATTGGACTCAGACTCACTCATACACACACACACACACACACACACACACACACGGGGTGGGGGGGCACAGAGAGAGTTTTCCCTTTCTCTTTTGCAAATCTTGGATTGGAAGCTGAAGATGATTTGGGAGATCTCTGCTAATGGTGCCAGAGTTGGGCTAAAGATTAATATCCAAAACCATACACATTTACCCAATTGTGTCAGCCACCAGTACAATACTATGCTGTACCCTACCGTAGTGCATCTAGAATACTCCCGTTAACTCTGTAGGCAGATACTCTTACACTCTTTTTTTTTTTTTTTTTTGAAAAAAAATCAACGGGGCTGGAAAGAACAAACTGGCTTTGCCAATAATTTCTAGTATTTTCAAGGTATTGTTTAGATAGCTGGTTCTCATTTGAACATTTTAACAAGGAAATTGGACTCTCAGAGTTTTTGACCAGGTACTGTGGTTTATAAGAATGACATAGAGGGGATTTAAATGCCAAGCTAACTGTGGGTAAACTCCAAAATAGCAATGCATCTTTACTCAAGATAAGATACATGGGTAGGAAATAAGGTGCAAAGTCAAAGCAATAAAACTATCTCCGCCTATTTGTGTACAGCATTTAATTTTTATCTTGCCATAAAAAGATAAATACAATAAATATTATAGGCCACCAACATCCATAGTATTTGATATAAGTATCTTTTCAAAAACAACATTCCTACATCCCCAAGTATTAGATACAACAGGCTACATACGGGTCAGAACACCCTCTTCCAAGACAACCAGAGACTCCAGTTTTAATATGTATCTTCTGCTGCCTAAAGATGGAGTTGCCTAAGAGACCTGGGAATCCAAGATGCTGCCTCCTTCCTGTATTACACATGACTTAACTAAACAGCAGGACAGAGCCCTGGGTCATAAATCGACACATCACTGTCTTGTTAGTTCCAGTGTGTGTGTCTCAGTGAGCATGTCAGTGTGTGTATATGTGTGGGTGAGCACATTCCATCGCATGCTTGGAGGTGTGAGTGTGTGTGTGTTGTCAATCTCAATTGTAAATGCTTTTTAATCTGCTAAACCATATAGCTGGCCTAAAATATTTTCTTAAAAGATAAGTGTTTCACAAGGCATGGTCACATGCCTTTAATCCCAGCACTCGGGAGGCAGAGGTTGAGGCCAGCCTGGTCTACAAAGCAAGTTCCAGAACAGCCAGAGCTGTTATACAGAGAAGCCCTGTCTCACCCTTTCTCTCCAAAGGACAAGTGTTTCAAGGAATGTGAAGTAATCTAAAGCAAATGCCTTTATGTCACTTTGGACATGGGACAGTTGCAATGACCCAGACATCATTTACACACTTAGTACAAACATATGATAATAAAATACAATGTGATGGTGATGACAGTGACTCTAAAAACAACTAATACACAATGAATGCTTACTGTGACGACAGGCATCAGATCATCTAATCCTTATAATTACTTCTGAGGATAATGCCATGACTTTGATTACTTCAAAGATAAGGAAACATAGGCATCAAAGATGATTTCCCCAGAGTCACCTACTCAGAGCATCATCTAGTATTTGAATGTAGCCCTTCTGGGTTAGGAATCTAACCTCCTAAGGCTGTGCATGTGTGCAAATGCACAGGGAAGCCAAGGGGCCACCACTCTTACTAGTTCAGCTAGACTGGATGACCTCAGGGATCCCATCTCACCTCCATAATACTGGGATTACAGGCACCAGGGTATAATGTATTCCAGGGACTGGACTGTGGTCCCCATATCTTCATGCTCAGCACTTTACTGGCTGAGTCATCCTTAGCCCTTAACCCCCTAATTCTTTATCTCATTTGCATAGTAAACTTGGCTGAAATACCTGACCCCACAATGACATTAACATAGGAAAACCTATGTGCTTTTCTCCAAGCTAACCAAGAGGAATTCAACTTTAAAACTATCACATAGTAAGATGATTAACCATGCTGGGCTTGGTGGCACATGTCTGTAATACCAACACTTAGAAGGCAGAGGCAGGAGGATCTTTGTGAGCTCAAAGCCAGCCTGTCTTACATAGTAAGTTCCAGCTAGCCTAGGATACAAGAAAGATGCTATCTTAACAAAGAAAGAAAAGAAAAAAGGATTATTAACTGTGTATCTTTTGAAAAAAACCATCTTACAGGCAATCAGCAACGAATTTCCACTATGCATAGAATATTCATCACACTTACGTTATTAGTAAATTGTTGGCTTTTGGAAACTCACCAGCTCTGTGACATGTCTGACTGTGCTCTGCAGGGTAAGGATGCTGAACTGGATGAGAATGGTTCAAGGGAAGGGAACTGAGAGTGAGATTCAGGGAATGTATGTAACCTCCCTCAGCTTTATCTACCTGCAAAGGGGATGATGCCTTCCTAAAGACAAAGTCACACAGGCAGGCACACAGACATAGACAGACAGATACACACACACAGTATCTTAAGGACCCAGCTGGCTTTTTCGAGTTATTTCCATGCTATCTTTCAGGGTGAGCATATGGAGACTTGCTCATATTACACTGGCTGAAGTAAGAGGGGCCTCCCAGGTTTTGGAAAACAGGCCCATTTCCGAGTTTAATTACACAGAACCTAAGTTCACTAACTCCATTTTGCTTTGATGAGGTCAAACAGTGGCCTCCCATAAACCCTTTTACAAGCACACACCCTTTGGCTTTATTTCCTTGGAAAGTAAATAAGACTCTGAATCTACCCAGCTCAATTCTTTCCTGATTTCCCTTTTCTTTTTGCAGCTATAACTTCACTGATGTGGCCCAGGCGGGCCTGGAACTTGAGACCTCCTTGTCTTGGCTTCCTAGTTAAAGACCATGTCCCGTTTAATCTGATCACTTCCATTTTCTGTGAGCCCCAATACGTGTAAGTCATAATAAAAATTATGTACCTTATTTCCTCTAAAAAAGAAAAGACTATTTGCCATAATTAAATTTCATCTTGCCTACTATGCAGTGATAACACCCTACTCGTGAAGAACTGGGTCAGGGTAATCTCTAAGCAGTGAAGTAAAACCTTGCTACAGGAAACTAAGCCACGAAAAATAACATGGCTACAGACGTTACTCATTATAACATGCATATTTTACTTTCTCAGTAAAGACCAATGCATGGCCAAGGGCTCAGTGCCTGCTTTGCAAGACCGGGACTCTGGGGAAGAAACACTCACTCTTTAACATTTCTTCCCTCTTTGGAGGTAAGCTAATATTGACAGGGCTTAATTTTCTTCCAGCTATTCTTACATCTCCTTTTAGTATCATAGCCAGTACTTATCTTAGGGCTTGGGGCAGTAATGCACAATAAGTGTCTTGCACATTCAGGGAGAGATGAAAGAAATAAGAAAAGCAGGCCGTGGCAGTGCTCCTTGCTAGCTTCATGTTTGGCAGGCATTTGAAAATCCAACTTTCCCTTTCCTTGGAGGAGTGTTGAAATGCACAGGCGTCTCCTAAGGGCCTCTCAGCTCTGCTTCCGATAACACCAAGGAACAGCTGTGTATGCAGGGGGCATTAAAGAGAACAGAGAAGAGAGTGCTTGACCAACCTGGCTGTTCTTTTCCATCTACAGTCTCCCCAGAATCTGCCTTGATTTGTCTGATAGCTGGAGAGCTGGACAAGAAGAGACCAAACCGGTGGGGAGGCAAAAAAATTCCCTACACAGCCTGAGAGATATAATTTCAATTATCAGAAAGCAATGGGAGCCACTTTCTCTCTCTCTCTCTTTTTTTATGACTTATTTATTTATTATGTTCTACCTGCAGTCATGCCTGCACACCAGAAGGAGGCACCAGATCTCATTATAGATGGTTGTGAGCCACCATGTGGTGGCTGGGAATTGAACTCAGGTCCTCTGGAAGAGCAGGATGTGCTCTTAACCTCTGAGCCATCACTCCAGCCCCAGAAGCTATGTTCTCAATGAAGGAGACTCCAGTGCAGAGTAAGAACCGGTGTGTGTGTGTGTGTGTGTGTGTGTGTGTGTGTGTGTGTGTGTACAACACTAGAGGCTTATCCCAGAGCCTCACATACTAGACAAAATATCCCATCACAGAGCCACACCCCACAGCCTACCAGCCTTTACTTAAGAGCATTTCTCAATCTTAGCACCGCTAACATCATTTTGACACCAAGTAATGCTTTGCTGTAGGGCTGCCCTGTACCTCATGGGATATTTTTGGCACCCCAGACATCTGTCCACTGGAGGCCAGAAGCATGGTCCCCCGCCCCCACAGCTTCAGCAACCATAGAGGTTTATAGGCCATGTTAAGTGTCCCCTCAGAAAAGTCACCTCTGATTGAAAACTACTGACTGAAACTCTTCCCTGCCGCCTTCTTTCCAATTCTTGAATAGCACACAAGTTACAGCTTGCTAATTTTGATTTTTCCCCTCCCTTCTCAAAAGCAAAGTAGATTTATAGTAGCATAAAATAGAGATGCTCCTGTAAATAGAGTTCTTGAAATCATCACACTCTCCCAGTTCCCAATCTCTGATTCTTTGCATCTGTCTCAGGAACACTCAGTGACAGTCAAAACTAATAATATTTAATATTGGGGGGTCTATGTGTCTAGCTCAGTGGTAGAACATTTGCTTCCCATGCATGAGGTCCAAGTTCAATTCCTAGCACTGCAGACAAGCAAAAACTTTATTGCTTATGCCTTTATTTCTATGTTTCTGTCTGTCTGTCTGCCTTATGCTGTGTGTGTGTGTGTGTGTGTGTGTGTGTGTGTGTGTGTGTAGTATATGATATGTGTGAGTTCAGAGGCCCCAAAGCTCCATGGGAGTCTCCTATCTCCACCTCCCTGTAGGAACTCTAGGGCTGCAGACACCTGCTACTGTGTCCAGTTTTTACCTGGGTCCTGGGGATTGAACTCACAATCCTCATGCTTGTGTGGCAAGTGCTTTGACCACAGAGCTGTCTCCCCAACCCTAGCCATGTATTATCCCAGCCACTTGAGCAATATCACTTCCTGAATTCTTGCTGCTCCCTTTTTTATGGGGGAGATAAAAGCACATGAGCATTTCTTTCAGTTACATTAAACCATAAATTTTTTTTTTAATTTGTGAAAACATAAAACAAGAGCATTTCTAAAAGCTTCTATATCATTCCTACCTATAGGCAATGAAAACTGGCAGGACCATGAGGGACATTCCAGGGCAATGACCAAAGTGCATGGTAAGACAGTTTCTTGATAAGAATACTGAAGTACATTTTTTGGTGCTATTAACTACTGGCACGCAGGCTGGTGTCAACAACAGTCTTAGTTGACTACTGTTAATTGTTAATGTAATGGCAAATGTAGCTTCTGTGGCCTCTAATACTTAGCAAAACCATCTTGGTCATGTGACAACCAGTCACCATGCCTTTCTTCTGGTGGTTTTTGCATCTTCAGGATCTGCTTTTCCATGCCGTTTGCAATCAGTACAGTCCTTCCAGGCCCAGGAGGAGGAAGCACATGATGTCGGCAATCTGCTCTCTGACTCGCATGGTATTCAACTCTTTCTCCTGGGCCAACCCACAAAGAATGCTATCCGGTTGCCATCTAGTAGATGTATGTAGCCTAAGGACTAAATAAAGGTTCACAATGCAGATCAACCTTTCTTTTTTAAAAAATAATGATTTATTTAACTTTATTTTTTGTGTGTCAGATCCCCTAGTACTGGAGTTATAGGCAGTTGTGAGCTGAGCTGCCATGTGGGTGCTGGGAATCGAACCTGGGTCTTTTGAAGGAACAGGCAGTGCTCTTATCCTCTGAGCCATCTCTCCAGCCCCCCAGATCAACCTTTCTTGATGTCTGAAACTGACCTTCATAGCAAGAACGAGAGCAAGAACAGAGACACTGGCAATGACTGTAGATGAAGTTCTGTAGTGACAGTGTTCTGCCCAAGACCATCATTACAGCACATGGAACAGGCTAGCTAAGTACAGTATCAAAATCAAAAGGCCGCTTTGTGCACCAAGTGTGGGAAGGTGTGGCACACTCTAGGTTTAGCATCCATGTTGAGGTAGGCTCCCCTGGTGTAGCCTAGACTGCCTTTCAATTCACTCTCCTCCTGCCTCCTTCCATGTAGCTGAGATTAGAGGTGTGCAGTTCCTGAGGCATGCCTGTTGACACTGTGGTTTGGAGAGTTAGAGGTGAGTGCTAAACAGGAGGATTTGTTTCTCTTTTTTGGGGGGTACTGGGGGTTGAGCCTGGGATGTAGGGCATACTAGGTAAGTGTTCTACTTACCAAACTACATCCCCAGCCTTTTGGTCTGGAAAGAATAAACAAGAGTGACGAAGTAGCTGGGCATTCTGTGTGTCCTATTTTGAATGGCCTGATTTTCTGCTAGGGGTTTTGCTCTACTTGAAAGAAATCCTAGCCCAAAAGACAGCTATGATTTCCTTTCATAACAATTGGTCATTCTCTGAAGGGACACGGCGCAAGACCAGGGTGTTTTTCCTGTGGCTATAGAGCTGGTCCTGAGCCTTCCTTTTAATCTTTAACCACAACACTTACATAAGGAACTTTTATTGTTATTATTCGGCAGTGAGAGCCTGACCACACACTGTGCCAAAGTTCTTGGGTTTATTAGTCTTTGCAGGGTTATGACAACCTTCCACTGGGCAGCTGAAGACAGACCCCTAGGACCCACTTTTGTTTCCACTCACCCAGGCAGCTGCCTGTCACCTCATCATTTCAAAGGTTCACATGCACCCCCCCCACACACACACACCCTGTCCCCTGCCCTAAGTGTAGGTCATGTTTCCACTGTTCCTACTCAGATCAATCTTTTCTTTCTGGTTTAACTCCAGACTTGCCCAATTCAAATATACCTTCCAAAATGAAGGCCATGGTTAGGGATGTGGCTCAGGAGTAGAACACTTGTCTAGCGTGTACAAAGCCCTGGGGTTCACTTCTTATCACCACAAAACCAAAACCAAATAACAAAAGACAACAAAGTGCAGTCATCATGGTCTTTACAAGGCCAGGTCTGAAGCTGTCATCTCAAAGTCTTTTTTTCTATTTCTCATTTCCTCTACTGCCACACTTCTGGTCCTGCTTAATTTCATGAGCACCCTCATACAAATTCCAGGGAGGGCAATTGCACCCAGATAGGCCTACCCTGGCTCATTAGGCACCTGTGCAAATTAGGAAATGGCATCTCTGGACCAGGAAGCAAAGCACAGGCTGGATTGTAGCAACCACTCCCACTTCCGGGCATCTGCACCCTGTTTTTTAATTTGTTTTGTTTTGCACATTGCAGATGAACCATTTGCCTACATCTCTGACTTGAGATTCTCCTCACACATCTCTCTGCCTTTGAACAAGCTGTTAACTTTGTGTAGAAGACCTTCACTTCCAAATCCTATCCACGTTTCAAAGACCTAGTCAACTATCCTTCTATAAGATGCTTCTACTGGGGCTGGGAAGATAGCTTACTGGTTAAGTGTATATGTTACTCTTTCCAGAGGACCCAGGTTCAGTTCCCAACCTGCAGATGCTGGCTCACAGATATCTGTGGCTCTCATCCATGCTATCTCTGTGGGCCCCAGACATGTGTGGTACACATATACACAGGCAAAACACTCATACATTTAAAATAAATCTCCAAAAATTTTGTAAAGAAGCTTTTATTGTTGTTTTGATGGTACTGGATTGAACCCAAGACATCATGAATACTAAAGACATTCTCTATTACTAAACTGCATCCCCAGCCTTCACATTTCTGGATGTGTTTGTATGTAAATGCTCATGTGTGTGCACGCATATATGTGTGCCTATGGATACCAGAGATCAACTTTGCTTTGTTTTTTAATTAATTAATTAATTTATTATTTTGTGTGTGTACAGGTATGCTGCATGTATGACTGTGCACTGTGTGCATGTATGACTGGTGCCTGTGGAGGCTAGAAAAGGATGTCAGAGACTTCTACAACTAGAGTTCCAAATAGTTCTGAGCCACCGTGTGGGTGGGAGGAACCAAATCCAGGAACAGCAAGTGTTCTTAACTACTGAGCCATCTATCTCTTCAGTCCCTACATCTTTTTTCTTTATTTTGAGACAGCCTTTCACTGGCCTGGGCTAGACTGGCTGTCCAGCAAGCCCCAGGGCCTTCCCTGAATCTGCCTCCCCTAGTGGTGGCTTTACAAGTGTGTATTGCTACACATTCTTAGGTGAGTTTTTTTTTGTTTTTTTTTTTTTTAATCAACTCAGTTGCTGACCTAGCTGTTTCTTCAGCTCTGCTACATTTGTTTATTTATTTGGTTCCTGTTAGAATTCTAGATTGTCTAACCCATTCCCTACATTAGATACTAAATTCTCTGGAAGCAGGGCTGAGTGACTACAAAGCCTAGCATAGTACCCAGACCATTTAGAAAGAAAGTTGCTGAATGCTGTATGAACACTGCCTCCTGCTTTCTTCAGCTTGTCACAGGGTAAGATGGAGGCCTTTCAGCCACCCCTACCCCAGCAATTTGGAGATTAGGCCATGAGGTCTGCTTCCTCACATTACATAATCCCTGCTCAAATCACTAGAAGCCGGCTCTCATTCAGCAATTACTTCATTAACCTATGATTAAGGGGAACAAACATCTAGGATTTCAGCTTCCTGTCCCCTCCTGACAAGTTCACTAGTACATCTGTCACTGACTATGCTGTCCCTTACTGGGTCCTGCTCAATTCTTCCATCTCCCCCTCCCTTGTCTTGGTCTACTGAACACAAGTCTCCCATTGGGTTTAAGGTACATGGAATTAATGGTATACACTATCTGCATACACTTCGGGTGTTTTCTTAGTAAGTGTGTTTGAAAGAGAGCAGTATTTTGCTTACAGACTTAGCATCTTATGTGGGACTCTATCACTAACCCAACTGGCCTGCCTTGGATGCCCTCATGACTCTCATTCATGACTTGACTCCATGTTACTGGTCACTCTCAGGTCCAAAATTCTCATCTATATCAGTCATCCAAAAAGAACAGAAGCACCAGAATTTAGCTTCTTGTTCAAGTCATTTATGTATCTGAAATCAAGTCAGTTTTACTTGTGATAAATGTGTTTCTTTTGATGTTGTTGTTGTAGCTTTTCACTTTTGTTTTTTATGTGCATTGGTGTTTTGCAATGGATTCCCTGGAAATAGTTACAGACAATTGTGAGCTGCTATGGTGCTGGGAATTGAACCTGGGTCCTATGGAATAGCAGTCAGTGTGCTCTTAACTGCTGAGCCATCTCTCCAGTTCGTGATAAATAGGTTTCCTAATTGGAGGGCTTTCTAACTTTAGGAGGGACTGAGAAGACAACAGATGTTTATGATAGAGGCAGAACTTACTGTCTGGCTCTCACATTGATTACTGCAGAACATGGCCCCATGAAACCTTTGGCGAAGGGCTGGGGTTGGAACTGTCTTCCCCAGCCATAAGAATTGGTTGGGTCACTGCTGGCAGAAGAGGGCCCAGTGACATCTCCTCACTGGCCCAGAAACACACACCAGCAAATACTGGAGGACATGGGATTTGTTATTGCAAATGACAAATATTGAACTCACATAGATATTTAAGGGGAAAAAATGGACTTCCTTCTGAAGTCCAGGAATAGACATAGTGTCAGGGAGAGAAAAATATTGTCAGGTTCTCCTTCATCCCTACCCAATCTGACACCACTCTTTGTTTGATGAGGGTGTCTGTTCTTCTAGAAATCTCCCTTTAGGGTGTGTGTGTGTGTGTGTGTGTGTGTGTGTGTGTGTGTGTGTGTGTGTGCTCACGCGTGTGTGTCTGTGTGTGTGTATGAATGAATGAATGATGAAAATGAGGCATATAAGTATCCATTCCTCACTTTTATGTATAATCAACATAATCCAGTGTGTGTATGTATGTGTTGTGTGTGTATACGCATGCATGTATTGGGGATGTACTTATAAAATCAAGGAGAATACAGAGCCTTAAGTTGACCCTGTCCCAGAGTCACTGCCTCAAAAGGAAGTGACTCTGTCTTCTCCTAAACTCAAAATAGAATAGAGTCCAGAGAAGTTCTTTGGCTTGCCTGGCCTACGCACTTATCCATTTGACATGGGCCCTCGTGAGTGAAAAGCCATTCAACAGTGACTGTCCCCTCTTCCCTCACAAGTGTAATGGCTCTCTTGCAGTATCAAACCAACATGAGCTCAGGATGCTGGACCCTTCCATGACTCCAAGAGAGTCATGCTTCATCTATACCAATCTACAGCAATTACACTCTGCCACTGCTAGTGTAGACATGGGTACAGGACACAACACTAAATAGGAAACCTGATCCAAACCATGGTTTACAGTGAGGAGCGTTGGAAAAATGTATTCCTCATTCCTCCCTCTCCAAGGCTGCGGATAAACCAGGGCCTCACACATTCTAAACAAACAGTCTGTCACTGAGCAATATTTCCTCAAACCCTTTCTCAATCTTTACAAAACTGGGGCTTTCTTCCCTTAGGCAAGGCTATGTGAGGGCATGATGCCTGGGGCTCATGCAAAGGGACAAGCCTGAATCCTCGATGGCCTCATGATGCCATTAACACTGGCATCATGTCATCTATGAAGCAGGGAGGGTGATGGGATTGATGGTCAAAGTCAACTGAAATGAGCAACCAGACCATCCCACAGGACAGAGAATAGAGCTGCCTACTTTCTAAATAGTCATAAAAGCTAATGGTAGCTGGACATGGTGATGCACACCTGGAATCCCAGCACTCAAGAGGCTGAGGCAGGAGGATTGCCTCAAATTGGAGCCCACACAATGAGATTCAATACAGAGTGTGTGTGTGTGTGGGGGGTAACTTATTAAATTCCTATTAGGGTCAGGCAATATTTCAAGTGTTTTAAGAAAATTATCTCATTGAATCCAAACAACAACCCAATAAGATAGACATTGATTACTAGTCACTTTCTAGATGGATAAAAAGGTTCACAGAGTGTAACTTATCTAGCATTATAGATTCAGCAACGAAAAGAACTGAGGCTCAGCCCCAGGCCTTCCAACTGTAGAGAGCTTAACCTCTAGGCTAAAGGCCAGGCGGTGCTGGCTTTCTGTTCCTTTCCGTTGCGTTCCACATGGTCTGGAAATTGATCTGAGACAGCCAGATTTTCAGGGTGGGGGTGTTTTGTTTTATTTTGTTTTTTCGAGACACAGTTTCTCTGTGTAGCCCTGGCTGTCCTGGAACTTGCTCTGTAGACCAGGCTGGCTTCAAACTCACAAAGATCTGCCTGTCTCTGAGTCCTAAGTGCTGGGATGAAGGGTGTATGCCATCATGCCCAGCTGTACTTTGGTTTTGAATGAATGAGTTTATTTTTTACTTTTATTTTTGTTTTTTGTTTTTTTGGTTTTTCGAGATGGGATTTCTCTGTGTAACTGCCCTGGCTGACTGGGAACTCATTCTGTAACCAGGCTGGCCTCCAACTCACAGAGATCCCTAACTCTGCCTCCAAAATGTTGGGATTAAAAGCATGCACCATCACCACCCAGCTATGAGTCAGTTTATTATAGTAAGCCAATGAGAAGAATAAATAACACTGATAGCTATATAAATGATTGATAGATGATAGCAGACAGACAGATGATAGATGATAGACGATAGATAGATAGATATAGATATAGATATAGATATAGATATAGATATAGATATAGATATAGATATAGATATACAGACAGACAGCTAGATGACATTAAATTGGGTACTCAAAACATTCAGTAGAGACTGACTGAAGAAGCCCCTTTAAGGCAGACAGCTGCAATTCTTCAGAGAAAGTCCCAGGTAGCGCAGAGTTGTCCCTTCATCTGAAGGAACAAGGAAAAGAACAAATAGCAAGAGGTAGAGATGGCATGGAATTCGGGTTCATGACAGGAACTGCCTGGGGACGATGAAGCAGCCAGCTGAAGTAGACAACCCTGCCTCCCCATCTTTGTGGATAAGCTCCCCATGAATGAACACCACCTTCTTCCAGCCCCATGCACCTCCACCACAGGGTGGACAACAGTAACATCTTGGGAATGGTTGACCTAGCTGTCAACTATGTTATTATTGGGGTGTTTTGCTGTTCTCTTCCCACTCTGCCACAGGGTTTGGGGAAGGGGAGGTTTGTCCCATTTCCAGGAATTGGAGGACACTTTGAAACAAACACCCTTGGTTCTCAAATGGGGGTGGGGCTCCCAGAGCCAGCTTCTTGGTGAGCTCAAACAACACATGCCAACACACCAATATAGTGTACACTACACTCCCCACAGTTAGACCACACACCCCCTTCACCTCTTCTCAGAGAACACCCCTTTTCCTTTGTGCCAGACGCTCACTGCACTTAAACCAGTGTCCCACAGACACTGGCGCTGGCCAGACCCAGCCTTTCTCTTCCCATGACACATCTCTGAGTTTCTGCCCAACCAAATCCAAGGCACACACCAGGGCCTTGATTTATGGAGATAGGGTTCTTCAAGACTCCCCCGTTTTGTTCCTTTTCCAAACTTTGGCAGGTGTTAGTTTGACACTGGGTCCTTTGGGGACAGTTCTTCCATTAAAACACCAATGAGCACGTAACGGGGGCTGAAACTTTCAACACTCATTCACATAACGAGAGTCTCACTCACTGCCTGGCTGCTATCTTCATGGTTTTGTTTTAACTTTTCAGCATTTAGAATTTTGCATGATCACATTGCTTATGACTCTGGAGACTGGGAAGGCATTTCTATGGCCTTACTGTTTATTCATGTCACACACTTACTAAATAAATATTTGAGTATCTATATGTGCCAGGCACCAACCTAGGCACCGGAATCAACCGGCTATGTTCTCTATCCTAGAGGGCAATAAAAGGTAATGACTTATTATAGGACATCTTTCTCTCAATCAAAAAAGTAATAACTACAAAAGGTACATGGTGTCCGGGATGTAGCTCAGTGCTAGAGCACTTGTCTACAACACACAGTGTCCCTGGTTCTAGTCCCAGACCCACAAAACAAGGTATGGAAGGCACAACATTAGACAAAGTATTTTGAGAGCAAAACCTAGCATGGCTGTTAAGAGCACCTACCCACTGGTTCAAATCCCAGCTCACCTACTGTGTGACCTTGATTAATTTCTTACCAGGTATCTCAATAGTTTAACCTATTAAATGGGAATAGAAACTGTTGTTTTGTCCTATGGTTACACTGACAGTTGCTGCCTTGTTGTTGTTGTTATTCATCCTGAAAACATTAAGTACTACACAAGTGTAAAGTGTTGGTTCAGAAAAGAACATGAGCTGCTGTAGTCTATCGCTGACCTTAACTGAGTAACTTGGCAGCCGGCAACAGTGATGCCACAGCTCACTGGCCTTGGGTGCTACAGAGGCACATGGCATCATCAAGGGCTCCAGGAGCCAGGTGTGGGTGACCAGTGCAGGAGGATGACTTCCCTGGATAAATCAAAGCTGCTCCCATTAGCAACGTTGTGCTCTCAGAACTCCTAACATGTGAGCTAAAGATAACTCTGGGTGACTGTTCCAGAAGAATCTGTCAGCAGAAACAGATCTTGGAAAACACAAGGGTGAGAAGAAATGCTGGGCGTGAAGCTCTCGTCCGAGTGTCTGAGGCCCCCTCTGCCGACTGAAGGCCTTGCCCGTCTAAGAACATTTCCCATGGTGAAGGTTCAGGGTTTTACACAGACTCCTGCGGTTATTGAGCTTTTGTTCTCCCTGCTCTGCAGCAAAGGTAACCCTGACCAATGAGGGAAAATTTCCCTGTCTTCCTGAAGCTTCCTGAGCCAGTTATCACTGGACATGACTTAAGACCAAACTGTTCACGTTCACAAACAGAGGTCAACACAACAGAATCTAGACATGTAAAGGCATGTCCAGAGATCATTCTGAAAGGTCTTCAAAGTGTTCTGAGAGGCTTCTGTACAGGATGGAAAACACACCCATCCCTTGATGTTGTATCTGGGACAAAGACTTCCCCAAAGATCCTATGGTCTAGAGAAGGGATCGGTATCAAAAGTCAGGCATCGACACACGATGCATGAGAAGTTCGGTGGAATTCAAAAGCATTTATTTATTTGTTTATAGCTGAAATCGACACCTAAAGTCTCAAAATATACCTGTCCCTGAAGTACAGATTTGGTATTTTCATAAGAACAATGACTTCGCTTAAACAAGAGCAGTCTTCTTTTCCTTTCTCATTTTTTCGTGAATATGTGTATTGTGTGTGTTTGTGTATTTTTGGGCTGTTTTCATTTTTTTGTTTGCGTATGTGTGGGCACTTGTGTGTACATGTGGAGGAGACCCCAGGTTAACATGAAGAGTCATCCTCCATCACCCTCCCACCTTATTCACTGAGACAGGCCTCTCAGTCAAACCCAGACTTCACTGATACGCTAGGCTCCCTAGCTAGCTTGCTCTGGTGATCCCTGTCAGGCAGGTGGCCACACCCACCTGGCACTTACAAGGGTTTCTGGGGATCTGAACTCTGATCCTCCCGCTTGCACAGCAAATGGTTTAACCACTCAACACCAAGCCTGGCTTTTTCTAAGCAAGTTTTTCCATATATACGTGAGAAGATAGCATTGAGACCCAATCAGCTGAGAGAAGTGAATACTTCAGAGTCCAAGGTCTGGAGTTTAATCTTCACAAGGAAGCTATGATAAGATCTCATAAGTCAAATTTCCCAGCAAGACAGCCAGGCATTGGTGGCCCATGCCTTTATTCCCAGCACTTGGGAGGCAGAGGCAAGCAGATCTCTGTGAGTTCGAGGCCAGTCTGGTCTACAGAGTGAGTTCCAGGACAGGCTCCAAAGCTACAGAGAAACCCTACCTTGAAAATCAAAAACAAAAAAATTCCCAGCAAATTCTTGCTACTTTGGTCCCCCTGACCTTGGGCCAACAGTCTCTCCTGCAGCATTTCTAGTGGTGACTGACACATTTTCTGACAGGCCACAGTTCCACAGCACACACTCGTTCATTCTCTAAGCCCCTAAGTCATAGCAGCAATAAATAAACAGGCAATAGCCAGCCTGCACGAAGAAGGTTTTCCTAGCGCCGGGCAGAAAGAACGACAAACTCTACCACTGAATCTTTACGGCTGCTCTCTGAGGAAGCCCCTCCATATGGCCCGCCTTCTTTAAAGTTTCCTCTTAAGGCACTCATCTCCTCCAGCATTGGCTTCCCAGGTCTTTCCATAACACTTCCCCCTTTGTGGATGCTATTCTGCTCTTCAGGCCTTCCTCTCTAGGCAACCCAGAGCTCGTTCATTTCCTTCTTTCCAGTCTTTCCTCAAATACCCTCTTCTGTGTGAATTCTCCTACTACCTTTTAGAAAACCTGCGCCCCTTCCTTCATCATAGACATTTCAAGTACATCAAGCACAACTGAATGGGTTTTTTTCTTTTCCTTTTTTTTATTTTGGTTATCTGTGATCCTTGACAAGAACTCAGGCCAGGATTTTTGTTCACTTTTGTTCACAGCTCTAAATCCAGGACCTAGTGAGACAACTGGCACATGCCAGGCACTCCATCCATAAGATTTAGCTAGCTGGTCCAGAGTAGGCAAGTGACATGCCTTTCAGAGACCCTGCCTTCCTTAGGATCCCACATTCCACAAAACAGCCAGTGCCTTTTCCTGGATCTGCCTTAAGCTATCAGGGGTGGGACTGGACCTGAATAACACAGGCTAACTTAGTACTGCATATGTGTCCTGTGTTCAAGAACTTTATACAAATAGTCAAAGCACCCCTGAGTATTTAGTGGCCCCACTGGGAAATGTCCCAAACTAATAACATGAAGGAGATGCCAACATTCTCCTGAAAGTGTCTTCCCATAGCAACCCAACAGCGTGGTCAGTTTATAGCCTCCTCTAGATGCCAGTCAGACTCAAGGACTATTTCCAGGTTCCTCCTATGCATGCAACGAAGAAGTCCAATTTGCAAATGAAACCCCACTCTTAGCAGACTTTCCCAAGTCAGCTAATACAGGGCAGTTTGCAGTTTTCCGGCCTGTGCAGGGATGCCCGCCCTGCTACAGGTGCTTAGCAATTTTCATGTTTCTTCACTCTGAAACACAACTGTGGCTTTTGGCAATGTCTAATTTTAATGGCTGGTCAATTAAAAAAAAAAAAAAGAGGAACTACCAATATTACTTCTTTTCCCTCCTGAGGTCCACAATGGCCCAGATTCTGGAAACTGCCTGAGTACACATGCCGTCATAGTAAAATCTGTTTGAAGTTCATCTCCTCTACTAAAGAGTTAAAAGCTCACATTATTACAAAAGGGTGAGGGGATGTAGCTGCTGATAGAATTATGAAGGACAAGTGCCAGGAAAATCGTGACACTCCAATCATTTTTTAACTTAACAATATTTTTGCCAATTATTTTGCTCACAGCTTTTTGAGCATCGTGTTTTCACGCCCCCCCCCTTAAAAAAAATCACTTCTACCCCTGGGGAGGAAAAATGAAGACCTCAAAAGCAAGTACAAATTGCTCATTTAAAGAACAGAAATTAAGGATGCGGGCCTTTTCTTCTCCTCAAGCTCATCTTTCTGTAGCAGGGATCCGAATCCTGTGCCGATTCTTCTTGGGCAGTGGAGCAATTTTGGGTTTTGTGTAAGTTAATTTTAATTTACAAAGCAGGGGTGGGGAGGGGGCTCCATTCTTGAGACACCACCGTTGCTATGAGACTTCTAGGCCACAACAGATGGCCACGAGAACAGTTCTCAGGCCAAGCCAGACCTCTGAAGCCTGCCACTCAGGCATACCATTAACATTCCTGGCATACCTTCATAGGCAGCTCCGTCAGCCAGCCACCTTCAGACTGGCTCTTCCCAGCTCCTACGCTGGCTTTTCTGGTCAAGGGGCCCCCGGTGGAAATTTGTTATAAGTGACATGCCCAGACTTTTCCAGGGAAAGGGTGCCACCTCACTTAGATGTGGCTCCAGGTAGGCACAGACCTGTATATACAGCCAGGGACACACCCCACTGTACCCGTTCATTCCTGTGTATACATCCACAGACACATCCCACCGTACCCCTTCATTTATCTTCAAGCTCTGCCTCACTCTTCACTGAAGACGGCCAGAATTCTCCTTAGAAGCAGTTTTAGTGCCAAGACAGAAGGGCTAAGGGGAAGAAAAGCTGAAGGATTTCTAATTTCCTTTTTTAACAAGGAAAAAAAAAAAAAAGGCAGCTCGGGCCCAGGCCTGTAATCTCAGGACTCTCTGAAACAAGTTCAAGGTCATCTTCAGATATGTAGTAAGTTCGGGGCCGGCCTGGGCTACATGAGAAAAAAGAAACGAAGAAAAGAAAATGCCTCTTTTTTATTCTACCTTTATAGTCCCTTTTCTCTGTCTTCCAATCCTGACCTGCCTGGTATCAGAAGCCAGTGAGGCGTGGCTAATGAACAACTGAGAAATCACAGCCTAAAAGTAAGGTCACTAACCCTTCCCCAACGTGAAGCAAAAGATAAGGGAAGAAGCCCGCTGTTCACCTCCCTCCCTCGGTGTCCAACCGCTGAGACAAGCACCTGCCTAGCTGTCCCCAGGGCTGGCCAGAGAGGCTTTGGTGGTTACAGTCCTCTGATAGCTTTATCACTCAAGGAGGAGTTTTGGAGCCTGGTAAAACAACAACAAAAAAACAAAGCAAGCCATAGCTTCTCAGGGTGGAGTTCATTTACATTCCATCCTATCCTTTTCTCGGCTTTCAAACCAGGCCTGCCTGAGGTGCTTTAGCACCTTGGAGACTCACTTGGAGACTGTGACCATGCAGGGACAGCAGAGCCAACCCACTTTCGTTCAAGCTCACCGGGCTGTGGAGGGCTTCCCTTCACTGGGATTCGCAGATTTGCCACAGATACACTGCTGCCACGGTCATTTGGATGTTGCTCCTGAATCTAGTCCGACTAAGTGGGAACAAAGTGACTGGGGGTTGCAGAGGTCTTTTGACTTCCAAAATCTCCCAGCTGAGAACCCAACTGTCCCCACAATGGAACCCTTTGAATTACTGTGGGGTTGTTTTGTTTGTTTATAAAAGCATGCTTTGAAAGAGTTGGTCTAACCAAATGACAATTGGTGAGATTTTAATGAAGTCCAGAGGTGATGCGGATGCCGCTGTGCTGCCTATCAGATACCTTGGCTGAAGCACATGAAGGACTCATGGCTTCTGAACAGCCAGGAGCCAAAGTGGAGGCAGAGGACAGTGGTTGAAGAGGAAGTTTCTGCCAGCTGGAGCCTTCAGTTCATGGGGCTGAACCTTTCAAGCCAATCAGTGGGGCGCACCATGCAGGGAGGGGGCTGGGCAGTTCTATTGACCCCTTTGTGTGCTGTCCACAGCACCACACAGCCAAAGAGGGAGTGAGCAGGCATTCCACAGCTCCAGGAACGAGACTTAAAAATGGTTGTCTCCAGGGAAACAATAAATTTAGATACTTAATCCCCACACACTCCAAAGTAGCACTCTAAAGATACTGTGCTTGGAATGAAATAGCTATGTGTCTACCCCCAGTTACTAATGATTGAGTTGAGTTATGAATTTGTGGTGGCTCAACTCTGCACAAATGTTCAGGGGTTTTCTGTACATATGAAAGTTTTTTTCAATTTTCTATTGTTTGTGTCTTAAAAACACTGAAATTTTTGTGTTTTTTTAAAAGATACTAACCAAAGATTGTATTTATTCCTTCCAATGCAATCTGACAATTTATTACTTAATTCAGGATATCACTTTTGATTTGTATGTTTTCTTGGTTGTATTCATAAGCCTGGAGTAGAATTTTAAAATAAGAACCTACATGCTAGATGTTTGCCACCTATTTCTATTTCGATGCTTATTTCTTTCAAACTCTTCCAAAACGTAAAAGCACACAGTATTGCCTTGCTACCTATGTATCAACCTATATATTAAACCATCATCAACCAAATATACCAAATGCACACATATCAAAATGATTGTGTGGTGGTCACCTTTTACAGAAGTAATGTCATTTCTGGGGCTTATACTTTTCAAAGCAGTCCTATTTAGCATTTACGTTCATTAGCTGTATGTTGCTGCTATGGGAAAATGTTTTTATAGAGCTAGGTTAGCTAACAGTAGCAGAGATGAAGAGTTCCGACTGATTCAAACACTGAGGGAGAAGATATATTTTAGGATGATTAACAGATTTTTGGCTTGCAGATTCTCTGAAAGCTTATCACCTTCCCTCTGCCTTTATCTGTCTTCCCCACAGGGGTTTACAACTTGACTAGAGGCTCCGGGAACTGGTAAACAACTACTTTCAGGAAGGTGTCCAAAGTCAGCTCAGAATCAGTCCCGTGGCTCACAAAAAGGGTCTTCACCGTTTGTGAAGTATTTTCATTAAAAGTAAATTAAAACTCAAGATTAAACTCCTTCCTGTCTTGTCAGGGCGAAACTGGCAAATGGGAACACTGATTTCGAACCCACTAGTTCGAAGTAACTTTTTACTAACTCCTCAAATAACAAGTACTCCAATGGCTGCCCAGATTGGGGAGTGGGGGTGGTCCTGGAAGGATTTGTCGAACACTTTAGCAATAGAATGAAAGGAGAGTAGAGTAAGAGCCAGAGCCTATGGTTCTAGGCATTTCTACTGCTCTATTTCAGATGCTGGAACACAGCGAGGGAAGCGGGGCACAATCAGCCCAGCAGTATCATCAGAGCCCCTGGCTGAAGTAGAATTCACTAACTCCGTGCTGAACAAACCTGAAAAGGAGAAGGCGCGCTCACATCACACCACATAAAGTTAGAGAACTGTAAAGACAGCGTAGCTCACACCAGTAGGAAGCCTGAAGGTCGACTCTGGAGCCAGTCGAGATGCTCAGCCTGACTGTATTGTCTCAGAAGTCAGTACATAGATCCGCGGGCCTTAATGAGAAGTCCCTGTACTCTCACGGGCGTGAGTTCTCATCCAGTGACAATAAGAGTAGAGTGGTGAGGGGTGCAGTGATCCGTCGCATCTCCCCCCCCCACCCTTTACTTATGCCTTTGCATCATTTTGCAGGCATATCTGCCAGCTGGATAAGTCGGTTTTGTCATAAAGCTCTGTCTCTCTTTAGTTTAATCTTGTCCATAGGGTCATTTGTGTGGCGATCAATCGGGGAGAAATAACCGACTTAAACGGAACTTACCTCACAGAAGAGGGAACTCAGGCACCTCCATCGTCCTCGGTTGTCCGGATACTTCTGTCCGGCGTGACACACAGCCGGGCTGGCCCACCAACGGGGCTTAGCGGCTCGGGCAGGTGGCGCAGAGGCAGACTTCCGCCGACGAGCCAGCTCTGGGCAGCAGAGCTAAGTCACAGGTGTCTGACACCCAGGCACCTCAGCTCCTGGAACCTGCGCTGTCCTGATTAGCCAGGCACAAAAGGCAGTTCGAATTACTGCCCTCTCCCCAGCCAATCGCCTGCCGACCTGGCTGACAGCAGCAGGCCCCCAGAAGTCAGGGACGTCCACTCACTGGCGCGGACTGACAGCCGGTTTCCACCGTGCCCGCGGGCAGCTCCGCTCCGAGCACCCTGGAGCTGTTCTTCAGGGTTAGGAGGTCTCTCTACCCGCCGACGGCGTCGCCCCAGGGCCCTCCGACTCTCAAACACGCCGTGCAGCGCAGGCAAAGCCAAGCTCAGGACCGGCGTGTGCTTGTGGCTCTAACAAACTTTGGAGCCTCTTTCTTGCCTCCCTTGCCTAGCTCCGGACGCTCAGGCCCCTATGCGGCTGATGGAACTCAATTTTTAATTAGCTATGGTTTTTGCCAGCAAGACTTTCTTAAAGAAACCGGGAGACAGGGAGACACAAATACAAAGAAAGATCTTTTTACAGTCACCATTCTGAACGATGAAATCCAATATGGGCGGCGGTGGGGGGTGGGGGTGGGGATCACTTCAGATGTGAAAATGGATAAGGCTGCTGGAAGATTGAAGGAGACAACAGGCGGCATTTTCAGCTCCAGCAAAGTGGGGCGTTGCAGCCCACCTGTAGGTAGAGCTGTCACGGGCTCCCTAAACTGCCAGCTGAAGGCATTGTGGTCGAGCCCAAGCCTATGAAATGGCAATCCTCTGCAGCTGTACGGCTAGGCAGCGCTTGATTCAAGTATGGTATTTGCCCCAGACTTAACAGTAACCAGAGAGAGAAAGAGGGAGAGAGGGAGAGGGAGAGGGAGAGGGAGAGAGAGAGAGAGAGAGAGAGAGAGAGAGAGAGAGAGAGAGAGAGAGAGAGAGAGAGAGGGAGGGAGGGAGGGAGGGAGGGAGGGAGGGAGGGAGGGAGGGAGGGGGAGGGAGGGAGGGAGGGAGAGAGAGAGAGAGAGAGAGAGAGAGGGAGGGAGGGAGGGAGGGAGGGAGGGAGGGGAGGGAGGGAGGGAGAGAGAGAGAGAGAGAGAGAGAGAGAGAGAGGGAGGGAGGGAGGGAGAGGGAGAGGGAGGGAGAGAGAGAGAGAGAGAGAGAGAGAGGGAGGGAGGGAGGGAGGGAGGGAGGGAGAGAGAGAGAGAGAGAGGGAGAGAGGGAGAGGGAGAGAGAGAGAGAGAGAGAGAGAGAGAGAGAGAGAGAGAGAGAGGGGAGAGAGAGCGCACAGCACACACAGAAACAGGTCTCTAAGTGTGTCTGAGTTTGTGGGTATGTAAATGGATTTTCATTTGTCCGGGGATATGTGTCTGAGTGGGAAGCATGTAAAACTCACAGAAGACTCGTGAACTTCCTTCAAAAAGAATGCCATTAGGATTTGCAGATTATTTCTTAGGTGTGGAAAACCCAAAGGAACACACACACACAAATAGATCACCCCCACCCCACCCCCACAAAGGACAGTATAAAGAACAGTCAGTAGTAAGATCATTCAGACTGGAGAAAGCCTAAAGCTGTCAGTGTGCTTCAAAGATGAGAGGGAATTCATGGGAAGACTTTCTCTGCAGAGGGTGTCTCTCCAGAACGCACCACTTGACTCCTGGAGCTATTTTTGGCTCTTAATTCGAAATGCAAAGATAGAGATGCATGTGGATTCCAAGTAGAGCTTGGGTTGGGGCGAGCAGACAATTCTGATAAAAATCTTATCAGAAAAAGAGAACTCCTGGCAGATTTTGCATTACAGATACAGTCTCACTTTGAAAACAGCCTTCTGGAGGGGGCAGGTAGCCTGGTAATGCAATATTTGTTTAGCACAAGTGAGAAAGGCTCTGAGTAGGAGTCCCAGCAAACACACACACACACACACACACACACACACACACACACACACACCTTTCCTTTTAGAAAGGCAAAATTGCCAGGTGTTGACACATACCTTTAATCCCAGGACTCGGGAGGCAGAGGCAGGCAGATCTCTGAGTTCAAGGCCAGCTTGGTCTACAGAGTGAGTTCCAGGACAGCCGAGGCTACATAAAGAAACCCTGTCTCAACACCCCTTCCCCCACGCCCCCTGCAAAAAAGGCAAAATTGTCTTGTTTTCTTCTCCCTAAAGGCCTTGCCTGAGTTGTATTTCCTTCTTATCCCTGGCCTGCCAGAGTTGGAGATCTTGAATGTGTCCAACTGAACAATTTCCTACTACCAACCAAGACCTCATTAGGGTACACAATGACAAAAGATTGTGTCTGACCTGCATCTATCATCATGTGGGAATGCGGTGTCCTCAAACACCAATATTCACAGGGCAGAAGAGGAGCCAGGGCTCAACTCCTCTTCATGTCTAAAGCCATCCCCTGGTAGTCACACTCTGTCCAACCTCAGATCACTTGAAATCTTTTCAAGTTCTTTCTGACAATATCCTCAACATGTTGTTGGTCCCACTAACTATATATACAGCACCATGTATTCATGCAATGCTCTTTTATAATAAAAGAAATCTCTGTGAATTTCTGAGGCTAAAACAGGCATGTAAAACCTCTCTAAATTATGTTGAAGTAAGTAAAGCACCTGTCCTTTTACAAATCATGAGCCAAGTAAGCAAATCATTGTGGCATCTACAAAGAATTGATGATGATGCTTGATGTAGCTCTGTGGTTGAGTGCTTGCTTAGTATGTGTGAGGTTCTGGGCTAAGTCTCCAGTGGAGGTGTGGGGGTGACTAGTCACAGAATGAAATTGCAGCATGTGATTTCCAACATTTGGGTCCACTACAAAAGCAATAGCAACTGTATGTGGTTAAACCTGTAGTTCACCACAATTGGCACTGTGTCTGCAGTGACGTCACGTTCTCAAATCACCATTAAAATGCTGTAATTATTAGTCTAGCCTTACAGATGAGAGGCCGAGTAGCCTGTCAATCATTCTACAGCATGCAATGGAACAGGAGGGAATAGGCATGTCTACCTTTAGGGAGATGACCCCAAAGCCCACACACTCCAGCCACCACACTCTGTGATGGAGACTTTGACATTCACTAGTGACCCCACACAACCTACTAAATACCTCTGTTTCTTTTCCTGTGATGGACACCTATCTGATTTGGGGACTAGAGCTGTTAATATCATTAACCCACTCAGCATAGTGCCTGGCCCATGGGAAGAGCTCAGGGTTCGCTGAGAGAACAGCCTAGGTGAGGCAGCAGAGTGTCTCGTGACTCATTAGTCAGGTGGTTCTCTCTCACAGGCAGAGGGACAAGAAGCCTACGGTCCTCCAGTCCGGCAGCAATGCTCCTGACACAGTATGTGTCCCTCAGGGTGTACATGTTATCCACTCAGTCTTTAGTGTGATGATCCTGGTGGGTGTGGCCTTTAGGAAGACTGATGGTCTAAGCAATGGACCGAGCCACTAGGAATCCTACCTTGGAAATTACTCTAGGTAGTTCTCAAGATGACAGTTATAAAAGAGCAATATATGTGTGTGTATATATATATATATGTATGTATGTATATATATGTATATATATTATATGTGTGTATACATATACACACATACACATACACACATAATATATATATACATATATATGTATGTATATATATTTGAAAAAAAATATTTTTTAAGCCACACTATGTCTCCTCCTTGGAGAATCACCATGCACCCTCCCATGTCAATGCTTGTGGTGAAGAAGGAAATAAAGACATTATACCAATGAGATTTTGACAGAATGTGATGTTTTTATTTTCTCTTTCTCTAAAAGTTAGTAGCCCCTCAACTCCAGCACATCCTGTTTTTCTTTTCAAAACAAACCCAAGGGCAGGAGGGTTTCACGTTACCCTGCTGATGAACTGCAGCCCATGATGGACAGGCTCAGTCAGAGGGATTTTTCCTTAACGATTTGCACATGTCCTCGAAGGAAGCTTGTTTGGGATTAGAGATGAACATCGGTGGTGGGAAAGCTGCATAAAGCACACAAGACTGGTTTCTTTCTATTCACTGGCTGTCCTTAACACTGTCACCTTTCTCCAGGAGTTGCAGACAGAGGGGTTTTGTAGTAAGGTAGATCTGGGTGACTGTGAGTCCTCCTTACCAAATATTCATGACTAGTCTCAAAGCTCAAAGAGCTTTCTGTCCGTAGGTTTTTGAAAATGAGAAGTTTGTCCTTAATACTCACAGGAGGAATGTAAGGAATTTTATGAATGGAGGAGACAGAAAGGGCCTCTTGGCATCTGACCTGCTTTTCTTTTCCTAGAATACCACCAACTTCCAACATGCTGTGCACTGTACTCATGTAAGTGTGCATGGTGTATGTACCCGTGTAACTGTGCATGCTATATGTACCCGTGTAACTGTGAAAACTATATGTACCTGTCTAACTGTGCATGTTCCATATATACCTGTGTTAGTGTGCTGTATAAATAAATAAACAAACATACTTGTTTATTTATTTATTACTTATATAGTATTCTGCCTATGCTTGCACACCAGAAGAGGGCACAGATCTCATAGTAGATTGTTGTGAGCTACCATGTGGTTGCTGGGAATTGAACTCAGGACCTCTGGAAGAGGAGTCAGTGCTCTTAACCTCTGAGCCATTTCTCCAACCACCCCCCTTTTTTTTAAATCACAGCTGAGTTCCAAGTACATATAACAATGGCTGGCATAAATTAGATGCTTATTTTGTAAATTAAACTTTATTAAAATCATGTAAAAGGTTCAGGAGAAATGGGACTTTTCACATCTCACTTCTAGACTTCACAGTGCATTGTGTGTGTTTGCATGTATGTGTACCTGTGTGTGTGCATATATGTGTTCATGTGGGTGTGACCATAGGGTGCTCATGTGTATGTATATGCATGTAGAGGCAAGAAGTCTATGTCCACTATCTTCCTTGATACCCCCCATCTTCCTCTTTTTTAAATCATGTCTCTAACTGAACCTGATGAGTTCCCAAGATCCTGCCTGTCTCTGTCTCCAAACTCCTGGAACTGGGGTCACATATGAATAGGTTTTATATCGGTGCTAAGGATCCTTCTTTATGCTTTGTTGACAGACACTTTACCAATCTAGCCACCTCCCCAGCTCCAAGCATCTTTGGAAGACAGAAGCACTGTAGAACAGATCACATTAGAGAGAGAAGCAATGACCACAGGGATGATGACCCATGGCTGAGAAAAGTCTTCAAGAAAAACCATGGTGGCCTTCAGAATTCATTTAGTGCAACTTTATGAATGCCCACATGCAGGTCCCAGGCTGAAGGAGAACTGAGCAGTGAGTTGAAAGAGGAATCTGTTGAGCTTTTTGTCTCTCCCAGTCCATTTTCCTTTAATATCATAGGACACTGGATTTGAGAACTCCAGATTTCCCAGGATGTTCTGGGGGATGAACCCTTTGGCAAAGAAGCCAGTGCGACCTTGCACTTGGGTGAAATTTTTTTATGTCAATCTGATGGCACCTTAACACTAATGAGATTAATGAGATAATGTGTAGATTCTGTGTGAGTCCGAAGTACCACTCCTCCCCTGTCTAATAATTACAGGGCACACACAACTGATAGCACAGAAATCAAAAGATGTATTTCTCACTGCTGACGTAAGTGGTCACAGTCTGGTGACTACTTAGTTTCATTTTGCCTTAAGGCTACTGGCCCAGAGTATCCATACCATCCCTACTCTTTACTCTTCATATTCTGTAATTCCTGGGAAAACCAAGGGACTCTTGTTACAAGGATCTTAGTGGCCAGAAAGTGGCAAGCAAAGGCATCTGATTGTTACTCCCTGGAGGTGCCAGCGTCCCAGGTGGGAAAGCCAGGTTACAGTTAGTGCTAAGAACTGGGGTAAAGAAGCCAGGTGGTGGTGGTGCATGCCTTTAATCCCGCACCTGGGGTGGGGGCAGAGGCAGGTGGATCCTAGTGAGTTTGAGGTCAACCTGGTCTACAGAGTGATACAGAGTGAGTTCCAGGACAGCCAGCACTGTTAACAGAGAAACCCTGTCTTGAAAAGCAAAAAAAAGAAAAAAAAAAAAAAAAAGAAAAAAGAAGTTGAGGAAACAGGGTAAAAGAATTACACTTAGGTTCATAACTTAGTGCTATGGATCAAAGGGCTGGAGAAAGAGCATCCTGGAATGAGGCTACAACATCACAAAAGTAAGCAAGGTGTAAAAACAGTGGGACACATGAGTCCCTCTGACATATGACCTTAGTTATTCACAGGGAACTTACCACATATCAAAGGACACAAAGTGCTATGCCCAACTTTGGGTTCTGTTGTTTTGAGACAGGGTCTCCCATAGCCTAGGCTGGCCTCAAACTCCCTGTAGAGCTGAGGGCCTTGAACCTCTGACTCATTTGCTTCTGCCTCCAAATGCTGCAATCACAAGTGCTACCATACCTAGCTTGTGTGCTGCTGGGGACCAAAACCACAGCTTTGTCCAAACTAGATAGGGACTCTACCAACTGAGCTATGGCTCCAACCCTGACATTTATTTTAACACTATTAGTAACTCTATATGGGAGGTGTTATTATTATTATTAATTATTGTTATTATTATTATTATTATTATTATTATTATTATTATTTTTACTACCTTGTACCCTTGTACCATTCCACAACTGAACAGTCTCAGACACAGAGCAATGAAAATTTGCGCAAATTCCCCAAACTAACAAATAGTACCAGCAGCACTCTAAGCCAGACAGCGTGATCCCAGAGTATGTGCTCTTCAAGCACAAGTGCACATGTTGGATATGCTCTCTGAAACTCGGGAGGATTTTTTGGGTGCTGGATTTCCCCTTAGTTAGACTATGTCCATCTCTCTGAACCCAGTATCAGTAGAGTAGATCAGTTGGTGGCGCCAACCAGAAGTGAGGAAAGAGGTTGTCAAGCAATTAGCCTGATGATAGTTTGCTAAAATAAAATCTGGTTAAGATTATTGAAACAGACCAGGAAAAGCATTTCCCTTCAACTTCCTCAGCATGTCCCCTGTGCTGCAGTTCAGTGAGAGACAGGCAGTCAGAATCGCAGTGAAGCTAGGAAACCAGTGAGCCTTAAAAAATATTAACGAATCAGACAAAAAGCTCCACGGAAACTCTCACCAGTAGAATGGAGCAAGGAGAGGTCAGGTAGGTGTGGCAGAGACGGTTCAGATGCAAGAGCACCGGCTATTCTTCCAGAGGGCTGAGGCTCAATTCCCCACATGGCAGCTCACTCCTGTTTATAACATTTCCAGAGTATCTGGTACCTTCTTCTAGGTACCAGGTGTATATACAAGCAAAACACCCATAGCTTAAAATAATACATGATTTTACTGTTGTTGTTTTAGAGAAAGGTGAAGACAGACTGAGCTTGAAGACAACAAGCTTGGAGGAACAGGAGCAATAAAAAACTAAAATAATGGTTGAAGTGCCAGTGGGAACTCCAAGGTGTTCTCAATAGTTTAAAAACACCCAAATTGATGAGTAATAGAAGGAGAATCTCTTTCCAACAGTAGAGAAAACATTTTTAAAAGAATTGTAAGATGGGTGTTGGTGGCACATGCCTTTAATCCCAGCACTCGGAAGGCAGGTGGATCTCTGTGGGTTCGAGGCCAGCCTGGTCTACAAGAGCTAGTTCCAGGACAGGCTCCAAAACAACACAAAGAAACCCTGTCCTGTCTTGAAAAACCAAAAAAAAAAAAAAAAAAAAAAAAAAAAAGGAATTGTAACAGAAAATTCCCTAGAATCAGAAAAGGAGATGCCAAATCCAGACACAGGGCAGGGAGCACTGCGGGCAAAAAAAGACAAGAGCAGGAAAGACTAAAGAGAATACTGACAGCAGAAAGAGAAACCCAGCATCCCCGTCAGAATAACAGCAGATCATTTAACCGAAACTTGAAGCGCCAGAAGACCAAGCTTGGAATGATGGATTCTAAGTTCTGAAAGCTAGGAGCCAACCCAGACTACCAAATGCAGCAAAGCTGTCATAATTGAAGGAAAAGGGAAAGATTTCATGATTTAAAAAAAATAAACTAAATGACCATTAAACCAGCTTGAAGGAATTCTTTGGACTAAAAAGAAAAACAAGTCCATCTATAATGACATAGGAAGAAGTAAACCATGCTGGAATGACAGTTAAGCAAGGGAAGAAGGAAGAAGCCAAGCACAAGCAAATCAACAAAAGAGCAGAGTTCTATATACACCTTCCTTTCAAAAATGTATTTTGGGGCTGGGCCGGAGAGATGACTCAGTGGTTAAGGACACAGGCTGCTTCCCAGAAGGCCTGGGTTCAATTTCTAGCACCCCTGTGGCATCTCACAAACATCTGTAACTCCATTTCTAGGGGACCACACTCTTCTGGTCTCCAAGAGCACTAGGCATACCATGTATTATATTGATATACATGCAGGCAAAGCACCCCCCCCAAGTAAAATTTTATTTTATGTGTATGGGTGTTTTGCATGTATTTCCATACCACTTGCATGCCTGGTGCCCAAAGAAGCTAGAGAAGTCCCAGTCTCCTGGAACTGAAGTTACAGACAGCTGTGAGCTTTCATGTGGGTACAAGAAATCAAACCCAGGTCCTCTGGAAGAGCAGCCAATGCTCTTATGTACTGAGCCATCTCTCCAGCCCCTAAATACATATATCTCAATAATAACTCTGGATATTGTTGATATGAATTCACCAATAAATAGTCATGATTGGATTAAAAAGCAGAAACCATCTATTTGCTGCCTCCAAGAAATGCACCTCATCACAAAAAGACAGATTCCCACTTCTGGTGAGACGATGGAAAAAGAAACCTCAAGCAAACAGACCTAGTAAACAACCAGATGTAACAAAATAGACTTGATAAAAATCTACAGAACATTCTATCTAAACACAGCAGAATACACCTTTTTCTCAGGATCCCTTGGAGCTTTCTTTAAAATAGGTTATACATTAGGAAAACAAAGCAGTTTCGGAAAGCTGATCTGATTCATTATTTCCTACTTGATCACAATGGAATAAGACTACAAATCAGCAGGAAGAGAAACCCTAGAATGTACCATAAAGTACTGGAGTTTAAATAACACATTATTGAATGATGAAGGGATCCCTGAAAATTTGAGAAACACTCCTAAGTGAAGTCTGTAGTTCTAAATGCCTACATTAGGAAATCTGGAAAGTTGCAAATAAATAACTTAATAATGTATCTTAAGGCCCTGGGGAAAGAAAAATAAACCAAATCCCAAATCAGCAGATGGGAAGAAATCATTTAGATTTGGTCAGAAATCAATGAAATGGAAAGGACAATAATTTCATAGTGCTGGAAGGTGCCATGCCTACTACCGGAGAAGAAAACGATCACCAGTCTTATCTAACTATGAACCTGACAGCAACACCCAGCCTGCCAAGATGTGCTCACTGGTACATTAGTGGCACCATCATGGGCATAACCAACCACTTTTCTGATTGGATTTAAGGTCCACTCCACAAGATGAAACCCATACCTGGCACTATTATTGGGCTAAAAATCTATGGTTAGACAGGTCACAGGCCCTAGAGGAGAACCTATTACTATTATTCTGCTAAATGGACATAGTACTAAACTCAAATAACATATTTTGATATAATAGATTAGTGCAACTCTCAACCCTCATTAGAGGGTTGCAGTAAACAACTGCAGTAATTAACAAGAGGCCCACAACTTGTTAAGGTGCAGAGAATGAGGGAATAGCAAATGCTCAGTCCTAAAATGAGTGACAGCTATTGAAGCTGGATCTTCTGGACGAATAGCCAGTGCTCTTAACTATTGAGCCATCTCTCTAGCCTCAGCTTTCCCCCTTTTAAAGCACCTAAATGAACACAGTCTTAGAGGAAGAAAAATAACAGCTTTTTACAAGCATCGGTCTTATCTAGCTACAATTACCCAAGCTAATTTTCTGGAGCTTATGATAACACTGTCTTTATAAAATATATTGATACAAGAAGGAGACCTATGGTGTTTAAAATTTTTCTCTTCTCTAGAAATTGGTGCATCATGGAAGTGGGGTTAGAGTGGGTTGGCTGTAAGATCATAAAAGGGCCAACGAGTGGCAGCTGAATTTGTAGTTGTGGGAATGTGACTTGAAGGGACACAGTGGAAAGTTCACTGTTCTTCCTAAGAGTGGAACAAAAGTTTTCTAAGGATGTGTTTATGGCTGAGAATGTATTTCATTGGATAGGCAAATAATGCAAGAAGTAGTCATGTGGGGAGTTCAAAGCCTCATCACCTGCCAATACCACATGCTCCTGTTGCTGCCTCCAGGGAGGAGGTGGCATCCCTATGACAACCAAATGATGGGAAGAAAAGAATAACAAGGGACATGGGAGAGTTCCATCCAAATCAACAGAAGTAGGCAATTGCCTGCCCCATAGGAGGGATCACTGACTTTCCAATATGTAGAAGACACAGGATAGAAACCAAGAGGAGTTATGCAGAGGGGCATTTAGCCTAAGACATAGAAACAGTCCAAATGTGTACTACCCAGTGTCTCAAAAACCACATTGAAAACAACTGTAGAGAGATATCCATCCTGCCCGCACCTGTTGCATTGACCACACCCATTGGGGCGTGGGGACAGGTGCGGACATGACCTGTGGGGGCTAGGTCCACCTTGCTCTCTTACTTCCTGGTAGGAGACAGAGAGCATGGGGGTGGGGGTATACTTAGAACTGTCATCTGTTTCTGGTGTAAGTGATTTCTCTCCGAATAAACATTCATCAGCCTACATTGTATCCCAGAATCTTATTTCCCACACAATAAACAACTACCTCTTTGAATTTTAGACCAAAATGCATTTGGCCAACTTCTTTTTATTCTTTTCTTAGCTGAGAAACACAACCATGATTTGCTAAAAAAGATTCAAATTTACCAGCAGCAGCTGTTGCTGTATTCTCATATGAACCTTAACCTCCAAGGTTGTGGGGTTTTTATGTTTGTTTGTTTGTTTGTTTTATTTTGTTTTTTGGAGACAGGGTTCCTCTGTATTGTTTTGGAGCCTGTCCTGGAACTAGCTCTTGTAAACCAGGCTGGCCTTGAACTCACAGAGATCTGCCTGCCTCTGCCTCCTGAGTGCAGGGATCAAAAGAGTGTCAGCCACACAAGGTTGTGTTTTGAGGCCAACAGCTAAGTAACTATGTGATTTTTCTCAAAGTGATACCTATTGTTAAGAACTCAGGCCATCCTTAACTCACAGGTTTCATTTTGTTTTAACTACCAGATTCTGTGGGTGGTGGTTTCTTGTTTGTTTGTTTGTTTGTTTTGAGTTATGTCTTGGTGCCAGGAACTAAACCTCACCCAAATGCCCCACCACTGTACCACACTACCAGCCAGTCACCAAATTCTTCTTTTTTAAATTGAAAATGTAACTGTAGCATTTTCCTCTTTTAAGTACTGTGAAAATTCATCGAGCTCAAGTCCTCTGTCAAATTCTCAGTGTCACGCCCACCTCCAGAACTCTCTTTACAGCACAGAGCTAGAATGCTGTCCCTGTTCAGGAGCAGGTTCCTATCTTCACTAGCCCGAAGCCTGCCCATATCCCCACTCCACTCTGTCTCTGAGAATTAGTCTATTGAGGTCCTTGTGGAATTCCATGTCCTCTATACCCAGTTTATTTCACCAACACATTTCCTAGTGGGTTGTTTTGTTAGCATGTGTCAGACAGAGTCCCATATTTATAGGCTGGGAACTGCTTTCTTTTAACCATGCAATGTTTTCAGTTTAGCTAGTGGGCATCAATCAACTAGATTAAGAAAGTATCTGGTCTGTTTAACAGGATGTGAGGATTCCAGCAGGGGCTTAGTGGACCACAGGCTGCTGGGCCTGAATCCCAGTTTCTGATTCAAGGAGTTTAGAGAAAGGCCTAGGAATTCATATTTCATAAAAGTTCCTGGTCCAAGACCACACTTCTATTCTTTTTTTCTTTGGGGGGGGGGGGGAGACAGGGTTTCTTGTAGCTTTGGAACCTGCCCTGGAACTCACTCTATAGACCAGGCTGGCCTCGAACTCTCAGAGATCCACCTGCCTCTGCCTCCTGAGTGCACCACCACTCAGCAAACCACACTTCTAAAAAGAACTGTACTTTTTTTTAGAGGTACACATAGAGGATTCCAATCATTATTTTTTTTTCCCCATAGTGCAAAGCTGAGCCCTTCCCACCTAGGAAAAGAAGTTTATGATTGATGTTGAGGCGGGGAAACAGTAAAGAAGGGCTCAGTCCCTCAGATCACTGTGCATCAGGGAAGGGAGTGAGAAGACCATGACAAGTCACACTGGGAGCCAAGTTGTGCCTTCCCCTCAGGCTGCAGTGACGAGGAAGTGGGGAGCCAGCCCGGACTCAGGGAGCCTTGGAGATCCCAGGAAAACATCATTGCCTGCCTCCACACAAGGGTCCCTAGTCTTCAGAAGGAAGATTCTCTAGCATTGGATGCTACACTGGAGATGAATTTCCCATAGGGTTGAGCTGAGCTGGGGGTGGGCCCAGAACAAGAGATTACTAGGATAAGCCCTTGGCTTAGGCTTCCATGTCTGGCTGCAGGGCCTGAGTCTAATAGGTGTAGAGCAGCCAATGAGTCTACAAACATGGGGCTCCCAGTAACCACAGGGACATCATTCAAGCCCAAAGTGACCATAGACCCAAGGGCTGCTGAGTTCTGCCTGGAGGCCAGTGAGATTACAGCTAGAAGCCAGTGACAAGACACACCCAGCCAGGAACCTACATTAGCCACCATCCCAAACTCTTAAATCCCTACCTCTTTTATCAAGGGAACTGGGAAGCAAGGGGGAGGACCACACGAGAGAAGGATGCTTTATTTTAGAGATTTAGCCTTGCATTCAAGGACAATTCAAATGATCTAGCTAAGATAGCATTTTCCCTGGCTAACACAAACAATTTACTGCTTCATTTATTTTTTTAACTAGCATGAGTGGTGTGATAGTTTGAATGAAAATAGGTTCACAGGGAGTGGCACGATTAGGTATGGCCTTGGAGTAGGTACAACTTTGTTGGAGGAAGTGTGTCACTGGGAGTAGAACCCAGGTTTCAAATGTTCAAACCAGGCCCAGGGTTGTTAATCTTTCTTTCTGCTGCCTGTGTATCCAGATGTAGAACTTTCAGCCAACTCTCCAGCACCATGTCTGCCCGCTGATAATGGATGAAACCTCTGAACTATAAACCAGCTCCAATGAAATGCTTTCCTTCATAAGAGTTGCCATGGATGCTGGGCAGTGATGGCACATGCCTTTAATCCCAAACACTCAGAAGACAGAGGCAGGCAGGCAGGCAGGCAGAATTTAAAGCCAGCGTGGTCTACAGAGTATGTTCTAGGACAGCCAGGACTAGGACTACACAGAGAAACCCTGTCTCAAAATACAAAACTAAACTAAAAACCCCAACAACAACAAAAACCACAATAATAATGTGTCGGAGTTTTGGCTTGTGCTAATATTTCAGTAAGGTTGGGTGGCAGAGAAGGGAGTTCAGGATTAGTCCTTCCTTGTGACAGTCCACAGAGGTGCATACCCATCCACTGACACTGGGCTGAGAGCCGAACCCTGGACATGCCGATCCCTGCTTTTCCAAAATGCTCAAGATTCCTAGATGCCCCTTATCACACCATCTCTTTAAATTATTTCCAGAGGTGTGAAATGAGCCCTTTCACGTCCACTATCAGGACCCTTTCTCCGTCCATGACCACCTTCATTGCCACTGAGCACTTTGGCTGGCTCACAGCACTGCCAGAGGTCCCAGGGAAGTCTGAGTCACACAGCAAGCTCTCCAGACACTGGCAACGCCCAGGCTGACCTGGCCAGAGCCAGTCTTCAAGGTTACTTTCTGCTTGACTTGAAGGTTGCTTCAATGACAAGACATTCTTACCCACACACAGATAATAGGACATACCTTTCTGTAAACAGATAACACCAACCAGTTTGTCATTAAGATTATATAGTACTGGGCACTTATTCCTTTATGGAGAAATACTGATCACCCACATTTAAAAATACAAACAGGACTAATTAGTAATGCAGACACAAAGGCCTGGGTTCAAGCCCCAGCGCCACTTAAAATGGACATCCGATGCATAATTGTAGTCCTGGTTCTTGGGAGGTAAAGGTTGGGGGATCTAAAATTCAAGATCACTCTTGGCTGCATATTGAGTTAGAGTTGAACCTGGACTACTTGAAACCCCTCTCCCGTGTGTGTGTGTGTGTGTGTGTGTGTGTGTGTGTGTGTGTGTGTGTGTGTGAGAGAGAGAGAGAGAGAGAGAGAGACAGAGAGACAGAGACAGAGAGAGACAGAGAGAGACAGAGAGAGACAGAGAGAGACAGAGAGAGGCAGAGAGAGACAGAGAGAGAATGAGAGAGAGCACGCATTGTATTATCTTCCCTTTAAGTTAGTATAAGATTGTATTGCCTTCAAGAGATTATTTTACTATTTCCACTCTCTTGGTTCAGAGGACAGTAGGAAATGGGACAGAAAGATTTGGGCTAAGAAACAAGGCAATAGCTCTGAAGGGACAATTTGGGTGAGGGAAGATTTAGAGGCAACAGAAAGAAAAGTGGAAAAGCCAAGGACTTGGGGAACAAGTAGTGGCAGATGCAAAGACAAACACCACAGCCTTCAGAAGCAGGGCTAGGCCTGAGAGAGTGCAGCCCTCCAGGGACAAGGGGAGAGAAACGGCAAAAATTTCACTGGAAGTCTACACTATCCTCTTACAAAACAATGATTACACCAACATTGAGATATTAAAGGAGTTCCTAACCACTTTTTAAAAATTACAGAACAAACTGTGATTGGAATCAGGCTGGGCTGTAGGGTGTTTTTTGCTTTCTCCGGGGAGGAAGTATGGTAGAAAATGATGAGCCCATCCTATATCTCAGTGAACACCGAGCCCCGCCCTTCTCCCTTCTGCTAGGCTGTTTCCTCCATCTCTGTTTTTATTGGCCAGTAGTCTTGCTCCCATTAAACAAGCAGGACTAGATAGCAAGGCTAATTTACTTAAGGCAATGCAAATCAACCCGCCTAGGAAAACAAAAGTCCCAGTGTGTGCTGTTTTCAAAGGAAAACAAAGGAAAGTGAGTATGTGGGTCACCTGGAGCCTGGAGTGGGTTCAAGGTTGGGCAAGCACAGAGAACCAGCCCATGGGAACACAGACAGGTGGAGCATAGTAAACTTTGTGTCTGAACTAAATTAAAAATACATTTTCAGGGGTGGAGAGGTGGCTCAGCGGTTAAGAGCACTGACTGCTCTTCTGGAGGTCCTGAGTTCAATTCCCAGCAACCATGTGGCGGCTCATAGCCACCTGTAAGAAGATCTGGTGTCCTCTTCTGGCCTGCAGGGGTATTTGCAGGCAGAGTACTATATACATAATAAATAAATCTTTTTTTTTTTTTTTTTTTAAAAACTGTTTTTAATGTCATACTGAGATTAGTGTGGAAGCTCATTTTGTTTTGTTGAGTCGAATTTATTTATTTGTTTGTTCCTGATAGGGTCTCACGATGTAACCCTGGCTAGTCTGGAACCCACTGTGTAGACCAGGCTGGCTTTGAACTCACAGAGACCCACTTGCCTCTGCCTCTGAAGGTCTGGGATTAAAGGCGTGCTCTACCACTAAATGTTTTGCTTATTAGAATTATGTATTCAGAACATCTTGATAATACATCAACCAAAGTTGCTTTCTGTAAGCAATACTGTGTAATCCAGATAACCTACTTCTTCAGAAGGTGTTTCGAATCTTATGAATATGTGTAGTGTTCCAGTCCAGTTCATTCATGTATATTCGATGTCAAGGGCCTCTACTCTTTTATCTCCATTTCTTTTAGAATGTTAATCTCAAAACTGTCTCGTTCTCATACAATCTATGCAGGGATTGACAGAAATTATTAGATAAAAAGAAGAAGAAAAAAAAAAAACCTTGTTGGAGAGATGGCTCAGTGGTTAAGAGCATCCACTGTCCTTCCAGAGGACCTGAGTTCAGTTCCCAGACCAGGCCAGGAAACTAACAAACACCTGTAAGGCCCGCTCCAGGGACCCAATACCCTCTATAACCTTTCGTGCTTACACACACACACACACACACACACACACACACACACACACACACACACACACACAAACTAATTCTTTCCAAAAAAGAACAAAATCAATTTTTATTCTTTATAGGCTCTTCTGCAAATATAGCAAAGATAAGTTAGACTTTTCTGTGCATTTTATATTGACAGGTTCCTAAACTAGAGTTGCAGATGATGCCTTGTAAGCTTGCAAGGGGAGATGTGTAGGATAGGTTACACAAACAAAGTGAAACCCCTTGGCTCTTAAGTTCCTGAACATGAGCTCATTTTTCACTGGATAGTATCTCTGGGCTGATATGGAGGTTTTGACCTCTGCCCTGACGTGGAGACAGTGATGGAGAGGAGATGAATCATAAGGCAAAGGTTGAAAGGCCCCAAATGCAAACACCACTGCTAGGGCAGAGTTGCTGCCCAGGGATCATGGCCCTCCACCCCACAGCGAATTTGACCAAGAATTCCCACAGCCTCCTGTGGGTCCTCATGCCTCATCAAGTAAGTACTGTTGCTGTGAAGGTGTCAGAAGTAAATCTGTGTAAATAGAGCAATCAGGAGGCCATTCCTGCTCAGTGACCTGGACCACAAAGGTCTAATTTTAGAACCGTCTGAAGCCTGCCATGCCCTTGGAAAGAGGACCAGCTACAAACACTTGGCATTTAAAGGAAAAATAAAGCGACTCACATTTGGGTTGTGTTCTCAAACGAACGCTTATGAATAGCGTTAGGAAAGATAAGAAGAATGCTCCCCACCCTCTGACCAAAGTTCAGTTTTCGAATTTTGAACTTTCCTTGCGCAGCAGGGGCCAAAAGAGTCTAGAGATTTTTGAAAATAACTCTGGGGTCACCCATGCGGACACTGATTTCCATGCTTTGTGTCTTATGTAGACCAAGAAGAAGACAGAGCCCACAGCCACGCAGGCTGCAAACTTTAAACTCTTGACAAGACTGTTCAAAACCGGCTCTGGGGCTTGTTTGGGCTATGTGGTTCAGTCGGTGAGACACGTGCCAGCAAGCCTAGGGACTGGGGTTGGATCTCCAGAATGAGGGTGAAGATAGGAGAGAAGTGACAGGTTTGAGCTGTACACTGTGCCTTGGCACATGTGCCCTCACCCCCTTCATACAAACACAACAATGATGATGATGATGATGATAAATGGCTTTCCCGACAGAGTCTGATTTATAGTAGGTACCAGAGTTGAAATACTTAATTACAACTGATGGCTTTGGGAAGACGACATTCTAGACAGACATTTTTTTTTTTTTTTAAGAAATGACCCCCCCCTTTTTTTTAAAGATTTATTTATTAATTATGTATACAGTGTTCTGCCTGAATGTATGCCTGTAGGCTGGAAGAGGGCACCAGATCTCATTACAGGTTGTTGTGAGCCACCATGTGGTTGTGGGAATTGAACTCAGGACCTCTGGAAGAACAGCCAGTGCTCTTTACCTCTGAGCAACCTCTCCAGCCCCCAATAGATGTATTTTTTAATACAATATTTTTTGTTAATTCTTTGGGAATATTACACTTGCATACAATGCATTTTGGTTACACTCACTTCTACTCCTCCCCTAATTCCTTCCGGATCAGAACCCCCACCCCAACACCTCCCAGCTCCTTCCCTAGCTCTGTGTCTTTTTGTTGTTGTTGTTGTTGTTTAAATACCACTGAGTCCAGTTGTGCTGCTCATATACTGGTATGGGGGGTATGAGGTCATTCACTGGAGCATGGTCCATCTACCAGGTATCTTAAAAGAGACTGATTCACCCTCCCTTTGGAAGCCATCAATAGTTCCTCAGCTGGTGGTAGGACCTCATAAGTCCCTCCCCAATACCTGCTGGAACACTGACAAGTTTGGTCTTGCATAGACCTTGTGCAGGCAGCCATAGTTGCTGTGAGGTCATGTGTACTGACCCCGTCATGTCTGGAAGATGCTCTCACCCCAGTTCTCTGCAGCCTCTGGCTCTTAAAACCTTTCTGCCCCTTCTTCCAAAATGTTGGGGGGAAGCAGGAGTGACATGCCAGTTCCATTTATATCTAAGTATTCAGTACTTTGGCTAGTCCATGAGTTTCTGTAATAACTCCTATCCACTGAGTGCACAGGCATACACACAGACAGAGACAAACAGACGTACATACACCCCCCCCACACACACACACAGCTTCTTCAGTGAGGCCTGGCAGCTACACTAATCTACGGTTATAGATTTCCTATTTAGAGTATAGTGTGACACTATACTCAATTTAGTGAAGCAATAGATAGCACTGAGTGAACCTATGCTATGACCTGTGTGTGGGTTTCCCAGCCCTAGGTCTTGACCACATTTGCAGTACCTACCAGCCACTTATTTCTACCTATAGGACTTAAGTCCAATCAGAAAATGGTTAGTCACTGTGGTGGCTTGAATGTAATTGATCCCCAAAAGCTCATAGGGAGTGGAACTATGGGGAGGTGTGGCCTTGTTGAAGTACGTGGGGTCTTGCTGAAGGAAGCACGTCACTGTAGGGTGGGCTTCGAGGTGTCTTTTGTTTAAGGTTCCCTGGTGTCATAGCTACTTCCTGTTGCCTTCTGAAGATGCAGCCAGCACCATGTCTGTCTGTACACCACCATGCTCCCTGCCACAACAATAAATAACTAAACCTCTGCAACTGTAAGGAAGCCACCCCAATTAAATGTTTTCTTTACAAGAGTTGCCTCTCAAGCCATGCGTTACTGGCACACACCTTTAATCCCAGCACTCAGGAGGCAGAAGCAGGCAGATCTTTGTGAGTTCAAGGCCCGCCTGGTCTACAGAGTGAGTGCCAGGACAGGCTCCAAAGCAATACTGAGAAACCCTGCCTCGAAAAACAAAAGCAAACAAATAAGCAAACAAAAAAAGATTTGACTCTCCTAGGCCTTCTGAAATGGTTTTCAGTAGTTTGCTCTGTTGAAAGAGCAAACTACTGTGGGCAGAGTTTTCCTGTCTTGACTGTCTGCTCTCAAAATAACTGTCACAGGGTCTTAATATTAACTATAAATGCCTGGCCAATAGCTCAGGCTTGTTTCTAGCTACCTCTTACATTTTACTTTAATCCATATTCCTTATCTATGCTCTGCCAAGTGGCTTGGCACCTTTGCTCAGTATGGCATGCTCATCTTGCTTCTCTCTAACCTGGCCACTCCTCTGACTCCACCATTCTTCTTCTCATCATTCTTAGTCTGGCTGTCCTGCCTAACTTTGCCCTGTTCAGCTACTGGCCAGTCAGCTTCCTTATTAAACCAATCACAGTGACAAATCTTCACAAAAGGATTATTGCACAGCAATATCCTGTGGTACCAAGCCACTTTTCTTGCATAACTTGCTTCCTGTTGGTGCCACTCAAAAGTCACACAATTTCATGTCAGGTCACCATGGCAACTACAGTAAGACAGCCATGATTTTCTCCCCTGCTCTAACCTTCTGGACAAGGTGGGTTCAGAGCAATGGCATGTGGTAATGAATGTGATCACAGATGCTCAAGAGGAAGGGCCACCACACGTGCTGTCCTCCAAAGGTTTCCCCATTGGTCTCCATTTATCACTACTAACATTATTTACTTCTTAAAACTGAAAAATAATAGCTGGATGTGGTAACAGATGCCTTTTGTTCCAGTTGCTGAGGAGGCTGAGGCAGAAGGATTGCTTGAATCCAGCCCCTTGGGCCCAGCCTGGGAACATAGTAAGACCCTACCTCTTTTCAAAAGGTGGGGTTCTAGGGTTGTGGCTTAGTAGGTAGAGTGCTTGCCTAGCATTCATGAAGCTCTGGGCCCTACCCTTAGCACTGCATAAATACTCAAGTTCAGTAGCGTGAGCCTGGAATCCTAGCACTTGATGGGAGCAATCTGTGCAAGGTCACCCTCGGTTACAGAGTTCCTTGGAGGCCAGCCTAAGCCACAGGGGACCATGTCCTCCCCCAACAAAGAGTTAAGCTTTTAAATCACAACCCACACCTCCAGTCATAAACAACAAAGTTCACAGATGTGCAAGCACAGGAGCTGCTGCTGGAGGAACCTTCTTCCCAGGCAGCTTCTCCAGGTCCCCGGCAGCCAGAGCCACTGGCTACAGGCCCCCTACACTCTTTGCTCTCTGTTCCTGCGTAAGCAAGGCCCCACTTGCCTTTCAGCCCTCTAGGCATACCTCCTTGAGTCTCAGGCACCTGCCCTCCTTCTGTGCCCACATCTTTCTCCTGGTCTACTCTCTGGTTCCCCACTGTTTCTTATTACAGCTTCAACCTACAGATGAGACCCACGGTTCTCAGACCCCACTAAGCATCTGTCGTTACCATTATTATTACTTTTATTATTATTTAATTGGAGCATCTGTCATTTAGGTGCTTTTAAATTTTCCAGCCAAGCCAACACTGGTATCAATAAAATTAGACTCCCTGGAGGGCGGAAGTAGACATTAACATTTCTTACTGTTTTTAAATCTCCAGCAATCCTAATGCATAGCTAAGTATAAGACATAGGTTTAGGTCATTTTGATACTGGGATGCAGAATTCCATTCCAACAGGAATCACCAAACTGACTGGTGATGTATCCATATTTGGAACCGGGAAAAGGATCAGGTCATAACTTCTATGTGAGCTCAGAGCTCAAAAGGCTCAGATAGACATTTGAGTGTCATTCTTTAGTGGCCAGACACTGGGTGACAACTGCAGTTTAGAATACATTTGTCTTAAGAAAAGCCATGCTATCCCAGGAATGAAATTGGGTCTTTCATCATCAGGCCTCCTTTGCTGGGGAGCAATCAGGCATTCCTTTGTATGTGGCTTGTGTTCTGTGGGCACATGTAACCCACCAGATAAAAATAGTAGCTATCATTATATGCTTGGGGGGGGGGAGTCCCTTTACTCATTACAGGAAGGGAATCTTATTGCATACCTCCCAGGAAACCCAATAACATGTTACACGAATTTTCCACGGAAAGGAGCAACTGGTTAGGAAACAAAACCCCAGACTTCTACACAGTGATACTGGAGCCTAGAACTCCAGGGAAGCCAAAACTGCTCCGAGTACGGTCCCAGCAGGATTGAAATACCTCTTCAAAGCACGCTGCACAAATTCCCATGATGCTAGCTAGGCCTCTTGGAAATATGCCTGAGGGTCAAAGGCCGCTACATCTGCCTCCTCCTCCTCCCCTTAACAGCATGCACAATGGGAAGAAATGTGGAGAGGCTGAGTTACCACAGTTCTCGTTCTACTGACTTCTCCTTGGGAAGTCTAGTGCTGGCTCTCCTAAAATGGGGTGCAAGCCATGTTACAACTTGGGATTTGCACTCACATCCCAGCCCCTTGCCCAAATTAAGCATTTCAAAGAGCACACGATCTTGGGGTAGGAGGGCAGAAAGGGCACACAACCACAGGAGGCATGTGCATGGGGAAGTACTCACAAGCTGAGAGCCCTCGACACAGAAGTCACGAGGTGTTCCATCTCCTGGACAGTCCTCCAAGGGCTAGTGTGGACACACTCTCTTCCTTTATGATTTTCCCTGCCCTCAAACCTAGTTTTGAATTGCAGGTTGAACCTGGGGCTTCATACATGGCAGGAAAGCCCACCTGAGCCACATCTAAAGACCAACACACCTCCCTCCTTCCTATACGTCTACGAAGGATTTATCCTTCCTACACTGTGAGAGGTGAAGTTGTTATTAGGACTTCCAGGAAGCAGAAGCATTTTTCACTTAGCATCTGTGTGGAGGTGAGGTGAGGAGGCCATAGCTGTGCACACCTTTAGTCCCGGCACTTGGGAGACAGAGGCAGGTGGATCTCTGTGAGTTTGAGGCCAGCCTGGTCTACTGAGTAAATTCCAGGACAGCCAGGGATGTTATACAGAGAAACCCTGTCTCAAAAAACCAAAAAGCATACTTGAGTTTCAAGAACACTTTCATAGTGCTGTTGAGATGGTTCAGTGATAAAGAGCAGTTGTTGTTCTTACAGAGGACCCAGGTTCAATTCCCAGCACCTGCAAGGTGCTTGCAACCATCTGTAACTCTAGTTCCAGGGGATTTGAGTATCTTTTCTGGCTTCCGTGGAAATCAGGCATGTGCATGGCACATAGAGACGCATGCAGACAAAACACTCACACACATACAATAAATATACATCTTGAAAAAAAAAAAAAGAAGTAGTTGCCTATACAGCAAATTCTGTCACCTTTTCAATTTGTCCTCAGCCTACTGCCTGCCCACTTGGTAGTTCCCTCTTGATACCTGCTTTCATGGAAGACACCACTCTGCATGGTCCAAAGGGCATGTCTCCAGATTGCCCTGCTTGGGTGGGAGTAACCTGGTCCATTTATCCCTCTTATGAATCCTAGGGACCAAAGAGTCACAGAAGTTGCAAGAACACTAGCCTAGTGAGCTCTTCCCTTTTTGGAGCTCTGCTTCCCACTACAAGCTGTGATGGGTTGTGACCCAGCTAGATCTTTTTTTTTTTTTTTTTTTTTTGTCTTGTCAAAGCCCCCGTTCCAAAACAGGCTCTTTACAAGTAAGATCCCTCTTAGCACAAAGGGTTATAGTCTTTCAAATCTGCCATATTTTACTTCTTGGCACTAAGGAGTATATATAGTCTTACAATATTTTTATGAACTGTAACTGCAACTGTAACAGAAGGCCCTCATGGATACTGTTCTGACATCTTATTACAATGAAGGGTTTTCTTATGCATGCCCTTACCTCACAGCACCATACAGGAGGTGTTATTACTGCATCTTCCATTGTCCTAGCACCCCAGCACAAGATGCTGTCACTGTAACCCTCCATTGAAAGGAGAAATGTACAGAGACTGGGTCGCCTCCACAGCACCATGGCCAGAACCCAGCAGTGCTGAGACTAGCAACCAAACTCTGAGGTCTTCCTCACGCTGTTGACAATGGCACTCCCGACACTTGGTGCCTCCTTGCCATCTGGCTTGCAGACGTCCATTTATGACAGAAGAGGTTATGAATCTCAGTTTCAAATTTTCTTGCTTTTGCTGGGCAGCAGTGGCACACGCCTTTACTACCAGAACTTGAAAGACAGAGCCAGGTGGATCTCTGTGAGTTTGAGGCCAGCCTGGTCTACAGAGGGAGTTCCAGGACAGTCAGGAGTATACAGAGAAACCCTATCTCAAAAAAAAACAAACTTTTCTTGCTTTTAAAATAGGGAGTTTTAAGTTAGATGTGGTGACACATTCAGGAGGCAAAAGGCCAGGCAGATCTCTCACAGTGTTTTGTTACTGTCCTCCAGAAGCTGTGCGAAGGCAGGCTGGGTCCCAAAGCTAGGCCCCTCTGAGGAGGGGTGTTTGGGAAGTGACTTTCTGCCCTCTGTGCTATATGCTGCTCACTCTGTCTCTTTGCATTCTTTCTCTCCCTTTCCCCACCGCTATAAGATCATCATGTTTGCCCCACCATCCCCTCTCTTGCCTGATGTTGGGGTGGGGGTGGGAGAATCAAGTGTCCCTAAACTGAAACTCTAAAACCAGGAGCCCAAACCAATCTTCCCCCCCTTTAGGGCAGTTTTCCTGGGTGTTTTGTCACAGCAGTGGGAAGTTAACAGTGTTAATCAGAGCTGGTGGCTGTGAGAAGATAGGGCTTGAAGTCAGGCGGGACACAGTCCACAGTCCTGTGAAGGATGGGGGACAGATGGCTAGAGTCTAAGAAGTTGTTTTCTTCCATAGAGTATAGCCATGAGTTGGCAACGAAACAGGTTTGCTCACCCCCCCTTTTTTATTAATAGTCAGTGGAGTTAATTTTGTATCCATTAAACTGGTCTTCAACAGCATAGGGTTATTACAAGACATTTATTTCAAGATCATTGACTTGCAAATCTTGGACAAGTTGTAATTTCAAACTGAATCTAGAAATAAAAGGTCAAAGGAATCTAACTCACAGAGGCAACAGATGTTTGAGCCAGTCATTCCAATCCAATAGTGTCATCCTACTCTTAATATGAAAAAATGATTCCCTAACCCTCAGAAATGTGGGACAGGCCCCTCCAGTGGCATGTGGGCCCCAGGGTAGCAGTGAACTCAGCTTCAATTTTAGGCAGGGGTGTGTGTGTGTGTGTGTGTGTGTGTGTGTGTGTGTGTGTGTGTGTGTGTGTGAAACAGCTGCTGGAGCAAAGAGGTTCTGTTTCAGGGGCTGATGTAGGAATGGAAAGTCAGCAGAGTCCCAAGGGAGCTTCGGAAATTTAAGGTCGTTTAAGACACTGTCCTGATGAATTAAAAATCAGGGTTGGTCTTTCCCGGTTTTTTCAGGTTGCTTTTTCAGTAGCACACATCTTTCAGCTACTAGCATATGGTCCCGGGGGAAGTCCCCACACATCTTTGGATGCAGTTCCTTATTTTATATTTTTAGATAGCCGGGTCTGGCCTGGAACTTGCTATATAGACCTGGCTGGCCTTGAACTCTGCCTTAGCCTCTGCTTGCTAAGTACTAGGATAAAAGGGGCATGCCATCATGCTGAAGGGACCAGACCCCCACCAGCTTCCTGCTTTGGCAGCCATGACAGGCTGCAGAAAAGACCCAGCAAGCTCTGACTCAGCAACATGTGCTGAGCTTCCTGACCTTGCCTGATCTCTTGGTCTCTACAAAGTCAGATTCCCTCCATGTGGCAAAGAACCAATCAGAGGTTAGCTGACAGACTCTGGATGTGTTTTATGGGCTCTGGATGTGCTTTATGATAACAATGATATGCAGAACATAGCACCCCTGGGAGGGGCTATAGGCCACAGCAACCAGCTGACCAACACAGGACAGGTTGTCCAAGCCTGGAAGTGCACCGATCCTGAGATTGTTGTGGACCCTTAGACAACCCCCTTGCTCTGCCCCAATAAAATCCATGCTCTTAGGTCCCTCCAGGTTCTTCTCACCCTACTGCTGTGTTGGACAGGTGGAGAAACTGTTAATACAGTTAACTCCTTAAATAATAAAAGACTCTTTGATTTTGCATCCGAATGGGTCTTTTGGTGATTTTGGGGTTCAGAATTTGGATACAACAATGCCAGGCCAAGCTCCTGCATTTTCTGCTTCCATAGACTAGAACTCACAAGACTAAGATGGTCACTTGAGTCTCACTGAACAGGTAAGACACACAACCAGAGTACTCACACAGGCACACAAGCATGCTGCTCTTAACTTAGCCCTTCTTCCATTTCTCTCTAGTTTCTCCTTTCCCAGTGAAATATGATCTTCTACCACTGCTCATTCATAAATACACACACACACACACACACACACACACACACACACAGAGAGAGAGAGAGAGAGAGAGAGGGAGAGAGAGAGGGAGGGAGGGAGGGATGGAGAGAGAGAGAGAATTGCTGTCCTAGAACTCACTCTGTAGACCAGGCTGGCCTCGAACTCACAGAGATCTGCCTGCCTCTGCCTCCCCAGTGCTGGAATTGAAAACATGAGCCACCATCACCCAGTTTAAAAGAATCTTTATAAGGCTTTATTATCTCAGGATAAAAGCTTCTACCAAATTTGAAGAGAGACAAGGACAATGGACAGCTGGCTTTAGAAAAAGATTCCAAACTGGCTTGGAGACCATGCTTACAATTCCAGGGTTTGGGAAGCCAAGGCAGGAGGATTACCATAAACTCAAGGCCTACTCCAGCTACAAAGTGAGACCCCATCTCAGAGAACTAAGATTAAGAGCTGTGGGTGCCCCACAGGTGACAGAATGCTCACCTGGTGCAAAGGGCTGAGTGTCACACCTAACTTTGCAGAAGCCAGGCATGGTGGTGTGAGATGTAGTTCCCCAGAGGTGCAGAGAGGAGATCTGAAGTTCAAGTCTTCCCTTGGCTATAGACTGAGTGCCAGGCTAGTCTGGGCTACGTGAGACCTTGTCTCAAAAACTAAATACAAACAAAACCTAAAAGTAACATTTCATTTGAGAGGCTGTCTGCTCTGAATGAGGCACACTCTTCCTGTTGAAATCCTACCTTGGCCGGGACCCAGGTTTGACCGTGTAGTTTAGAGACTAAAGTGGACCTTCTCAAGGAGGTATTTAATTTAACAAATGCACACTTTATTTTCAGATGATCTGCGCTATAATCACCACACTAAATACCAACACATTTCTCCATTAAGCCTCACAGAGATTAAGCGATTTGCCCAAAATTCCACAGCTAGTCCTAACGTCCTCAGACCTCCAATCCAGGCAGCCTCAGTTTTGTCACTGCCGTCCCTTCCACATTTCTAGCATGCACCTTGTCAAAGCACAAAACAGGAGGCAGTGGTGGTGCACACTTCTAATCCTAGCACTTGGGAGTCAGAGGCACGTAGATCTCTGTGAGTTCAAGGCCAGCAAGTTCCTGGAACATAGCAAGTTCCAGGACAGCCAGGAATACACAGTGAGATCCTGCCTCAAAAAGTAAATAAATAAAAAAAGTACAAAACAGTTACCACAAAAATGTGCTCAGTTTTTTCTTACCAATTAAATTTAAGTTGCTTACCTAACAAGTGTGTGTGTGTTTACGAGTGTACTAAGTTTAAGAACAGGATACAAGGTACAAGAGAGTAAGGTGGTACACACCTTTAATCCCAGTACTTGAGAGGCAGAGGCAGGCAATCTCTGTGAGTTTGAGGCCAGTTTGGTCTACAAAGTGAGTTCTAGGACAGTCAGGGCTGTTACACAGAGAAACCCTGTCTAAAACACCCAAAAAGAAAATTTAAAGAAAGAAAAAAAAATGTCTTTTAAAAATCATATTTTGCTATGTATTATGTACACATGTATAAGTCTGCAGCTGCATGTGGAGGCCAGAGGTTGACAATAGGCGCTATGGGTGTGTGTGTGTGTGTGTGTGTGTGTGTGTGTGTGTGTGTGTGTGTGTGTGTGTATGCATGCACACACAGGTATACACATACATATGAATATAAATGATAAAATAAATCTTTTGGGGTACTGTTTTTAAAGTATTTATTATTATTACTTTTTTTTTTTTTTAAACAGTGTCTCTCTATGGCCTGGCTGTCTTGGAATTTGCTATATAGACCAGGCTGGCCAAAAACTCAGATACCAGCCTGCCTCTGCTTTCAGAATGCAGCTTAGAGGCATACATCACCACATCTGGCCAACCTTATTTATTTTATGTGTATGGATGTTTTGTTGCAGGTCTATCTGTATATTATGCACAAGCCTGGCGCCTGAGCTGCTCAGAAGAGGGTATTGCACTTCCTGGACTGGATTTACAGACAATTATAGCCTGCCATATGAGTGCTGAGACACCAACCCAGGTCCTCTGGAAGAGAAACCAGTGCTCTTAACCACTGAGCAACCTCTCTCTCTCTCTCTCTCTCTCTCTCTCTCTCTCTCTCTCTCTCTCTCTCTCTCTCTCCTCCTCCTCTCCTCTCTCTCTCCTCTCCTCTTCCTCTCTCTCTCTCCCTCTCCTCTCTCTCTCCTCTCTCTCTCCTTTCTCTCTCTATCTCCCTCCCTCCCTTGCTCTCTCTCTCTCTCTCTCTCTCTCTCTCTCTCTCTCTCTCTCTCTCTCTCTCTCAGTACCTGCGACACACACAGTTCAATTAAACCTGAAGACATTTCCCATGTCTACCAGTTCCCTTCTGAAGGTCCTCTGTCCTCAGACAAGTATTTTACACATACCTGCCAAATAAAGTGTGTGTTGACTGCAGGGAGGATTTGGGTGTTAACTCTGCCCGTGTGCCTTATCCTAATTAACATTCTGTATGGTTTTAGGGTCTTTGCATTCCATGAAGGTTTGTTTCCCTTAGCCAGGAGGTGTTTACTCTGCCCTTGGAAGGTCTTTTCTATTTTATCATATCATCTACAACACCAGCTGTAGACCTTCCATCTGTGACCTACACAGCTCCCCATTTTCAGGCCTTGCAGCCTCCATGCTGCCTTTTAGCTCTCAAGAAAGGCTAAGCTCCACCCTTTTCATGGGTCAGCAGAAATCCCAAGATCTCTGACCCGCAGCTCACTGGGGACTTGGCATGTCCCTGGTCATTGTAGCCTTTTAAGAAGGTGTTTCTACTTTGGCCTGTTTTCAGTCACCCTGAAACTCACGTAAACACCATTACTCCTGGCATTTTTATGTGGACAACCCACAGGTGTTACCCTCACCCATGCAAAATAACTTTAAGAGAGGCAGGTAGAGGGCCAGCAGGTACACAAATGCTGACTATGCAAGTTATTCCCCCTCCATAGATAGTCATCATCACTTACGTTTTCAGATAATTTATTGTTATTATCAGTATTGAGATCACTTATGAAAGCAAACAGGCAAGCAAGCTAAAATGAAATGCTACAAATCTTTTTTTTTTTTTTTTCAATGGAAAGGAATGAAATCTCAGGCTGGGGCCTGGATATAAAAGTTGGATTTCAAGATATGAGGTCTGCAGAATCCAGCCCAGGGCTTGCCTCGGGCCCTGAGGTGCAGACGAGAAACACCCTTCCATGTCTCCTGCAGCCTGTCTGTGAGAGAAGCCAGTCAGGCTTTCCCTCTAATGCGGAGAGTTAATGCTAAACATGGACGAGTGCCTTCAACAGGCACCCAGAGACAAAATGTTTCCCACATGCAGGAGTGCAAGGCTGTTAGTAACCTTATCGATTTCATTAACATATCTAAAGAAGGAATGTGTCAGTCAGAAAGGGGATTTGGTGGGGAGGAACTGAGGGGGGGTGGTTTGGCAGGGTGATTTCCTGGGGTCCACGGGGTGGGGGGGTGGGAAACCTTGACATGGGCAGGCAGAGCATCTGGCCTTCAGAGGTGTCCATTCAAAATGAATTAGCACATTGCCATTGTGGTTTACACTCCAGTTGTTTGTGAGTTCATCGAATGTGACTTTATACTCCTAAATCTCATAAGCTTTGGGATGTCCAGCGCCAACTTTAGGCCTTTAAGCAGATCACAGATCCCAAAACTGTGATAAATTCACAGAGGGAACAAGACAGAGGCTTCTGGATAAGCAGACAATTACATATGTGACCATTTGACAGTACCTTTCCATATTCCCCCATGACTCTCTAGCCCAGTTGGGAACAAACACAATGGACTGCTGCCTGTCTTCTATGCATGCTAACTTATCCACCACAGTGCTTATAGAGCTCTTTTGAGGCAGGAACTGTTATTTGTGTTTTATTACACACATGAGGGACATGAAACTTAGAGGATCACACAGTCAGTCAGTGGCAAGGGCAGATTTCAATCCCTTTACTAAGTCACGTTGAGAGCATATGTTCTCCAGTTTCTTTATGCTGTAAACGGTATAATAGCCTTCCTTTTGGTGCAGAATAGTGTCCGTGTCCGTGTGTGTGTGTTGCATACTAAATGATTGTATATATACACCACATTTTTTTTTATATACCTCTCATTTGGTAGACATAGGTCATTTTCATATCATGACACAAAGCAGATATTTTAATACTCAACGAAAGATGAAGAAATTAGAGTAAGATGCTGTCTGAAAATTAATACTTGGGCTGGAGAGATGCTTCGTGGTTAAGTGCACTGGCTGTTCTTGCAGAGGACTGGCAGCAGCTCACAACCTCCCGTAACTCCAGTTCTAGGCAATCCAGCACCCTCTTCTGGCCTCCTTGGGCACTGCATGCATACGGTACACATAAGTGCAGGCAAAGCACACACACATAAAACTAACTAATTAAATATAAACAACAACAACTGAAGATATGCTGGCATTTGCCTATTATCCCGGCACTTGAAAGGTAAAGACACAAAGATGAATTTAAGACCAACCCAGGATATATTTTGCATTCTAGGCCAGTTATGTGGGACCCTATCGTAAAACAAACAAGTAATGACAAGAGCAAGGAGGAAACTGAATCTTCACTGAAGTTAAATGATTACACACAGAAGGTGGGGACCACAATATCTGCACCCTGCTCTAATCTGACTGGAGACTTTGTTTACCAGCCACTCTGTCCCAGTGACAGCCAGAGAAGCAACTTGAGACTGATGGCCCCAAGGAGTGGGCAGACACTCCAGCACACTATGCAAAGTCATCACCCTGGAGGGACAGCAGGCAGTTTTTCTGGATTTATGCCCTGTGATTGGGAAAAAGTGGATCCAATCAAGATTCACAAGGGAAATGGCTTCCATAATTTTAGCTGGAATTTCTTTCCAACCTGGTCCCACAACCAATTAGTCCCAAATAAACACACAAAGACTTACATTAATTTATAAACTAGGGCTTCTTATTGGCTAGTGCTCTTTTAATTATTAACCAATTTTATTAATCTAACTATTTCCACGTGGTCTTATCTTGCCAAAGAACCCTGGCATATCCCATCTCCTGGTCTCTACAAAGCGTCTCTCCCGGGTAGCTCCTTATTCTGCCTTCCTCCCCACAACCTTCCCCAGGTCTGGTAGCTCTGCCTAGATTTCCTGCCTGGCTACTAACCAATCAGTGTTTTACTCATCAACCAACTAGAGAAGCACATACAGAAGGACATCCCCATCACATGATGGAATGAGTTGCTGAAAGAGCAAGGGATCTCTGAAGTGACACAACTTGAAAATGGTGGGACTTGATTGGTGTCCCCTAAAGTCCCAACACAGGAAAACATTCTCAAATACTGTGACGTTGAATTCCAAGGGAGGCAGAGGAAACTCTTTGGTAAACAAGTACGAAAGTACAGAAAATGTGCAGGCTCATGCCTCGGGAGTTGCAGGTCTTGCTCCCCCACCCCCGGCCCCCATGATGACACAGGACCAGGCAGTCCAGGCTACTGGGACTTTTCACCTCGTCAGCCCCACTACCTTCAGGGGCCACAGTGAGAACTACATTGAGAGGACATCCTTTTATAATCAATCTAAGATTATACTTATGTGTATCTGTATATGCACATGTGGGTACTGTGGCAACAAGTGTGGAGGCCAGGACCCAGATGGTTCTTTCCTTCTATGATTTGTGTCCTGAAATTGAACTCAGGTCATCAGACTGGGCAGCAGACACCTTTACCCACTGAGCTTTTATCTCTTACCTCTTCTCTTGGGGTTCTAGTGTAGGTTAAATGAATCAACATATGGAAAATATGTGGAATGTGCTTGGTTTATAATGGGGATGAATAAACCAAGTCCTTTCCATTTTCCATAGATAATTCTTAGCTCCTGGACAGCAAGACCTTGTTACTGTGGCACATCAAAATTGCAAGCAATGGGCTGGAGAGCTGCTCAGTGGTTAAAAAATACTTGCTGCTTTTGCAGAGGACCTGGATTTAGTTCCCAGCACCCACATGGTAGCTCACAACCTCTTGTAACTCCAGGGGGATTAAAATACCCTTTCCCTGTCCCTAGAGGGAGAGCTGGCCCCGAACCTCTCCAGCCACTGCTCTGATCTCCTTAGTTGGCACAGATGCAGATGGAGAAAGACATCTCCTCCCTTGGAGGGGGCAAATTTCTCCCTCGGAGGAATTTGACCAGGCGCCGGTGAGTATATGGACAACACAAAATGGACTGGTTTTTTTTTTTTTCTTTTTTGGATGGGGGAGGTCACAGGGGAAGGGGGGGACGATTGGGAGGTAAGCAAGATTGGGGTACATAATGTGAGATTCTCAAATAGTCAATACAATTTTTTTAAAGATACCCTTTTTTCTGGCTTCCATGCATGACATATGGTACACATAAACTGGCACACACACACACACACACACACACACACACACACACACACACACACACTAATTAATTAATTTAAAAAATTACAAGCGAGCCTTTCCCAAGAAAGAACCCATCACTCCTAAGATGTCCAAACGAGGAATCCACCAGTTTTTCAGCCCCGAGTTGTAGGCACAGCTAACAAAATATCACCTCAATCAGCTCCAAGTCAACAACTTTCTCAAGGTCCAGAACACAGGGCTGCCTAGAGCTGCAGCCACACCTGGGATGCATCAGTCTCATCGAATGCAAATTTAGGGAGGACAGCTAAGCGCCTCTGAGACAAGCCAATACTAACTCTGAAAATGGAGGAGGGTTCCGAAAGAGACATCACAGTGTCCAAATGTCTTCACTCCACTCTCTGTCCCACACCACAGCATGGGCAAGAAGAAAGGAAAAGAAAAACCCGTATGAAGATAGCATGCCCCCACTAAGACATTAAAGGTAAGGTACACAGGAAAAAATGTCAGTGATGTGCTAGGAGGGACAGGGTGGGGCTCCAGCACACTTACCTGCGCACCACCAGCCGGAGGGTCTTGTAGGACCCTTTCACCAGGGAGACAGCCTCCCTCCTGGAACTGCTCAGTGCCACCTCGTTGATGTGCACGACCTCATCCCCAGCTTGCAGTCCGGAGCCCACCACATCAGCTTTTCCCCCTTCTTCTATCTGCTCAGAGAGATAAGAGAGAGCCACAGTGAACTTGTATCCAGCCTGGGGTCAATCCCCCTTTCCTGATCCATGCCTGGACACATGCAGAGCAGGGCAGACCAGGGACAACCGTACCCCTTGCACCCAGCCAAAGTGTAATATTTAAGAAGTAAAGGGCTGTCCCCTGTTTTCTCTAGCCCTGTAACCCTGCTTGCCCATAGAGGGCTCTCACCAATAGCTGAATGGATCAGTGCAGTTCCCACCTGGAGGCACTAACCCAGGGCCCTTTAGACACCCACTTCCCTCTCCAATACCACTTGGAGCTTCTGCTTCATTCCTTTGGAAATCAAGGTGGCTTTTGTTGTTTTTGTTTTAACAGTCTCATGTAGCCCAGGCTGCCCTTTAATCTGCTATGTGACAGATAATGGAATTGAGCTTGTTGTTTTCCTGTTTCCTCTTCCTGGGTGCTGGGATCCATGGGCGTTCACCACCATCCCCAGTTTGTGCCCAAACTGAGATACAGCCTCAGCCTGGCTGATCTCTTCATAACAAATGTCAAACTTTTTGGTTCAAATTCTAACTCATTGGATAAGCAAAGTGGCATAAACAATGGCATGTTATTCAGTAGTAGAACATAAATGAGAAGATACAGGAGTAGCAAGAAGACTAAAAAGGCTACGTACTCTAATTATATACGTGACACTCATGCAGACGGTGGGAGAGCTGTGGTTGCCAGAGATGTAGATTACACACACAGAGGCTTTCTGGTACTATGATGGTGAACACACCTGTCAGTGTCCTAAGAAGATTGACCAAGAGTGAACATTAATGCTAAAGCGATTTTTGGGTGAGGATGGTGTGAAAATGTGGATGGAGCAGGGAGGCTAGGCGTGTGCAGGTGCAGAGGCTCATGGGCAAAATGGTACCTTCTACTCAGTTTTGGACTTAAAACTGTTCTACACATAGTATGTTTTAAAAGCTAGGTGGTGGTAGCGCACACCTTTAATCCCGGTACTTCCTGACATGGGTGTGTGTGTGTGTGTGTGTGTGTGTGTGTGTGTGTGTGTGTGTGAGTGTGTGTGTATAGATGTCACGAAGAGTGCTTAATGCTCTTGCACTAATGATCATTTCCTTCTTCCCAGGCTGGAGACTCGGTGCTGCCCTTATGTGGCAGTCATATCCCCAAGTCAGCGTCTCGGGTTTTCCTTCTATCTAGATTTCTCAGATGGACCATCGCGCCATTGCGCCTTCTCTAAAAGCCACTGTGGACCATAATGATCACAAACAGAGTCAAACTGTATGGCTGTTTCTTAGTGTCTACCTGGGTTCTAAGAAGTTATTTAACCACATGTGCCTCAGTCTCCTCAGCCGTTAAATGATTGCATTTACCACACTTGCAGTGGGAATTAAATGAGCGCATGTTAGCCTGTCCTTACACAGGGCCTGGCTCATAGCAGTGCTCAGATACACTCACCACCCACTGTTTCAGTCCAAGCTCAAGCTCTGCCTCCTCCGCTCAGTCCAGGGTTCTCACCAATACCGACCCCAACTCCTTCACTGCTCTATCTGCCCTTGGAGACAACCCTCACCTCGAGAGTGTAGCTAAGTAGCAGAGCTCTTTTCCTGCACACAGAAGGCCCTGACTTTTGTCCCCAGCACCAAAGAGAAATGATGCCCCCTTCCCTCACTTTCAGAGCACCAATGGACAAAATGACTCGTAGGATGACATTCAAATAATTTACTTTTTCACACACCTTTAACTTAATGCTGTATTTGCCACATGATCTTTCAGCAAAATTATTAATATTTATGTCTGTTATCTGCTCATAGGTTCACCTTCCCTAGCTTTAACTGAGCCCTTAAAGACAGGACTCAGTCATGATTCCACCTGTATTTAGGTCAGAAAGTGCAGCTTCACGGCTTTAACAGACTGCTGAGTAAGCAGATAAAGGATGAGGGTATGGCAATGAACACAACGGATAGGGCTCTCCCCAAATGCAGGTTGTGAAACTAAATTCTGACCTAGTGACTTAGCAACAATCTGAACAAGATGAACCCTAGGAACTGGTCAGTGCTTATATGAAGAAGAAAATCAAGTTACAGAATCGACAGCAGATGAACAGATAAAGACAATACGAGCCACACACACCATAGAGTCTTATTCAGCCATGAAGAAAAATTATTATGTCATTTTCAGGTAACTGGAGGCCATTCTGTTCCAGGTTCAAAAGATGAGTATCACACACTTTTTCTCATGTGGGGAATCTCAGTTTTTAAAGGGCTTATTTTAGAAGACAGCAGAGACCCGTGGGACAGGTAGAGGAGCCAGAGAGGGTAGCAGGGTGAATATGACCAGAGTACATTACGTACATGTAAAAATATTACAAAACAAAGGAGTGGTGTGTGTGTGTGTGTGTGTGTGTGTGTGTGTGTGTGTGTGTGTGTGTGTGTGTGTGTGTGTGACACCTGTGATCCCATTGCTCAGGAGGCTGAGTCAGGATGCTCACTACAAGTCCAGTCCAATCTGAGTTACCTACAGAATATCAGGGTATCCAAGCCTATGCAATGAGACTGCCCCAAATTCCAGCGACAACAAAGTAAACCTTTGTTTTCTGTAAGTAAACCAGGAGGAGGAGGAGGAGGAGGAGGAGGAGGAGGAGGAGGAGGAGGAGGAGGAGGAGGAGGAGGAGGAGGAGGAGGAGGAGGAAGCTTGCTGCAGAGTTCGCTTGGTGTTCATTCATGACTAAGATGAAAGCAAGCATCAGGAGAAGAGAGTTGGAGAGTTTCATGTTGTCCACCTTTTTTTTTTTTTTTTTCTTGTCCTTTTTTGGATTTTCATTGCTGGGGAAGGGACCCAGGGGACTGAACTATATTCCCTTTCCCATTGTTTATATTCACAGAGTTCCCTAGAAACCCTTCACCTTTCACTGTTAGCTCCGACTGGCCTGGTATTAACTATGCAGTCCAGGCTGGCCTGGAACTCACAGAGATCTCCTAGGACAGTACTGCTTGAATTTTCTCCTCAAGCATGTTTACCTGTTTTGTTTTATTTTTGTTTTTTGAGGCAAGTTCTAACATATCTCAGGCTGACCTCAGACCCACTGTGAAGGCAAGGATGATGCTGAATTTTTGGTCCTCCTGACTCCACCTCACAGTGCTAGGATTCGAGGCTCACCACCACGTGGTGATGGATGTCACACCCAGGCTTCCTGAATGCTAGACAAGCACTCTACCAACTGAGCTACATCTCCAGCCCCCAAATGCTTGCCTTCATGTTGTTTTACATTTTAAATTGATGTATTACTTTATGTACCTCAGTGTTTTGCTTGAGTGTACCTATGTACACTATGTGTGCCTGGAGAGGTCGGAAGAGGGGTCAGAGTCCCTGAGACTGGAGTTACAAACAGTTGTGAGTCACCCTGTGGGTACTTGGAATCACATTCGTGCTCTTAAATGTTGAGCCAATGTTCCAGCCCCACAAATGCTTACTTTTTCAAGGCTAATTATTCACGTATTAATTTATGAAACTGGAGAAGCTGAGGCTGAGGCAATGTTTTGAAATGGTATTTCTTAGAAAAACATTGTGCAGCTACTTGCATGCTTTTGTTTTGTGTTGCTGGGAGTGAACCTGGAGGCTGGTACCTGTCACTATGCTACCCCTCAGTCTCCAATCTCTCCACGAAGTCTCTCTGGGAGCCATGTCTCAGGGCTTTAATTATCACCAGAGATACTTTCAGGTCTTTGCTCCAACATGGATCTTTTATACTAGCCCTGAGCCTATAATTTCAGTGTCTTGCCCTCTATTGCTTTTTGTGCCCCTCTTCTGCTACAGGGGGGTCCCTGTCAACCCAAACAGACCCCATCCATCTCAACCCGTGCCTCCTAGGAACAGCTTCTACTGTCTTGAGAGAAGCCTCAGTCCCTTCCCTTTTCCTCCATCTTTCTGATCACGCCTTGTTTCCTGCTTTTAAACTACCCAGGTCAGAAACTAAGAGAGAGAAAAAGAAGACAACTCGTTCATCCACCCACATGTGTTTTTTGAGTGTCTAACATTGCTCAGCCCTTCTGTAGACCTGGGGAAATAGCCTGTATCCTCTTTCCTGGAGTTTACAATCTAGAATACTTTTAGTATAGTTCATCTCTTCATACTAAACTAAAAATGTTGGTGCCAGAGAGAGAGAGAGAGAGAGAGAGAGAGAGAGAGAGAGAGAGAGAGAGAGAGAGAGAGGCAGAGAGAGAGAGACAGAGACAGAGACAGAGACAGAAAGACAGAGATAGAGAGAGACAGAGACAGAGAGACAGAGACACAGAGATAGAGACAGAGACAGAGACAGAGAGACAGAGATAGAGAGACAGAGAGAGACAGAGACAGAGACAGAGACAGAGACAGAGAGAGAAGCAGCACAGTGAAAACAAGGCTAGATTTTTCTTATCTTGAGGGCACTTCAACTGATCCCTGTAAACAACTCTCTCTGGGAGGCCAGGCAATTTCTAGGCAAGGGAGGACTCTGGGAAGCCTGCTTGCTGCTGTGGTTTACCCAGGGCTCTACTCCAAAAGGGGGAGTCTCTCCCACAGGCCTTCCCTGGGTTTTGAATAAAGCTAGTCTCATAAGCGTAGAGCCCACATCTAGCACATAGCAGGCATTCAGATTAGATAAAGGCTGCTGTTCTATCTGATGGTGCATCAGGACTCTCACAGCCCTTCCTCCCTCAAGCCTGCCAGCCTTTCTCTGCCTGTCCAGTTGCTAGCCATGTCAGTGAACTCAATGTTTGCTGACCATTTGGTAATAAACATGGTTGCCAAGCAAGTTGAAGCTACTGGCTAGAACAAAGCTGTGACTGATTGAGTCAATATTGTCTCTATCATAAAAAATGACAAATTAAACTGTTGAGGTAACAAACGTAATAGTCAAGTCTGTGTGTGTGTGTGTATGTGTATGTATGTGTGTGTGTGTGTGTGTGTGTATGTGTGTGTATGTGTGTACGTGTATGAACATGTGTGTACGTGTGTACGTGTGTGTGTGTGTATGTGTGTACGTGTATGTACATGTATGTACGTGTGTACGTGTGTGTGTGTGTGTGTATGTGTGTACGTGTGTGTACGTGTGTGTGTGTATGTGTAAGTTTGTGGACAGGAGTGCTGGTACTGCAGAGGGCTAGAGGCACAGATCCTCCTGGGGCTGTCTGGAGTTAGGTGCCCTAAATCATCTGACTTAGGTGTGGGAGCTAAACCCTGGTACTCTGAAAGAAGGTACCCACTCCCTGAACCACTGAGCCATCTCTCCAGCCCTCAAACTCATGTAGTTCTTTACAGTGTATCTAAACATCATTGCCATGACTTTCAGAAAGAAAATTTAGGATATCAATAATCTTCTTGAACTAGTTCTCAAACACAGTATTCCCTCAACTTCATGCCCTGCTGATACTGTCTATCAATAGGACTCACAGGGGAAGAGGGGGCGCGTTCATTATTTTAAATTGATTCGTTGGCAGTAACAAGGTCACTGCATTCCTTATTCAGTCTCACCTGCATAGAAATGTGACTGCCAATAGGCTAAAGGGCTCCAGGTGACAGCAGGTAAAGCTGACTAGGATGTCCCTAAGCCAGTAAAGGAGGTGCATATGTATACATCGGAGCCCACGACAAAAATGTGTTCTGTTTTTTTTTCTCTTCTGAAATCCTAAGTTTAACAATACCTACAAAAGTAAGTGGAATTGATTTTAACTTTTTAAATTACATTTCATCTATGTGTGTGTGTCTGTATCTGTGTGTGTCTGTGTGTACATGTGTGTATGTGTGTCTGTATGTGTCTATATCTGTGTGTGTCTGTGTACATGTGTGTGCGTGTGTGTCTGTGTGTACATGTGTGTACATGTGTGTCTGTGTGTGTCTGTATGTGTGTGTGTGTGTGTGTGTGTGTGTGTGTGTGTGTGTGTGTGAGGGGGAGTCTGTGTGCCAGAGCATAACTTGGGGGAATCAGTTCTCTCCTTGTGGTAGAACACGACACAGCCTCACCTCAGGCTGTCTTAGTCTGGAAGGCTTTATCATCATGTCCAAGCTGAAGTGGCATTTCCCAGCTACACCTCTACAGCTTCTGTCCCCAACCCAGTGCTAAAGATGGATCTGGGCCTTGTATCTGGACTCAAGTGCCCTACCATTGGGCTACACTACCAGCCACACCCTTCTAAACCTTCATCTTCCTTCCCAACTGCATTTTCCCTTAACACTTAATCCATGAGCAGCACTTAATATGTATGTACTTTTTTAACATTTATGTACGTATGCAAGTGTGTAGGTTGGTACATGTGTGCACGGCATAGTGTGTGGAGATCAGAGGATAACTGATAGGAGCCAGCTCTCTTTCTACAAGTGAGATTCAGGGCTGGAACTCAGAAGTCAGGCTTGGCAGTGAGCAAGCCTTTCTTTACCTACTAGGCCGTGTCGACAGACCATGGCCAGTCATTTTTCTTACACATCTTATGTATCCCTGTCTCTCCCTGGAATGCCAGTCTATGAGGACTGTCTTCATTAGTTCCCAATGCCCAACCAGTGCAGGGACAAAGATCAGTGCCTAATATTCATCATCTAGAAAAGTAGGTTAGGTGCCTCATATTTCAATTCTATCATCTTGGTTATTACAAGATCCCTGTGAGGTTATTATAATCATTTGGTTTATAATAAATTTCCGTAAGTTCTCACTTAAAGAACAGAACACTGAAGGTCAGAAGAACATAACTGCTCGCTCATGGCTGTGTGTCAGCAAACGAAAAGCCGGCTGTGGAATTCCAGACAGACTTCAAAGCCCACATCCTCCCATCGGCCGCCTCTAAGAACCCTCCAGATCTTTGTCCCAGACTAATACTTCTTTGATTGTCAGTCTAATCCCTCAAGTGCTCAGGAAACCCGACACTCTGCATGTCTGCGTCCCATCCTTCTCTTTCAGGCATCCTAAGCACTGGGAGCCCATTGCATAGGCTTATAGGTTTAACAGCAGTCACAGATTAGCCATGGGAAAACAAGCCAGCATCCACTGCCCCGGGTTAGGGGACTGCTATACAAAACAACACAGAGCACTTCCTGCTAATCTCAGCTCTATCTGGAGTTTAGTTAGAATCCAGCTCATCCTGCAGAGGGCTGTCACACCTGAATTGCACCTGTATGTGCTGTCTAAATTCTTGATGGACTTGTTTTCCTTTCCTTACATTTTTTTCACTGCGTTGTGGCATGGTAGGGATCCAGAGAGGGAGGGGTAGTTCAGTAAAGCTTCAGATCATGCTATGTAATGTGCAGTGAATTTGCTATTCTTGTTTGATTGGAAGACAAGTTGGTCCTCTGTTAAGAGCAGTGATTGTATGAAAGTGATAAGAAAAATAGGGAAAGATAAAAAAAGATGAAAGAATAGTGCTTTGCCTGTGCATGCCCCCATGGGCCCATGTGTTTAAACACATAGTCCCCAGGCGATGGCAACATTTGGGAACATTGTGACATATTTAGGAGGGGAGCCTTACTGGAGGAAGTGGGTAGCTGGGGGTGGGCCTTGCTGTCTTGTAGCCCCACTTCCTGTAAGCTCTCTGTTCTTGATTAGCCCCTTTACCCAATTGCTGGCACACCTTCCCCATCATGAGGAATGGAACCCTTCAAACTATTAGCCGAAATAAAACTTTACTTTCCATAAATAGCGTCTGCTCAGACATTTGGTCATAATAACAAGCCAAGATGTGTGTGTGTATATATATATAGTATTTATAGTATAGTATTTAGTGGATTAAAAAATAAGCCAAGAACCCTTTGACTATTTTGAATGTTTTTATTTTCTTGGAGTCACTATTACAACCCACTGGACATTCTCAGGTTTGAACCATACACAAAGTTTAGACAATGAAATAAATACAAAGTTCCTCCCAGCATTAGTATGTTCTCACCTCTCATGTTCTATGAAATCAGTCAGCCTTTTGAGGGGCCCTGGCATTAAGTGCTGGGTTATAAAATGGACAGAAAGAGTTATGTGCATTGAATGGCGTAGCAATGGTATTGCCATGATGCTGACCACTCATTACCCACCCATCTCTCATCCAATGTTGAGTCTTTAGGTTGATGATTTGTTTTTCTGGTCATTTAGTGGTATAACTCATGGCTTAGAACAGTTGGCTGGGATTCATGAATTCAATGCTTTAATCCCAACTTTGTCCTTCCACTACAGGGCCCTGAATGGGCCTCTCATCTATAAACCAGGAGTAATGTCTGCTCTGTACTGTGGGGCAGAGCCTTACACACAGAAATGTGTGCCTCACACTTCAGATGCAAAGTATAACATTCTAAAGCTTTGTTTAGATTGGAACACATGTGTACTGCTTAGTATGTATCTTGGTTAGGATTTGATTCTTCGAAGAGTTATCATAATCACAGCAACTCTTATAAAGGAAGACGTTTAACTAGGGCTGGCTTATAGCTCCATATTTTAGTCCAGTATTGTCCTTGAATGAAGCATGCTGGCAGGCAGGCAGACTTGGTGCTGGAGAAGGAGCTGAGAGTTCTACATCTGAATCTGCAGGCAACAAGAAGAGAAAAACACTGGACCTAGCTTGGGCATCTGAAATCTCAAAGCCCACCCCTAGTGACACACTTCCTCCAACAAGATCACACCTCCTTATAGTGCCATTCCCTACAGGCCTATGGGGACCATTTTCATAAAAGTGGCCTCCATAGAGCTGGGTGATGGTGGTGCACACCTTTAATCCCAGCACTCGGGAGGCAGGCGGATCTCTGTGAGTTTGAGGCCAACCTGATCTACAGACCAAGTTCCAGGGCAGTCTCCAAAGCTACTCAGAGAAACATTGTCTCAAGAAAGATAGAAAGAAAGAAAGAAAGAAAGAAAGAAAGAAAGAAAGAAAGAGAGAGGGAGGGAGGGAGGGAGGGAGGGAGGGAGGGAGGGAGGGAGGGAGGAAGAGAGGCCCCCATAGGCTCATAGATTTGAATGCTTGGTGACCAGAGTGGCACTGTTTGAAAGGATTAGGAGGTGTGGTCTTGTTGGAAGAAATGTGTCAGTGGGGGTGAGCTTTGAGGTTTCAAAAGCCCATGCCAAGCTCAGAGTCTCTCCCTCTCTCTGTCTCTGTCTCTTGGCCAGTGGATCAGGATGTAGCTCTGAGCAACTTCTCCAGCATTGTATCAAGACAATGGACTAAACCTCTGAAAATGTAAGCAAGCCTTCAGTTAAGTGCTTTCTTCTAAAGGACTTGCTTTGGTCATGGTGTCTCTTCACAGGAATAGAGCAGTGACTAAGACAGTATGAAAAATCATGTAAGGGGTGCATTATTCTCCCCTAAGTTTAATAACCTAGATGGGAGGCAAAAGAAATGGGGCAGAGGCGGCAAGGTGTATATAGACTAGGACCTCTGAGGTTAGACCAGCACAGGATGGATCCCCTCCCCATACTGGGTGATGTGTATCTTTTCTGAACATGCATTCCCTTACCCCAAATATGGGACCACACCAAGACTGTGTGAGTAATGACATAGGAAGTTCTTTCACAGAGGAAGGGCTTCTGAGACATGCTTCATGGATTGCACAATCCCGTGTGGTCAGTTTTGTGCTTCTCTGACCATTCCCACTGAAGAATGCATATGTTAGCATCTGGAGACACCAGGGTATGGGGTGGGGGGTGGGGTGGGGAGAAGGGGACAATGAAGTTGGACAGAGGTTACTTTCCTAAAGTTACAGACTGGGAGTTAACTTGATTTATAAAGGCACAGGGGACAGTCTCGCCTTCAGGAGGAAGTTTTTGTTTTCCTGAGAGGTCCCAGGGTGAAAGGTCACTCAGCAACACCTCCACAGAACTTCTGAATAGCTGCAGGCGCCAAAAACCAAGCCAGATTGAAGCTCTGGATTTCCTGTTGGTTTAGACAAAAGATAGCCAACCACCTAGAGCCACTAGGGCAACCATGCCCACTCAGATGTCCTCATTGTAAGAGAGTGTCCTCGACTCTAGCTTCTCTGAGGTGGCTAGTTCCAATAAAACCAGTTTGGGGTAATTAGAAAGCTGAGCAGTCAGGGTTCATCTCCGTTGGTTTATTTATGCTACCCATCTTACAATGGAGTTATGGCACTCCTTAGCAACACCAAAGAACAGAGGAAGCAGCTATGGGCATAGGAACAAGATGAAAAACATAATAAAATAAAAAGCAAGGACACACTCCATGGGTGGAGAATTCTCATTATCCAGCCTGTTGGTGCATAGTTCTGTGGGAAGGCAGAGTCGGCCTCACTTACCAGTGTTAACAACTGAGGCCAGCAGCTGTGAACAACCTTCCACAGCCCCTGGGGTCCAGCTCCGTCTCCAGCTGTGCCACCATGGCCAGCTTGAATGTGGGACGACAGACAATTCAACAAGCAAATGTAACGAAAACTTAACCCATGATATGATTATCCTATGCTGGAATTAACTGATGATATAATTATACAATGATATGGAGTTAACCAATGGCATAGCTAACATAAATATCATCCAAAAAAGGCAAAACACAAAAGGCAAAACATTATCTTAAAAGTTTGTAAAGAAGTCAGGATGGTACCAGGTGCTGGTGGCACATACCTTTAATCCCAGCACTCAGGAGGCAGAGGCAGGCAGATCTCTGTGAGTTCAAGGCCAGCCTAGTCCTCAAAGAGAGTTCCAGGACAGCCTCTAAACCTACAGAGAAACCCTGTCTCGAAATAGCCCAGGGTTATAATTGTCACTTAATTTCTTTTATTTTTGTTATTCTTTACAGAGTAAGGTTAAGTGTGCTTATTTGCATAGATAAACATTTTGATTTTCAACTTTCTATCATTTGAGATCACATTTTGGTCCCTGTTGTAAACCAAGATTTTTTAGACAAACTGTGGTCCCTGGAGTGTTTGCTATATGGCTTATATTTGACTCTAAGCCTTCTGGAGACAAAACCCAAAAGCAAACAGAAATCTGTAGAGCGGTGATGCACTATGAGACACCAGGGAAGCCTGGAGCCTCAGGGGCCACGAAGAAATTTGAAAGGCAGAAATGGTCCTTCCCAATTGTTTTGTTTTTCCTTTTTTTGAGACAGGGTTTCTCTGTATTGCTTTGGAGCCTGTCCTGGAACTAGCTCTGTAGCCTTGAACTCAGAGATCCACCTGCCTTTGCCTCCTGAGTGCTGGGATTAAAGGCCTGTGCCACCAATGCCCGGCTTTGTGTTTGTTTTAAAAGCATCAATTACTAGACGTCTGAGGAGACCAGTGGTGTCATCAACACTGTTCATTAAGAATTCCCGAGGTTAGGTCTGACGGCCCATGATCCCAGTTACTCTGGAAGCTGAGGCAGGAAGATTGTAAGTTCAAGGCTAGGCTGGGCCACTTAGTGAGACTGTCTTAAAACCTAAAAAATAAAAAAAAAAAAGCTGGGGTATAGGTCAGTGGTAGAGTGCTTATGCAAGCACTTGGGAGGCCTGAATAAAATCCCTAATACTTAAAAAAGAAAAAAAAGAGTCCCAACTTCCCACCCTGACCACAGAGGAAACTGTCTTTGGTCTGAGGCTGGAAGCCTTGCCACTGAGGGGCACCAGAAGCTGTTTCTGGATGATGAATTTTGAACAGGAAATGGTGCCACCTTCACTTCTCCATGAATCCTTTCCTTCAACAAGGATTGGCTATGTTGGAGAGCTTGAGAAGTAAAGATGAGCTCCCTGTCCTGCAGACACGCCGTGGACATAAGGAATGAGCTAGAAATAGGAGGTGGAGAGACAGCTGAGCAGGCAGCTGCTTGTTGAGAAAGTATGAAGACCCAAGTTCAGATCCTGAGCACCCACGTAAATGTCCCGTGGGCACTGTGGTCTATCCCAGCTATGAGAGGGCTGAGATAGTTGAGTAGCAGGCTCCCATCCTGTTCAACTGAGGACCCTGCCTCAGTGAATGAAGTGGAGAGCAATCAAGGAAGGGTCTGGCTGTCAGTCCTCAGCCTCCACATGTGTGTGTATGTATGTGCACATGTACCTGCACACACATACACAGTACATATGTGTGAACATACACACATGTCTTCATGTCACACACAGGCACATAAAATCAAAAAGAATGGGCAAGAGGTAAACCGTGTTTAAGCCGATGAGACCCATTTCTTTTTCACTCAGAGAGAAGGCAAATGGTTCCTTTAAATTTAAAGGCATTTCTTTCTATTTTATAAGCATTCTTAGAATAACCCCAGGAGTCTTAGCATGTTTATTCCATGTTCCTAAAAACGAACCTCTCATCACCCTAGTGATGTTTTCAGTCCATTCTGTATATGCTGTGCATCTATCCACAGACCAGCTAGCAGTATGTACATGAATAAAATACATAAAACATGGAAGACACAGGGTGGTAGACACTACTGTAATTCCAGCATTCAGGAAGCTGAGGCATGAGGAATTCTGTGAGTGTGAGGCCAACCAGGACTACATAGTGAGCGCCATGGCAGCCAAGTCAAAAACAAAAAGAATTCTCGCCACACAGAGCTCATTTTGGAAGGAAATAAAAACCTATCAATTGCATATGTATTTCATATGTTTTATATGATATATAGCATGTATTAGAAAGTAAACTTTATTTTTAGGCAAGTTCTCACTATGTTGTCCTGGCTAGCCTGGGACTTACTATATAGACCAGGCTGGCTTCAAACTCACAGAGATCCACCTGCCTCTGCCTCCCCTGTAGAGTGTTGAGATTAAAGGTGTGTGCCATCATTTCTGGTCATAGTACTGCTTTTAATATTAATATTGGTCTGTTTGTTTGCTGGAGTGGGTGAGTGAGTGTCTCATTCAGTAGCTCTGGCTGGCCTGGACCCTCTATACAGACCAGGTTGGCTTTGAACTCAGAGATCTGCCCGTTTTTGCCTCCCAAATGCTGGAATTAAAGACATGCACCACCACACATGGCTTAATATTAATATTAATATTAATGTTGGCTTGCAACAAACAGGAATGTCATGTGACAAGGATATCTATTAATACCATTGTCTCCAAGAAAATGACCTCTTTGTCTTTGCAAAAGAATTTTCAGAGGTGTCTGAGCTATAAGGAAATGGGGTAATAAAATTCTCAAGGATACCTCAGGCCTGTCAAAGATAAGAGTATCCTATTAGTCAACAGTGTAAGCCTCCAGTATCTACAAGCTGTAGAAGATTCCAGAGGCCAGAAAGATACCCAAGCAGCAACTAGCAAAATAATTTCTTCTCTCTGTAGTTCCCAACAATGATTTGTTTACTTATCATCTATCAGAGGCTGTATGTTGGTTAGGCTTTATAGCCAGATGGTCGGGTTCAAATCCTCCCCCAGACTGAGAAGTTATGTAACCTTCAACAAGTGATTTGATCTCTCTGGCTTGTTCCCCTTCATACAAGATAAAGGTAGTGACATCTCACAGAATTGTTAGGGGCATTAAATCAATGAATGCATGTAAAGCATGCAGAAAAACATGCCCAGTAAACATTGAGAATACTCATTTATATTTTCCTTCATAAATCAGGAATGTGAACACTTCTTTTCTATACCCCACTATTAGTGAAAGAGCAGAAAACTTTTATAATATACTTGAGTTGTTAGTTTGTGTTTTTGTTTTTCAAGGCAAAGGCTCTACATTAGAACCACACCTCCAGTCCAATTAAAAAACAAAACCAAAAATAGCAGACCTTCCCCTGACCCCAAACTTTGAGAATTGCCATAAGGCATAGTAAAATAAGTGATTGCAGTGATCCTGTCAGTTTGGAAATCAGTGCAATCATTTCAATCATCCTGAGAAGAAGACACCTGATCAGACAGGATTCATGGAGGTACAGGCAAGTGGGGAAACAACAGGAGAACAACAGCAGGAAGGGAAGAAAGAGGGAGGAGAAGACATAGCATTTCTGGCTGTGTCTGCTGCCTATTATAACACTGAGAATCCACTCTTGCCAACACATAGGAGTATTTTGTCAATCAAAAGCTAGCCCAGCAATATTAAGTAGGATGTCTACGCTGGCTAGTTTTGTGCCAACTCGACACAAGCTAGAGTCATTTGGGAAGTAGGACCCTCAATTGAGAAATGAATGCCCCATCAGTTGGCCTCTGGGTAAGGCTGAGTGTGTTTTCTTCATTGACGATTGACATGGGAGGGTCTGGCTTACTGTACCTGATAGATCTGGGTGCTATAAGAAAGGTTGAGCAAGCCATGAGGAAAAACCATTGGTGCCTGCCTCCAGGTCCTTGACTAGAGATTCTGCCACGAATTCCCTGGATGATAGATTGTAAGCTGTAAGTCAAACAAACCTCTTCTTCCCCAATTTGGTTTTGCTCTTGTTTTTATCACAGCAATAGAAACTCTAATTAAGACAACGCCTATATTGATAAAGTTATAAATAGTGGAGCCAAAATTTAAACACAGTCTCAGACCAGAAGTCAAAGTTCATCATACCCCTCCCATTCTACTCTAAATAGGCAACCCTTAAACAAATTGAGGAAGCCTTGCTGATGGAAAGGGAGGCTGAGCAGAGGCAGGGACTGGCCAATTCAGCTAAAGCCAGGGCCTTGAGTTGGCCCCATCCCAACACCTACCCCAACTCTAAGCTGTTGGAGTGGATGAAGGGACCAGCCTTACAGAGCCATAGGTTCTCCTTGACTCTGGGCAGCAGCAGGGCGTCTGAAAGGGGGCCCAGTATTGATGGCATAGCAGAAGCCAGAGACCATGGACCAGACCAAGGACTCACTGTAATGAATATTTTTGCAAGCTAAGCTGTGTTGGACAAAAGGGTGAACTGTGCAACACACTGCACCTTCCAATGTCACTAAGATGAATATATGACTGAGGTGGGAAAGACATAGGAGCAGATCAGTACGTGTATGGCGGAACTGGAGATGTACCACCAACTCTGACTGGTCTGAGAGAAGGCAATGGTTGCTAGAGGAGCAGGTTGTTGCCTGGGGTGGGGGGGGCGGGGGGGGTCAACGAGGAATTTTTTTCTGTTATTGCGTTTTGTTTTCCTTTGCTTTGCTTTTTGTGGGGAGGCTGTAACGGTGGAGAGCAGATATGGAAGGACTGAAAATGAGCGGGATTGGGGTGCATAATGTGTAATTACCAAAGGATCATTAAAAATAAAACTGAGGCAGATGTTTCCATAGTGTAATTAAACAATAGAGGCCCGTGTGATGAGCACGGTGGGTGGGAAGTTGCAGACTGATCAGCATAGCCCTCCAGACACCTTCAGGGCAACAGGTCCTGGTGAAACTGCTGGAAATGAAGTCATTATACAGTCACAGGACACTGAGGCCACCAAAGTCCTCTTTGTCACAGGCAGCATCATTTACTGAGAGGACTCCATGAGTAGATAACAGTGCCAGCAACAGAACAAACACATGCTACGTGAACAAATAGATGGGGGAAACAAACAGTAGGCTCCGAGTCCCAAATTCCAGACTTCTATCATCCCCTGGCTTTGAACTTCCTGCTATTAAAATTCCCTCCCACCTACTCCCCCTACCCTACCACTCTATATCCTACCCTACACCCCCAAACCTATATGCTAGCCTTCCCTGTAGCCATCTGCAAACTCACAGATCCTCCTCCTCCTCCTCCTCCTCATTCCATGGGGACTTCTTCCTCCTGGATCACTGGTGGATTTATTGCCAGGGTGACCCCACTACCACTCTTGGTGCCCATGGCCTACATAGCCCTCTAGCACTTGCTGTCTTTCTCAGCACCCTGCCTAGTTATCTTTCCTATTCACTTCCAAGGTCAGATTCTAACTCTGGATACCACCAAACATGTTATTCCCGTCTCAACTTCAAGAGTTTCTCTAACCACCTCCTCTTATCTTAGTTTATATTTGTTGTTGGTAGCTTTATGATATAATTTAGAAGCTGTAAAGTCCACCCTTGTAAGGTGCACAACCCGAATGAATAACAAATGCTCAACTATCTGAGCCTTTGGGGGGTATTCTCATCTAAAACACTATATATGCCAAACACTACCATCTCATTGCTCAACAGCTATAAAATTGAACTTCTGGATCTTCATCATGAAAATGTGTTAAATCTATTATAATATTTAGTACTGATGTTATTCATCTGAGGACCTTGTGTACTCAACTGTTGTCTTAACTTTACCTAGTCTTGAATACAGCTGATTCACACTCAGATGATCCTAGGACAATCTAATTCTATCCCCTGATCATCCTCCAGAGCCTGGAAGTCAATATGAGTAAAGAACCTAAAGATCTCTATACCCCCAATGTCATCAGAAGCAGTCAGATTGACTTGATGTTCATATTCTAAATGACTTTAGGGTCTTAACTCTTGAAGGCAGAATGTTAGGTAGCTACATAGACTATTAGATAGATAGATAGATAGATAGATAGATACCATTAAGGAAGAAACACCCTTCCTCATCCTTTTCCTTCAAAATTTCCCATTCCAAGAACCCCCTAATGAGGATGTCAACATCACCCACCAGGAAAGAACTAACTGGTCTACCATGCCCCCTTCTCCATCTATCTATAGAAACAAAAGTCCAGAATGCTAGCCATGACCATGTCATTTTGAGAAGTTGTTCCATTTTGGTTAAACAGTGACAAAATCCCAAAACCATAGTAATTAGTATTCCAGAGCCAAATCCTAGATCCCTGCTGTACCCCACCCTTGCAGACCCCTGATGATACTGGCCATAAGAGATGTCTATTGGTCACCTGTCATTCCTTTACTCACTGCTCACTATATTTGTTTATTCCTAACAACTGACAATCTCAGGTCAGAAAAAGGGGGAGCTTTCCAGTCTTCTTTCCTATAACCCTTTCTACCCTATAACCATCCCAGCATGTAAGTGGAAGACAAGCTCTGACTTTTTACAGATGCCATCTTGGCAGCTTTTGTTATCCAGTAGATGCCCACCTGTCTTGAAAAAAAAATCTAGGAGCCAGATAAATGCCTCACCCATGGCTCAAAAGTGCACACTGGTCTTCTAGAGGAACTGAGTTTGGTTCCCAGAACCACAATCGGGCAGCTCACACCTGCCTATAACTCCAGCCCCGGGAATCTGACACCTTCTGGTCCCTGGAGCACCTGCAGTCAGGAGCACATACTCATGCACAGTCATATAAATATACATGTAGTTACAATTTTTTAAATCTAAAAAATAAGTAAAGAACCATCTAGTGGTTCTTAATCCACTTAAAAGCTCATGAATTTATTATCATTGTACAGTTCAGGTTGGTCTCGAACTTTCAGGTTTAAGCAATCTTCTTCCCCTTCAGCTTCAAATGCTTTTAATGGTGTCCTAGTCCTACCATAGTCCCAGTCTGTCCTCTGTGTCTCCACAGCCTCTTTTCCTACCTCCCCCCAGCCCTGGGATTCTTCACACTAGTCTCACTGCTTCTCTCAGCCCCTCCAGAGAACGGCAACGGTGAGGGGAGACAGAGACTGGAATAACAGAAAGGAGGGGAGGGAAAAGGACATTCAGACTTAGAAAGAAGTTCTCCTAAGGCCATGGACCTATTACTTTGGCTTAATTTTTATAACATATGAGATGAGGATAATTATATTTATTTTATAGATAACTGGGGCACAGAATAAGATTGAAGTCATGAATTTTTTTCTTTTCTAATCTTTAGTAACTGCTGAGTGTTCAATGAAAAATCTACCCAAGGGCTTACAGAGATTGCTCAGTGGTTCAAAGCTGATTTGCTGCCCCTGTAGAGGGCTGGAGTTTGCTTGCTAGCACCCACATCAGGAGGCTAACAATCACATACAACTTCAGTTCCAGTGCATCTGATACCTTCTTCTGGCTTCTGAGAACATTTTTACATATGTTCCCATCCCATGTGTACACAGACTGACAGACAGACAAACAGACAGACACAAAACAAATTAAAAAACAAATCTACCTTCACAACTAACACTAAAAAACTATATGAAAACCTACTACTATAGCAGCTTACACACACACACACACACACACACACACACACACACACACACACACACACACACACAAGTGGAGTTACCATATAATAAGGGAAACAACGCCCCAACTAGACATTTTATGCCATCAAGTAGAACCTCCTCAAGTGCAAGGCAAGAGTCAGATTTTGCTGAGTCACTGGCCAAAAGTCCCAAAGATAATACCCCCCTTCCCCAAACATCACATGCTATTGCCAAGGCTATTGATTAGTCCCCACAACCTGATGATAAGGCCCTATTGCTGAACACAATACACTTAACATCATAGACTGTGAAAAAATCAATCTGGTGCTCAGCTAGAAGCTTCAACCCCTACTAACTAGTTTCATCCCCTACTAACTAGCTTTATCCCCTACTAACTATCGTTTGTGGTGATGGGAGGGTCTCTGCACACAACCAGAAGGAAACAATAATAACCAGTATCACCCAGCTACAAATCTCATGACCTACATCTACATCCTGCCTGCAGGGTACCCTGGTGCATTAGTGGCACAAACATTATGGGACTAACCAACCACTTTCTGGTTGGATTTAAGGGCCACTCCATGAGGTTGAGCCCATACCTGACACTGCTAAAGTAGTCAAGGGTGTGAGACTAATAGGTTAAGGGCCTAGAGAAAAACCTAGTATTATCATTCTATTAAAGGAACATAGTAATAAAATGACTCCTAATGGCACAGTACTATATCCATAGATCAGTGTGCCACTCAACCCTCATCAGAGAAGCTTCTTGAACAAGGACCCACACTAGACCAGATGCAGAGTGAGAGGCTTTGGAACACTCAGTCCTAAATAGGATGCCTCCATCACACGCCTAACCTCAGGGCTCAGGGATCTATGCAGAAGAGGAAGTGGAAAGATTGCAAGAGTCAGGGGCAATGAATGGCTCCAAGGAAACAGTCATCTTGCAGATATAACAGAGCCCATGCCCATTATGAACCCTCAGAGACTATAACAGCACACACAAGATCTGCACAGGTTCAAACACAGCCCCAGCACTAAGAAGGGGTCATGGACAGTCTTACCCCAACCATGAAGTCAGTTGCAATGATGACTAAGGAAAAGGAAAAAACAGCTTTCTTCCATAGAATGTCTTTGTGTATAGCAACCATACACCAGGATAGACCCATGACCAGGAAGGAGTAGTGGGCCTATGAACACTCTTTGCTCTTTGGTGGTCTTATTGTTTTTTCATTTTCTAGGTTTTAGTGTGTGTGTGTGTGTGTGTGAGAGAGAGAGAGAGAGAGAGAGAGAGAGAGAGAGAGAGAGAGAGAGAGAGAGAGAGAGAGAGAGAGAGAGAGAGGGAGAGGGAGAGGGAGAGGGAGAGGGAGAGAGAGAGAGAGAGAGAGAGAGGGAGAGAGAGAGAGGGAAAGAGAGAGAGAGAGAGAAAGAGAGAGAGAGAGAACATGAAATTGGGTGGGTAGGGATGTCAGGAGGATCTGGAACATAATAAAAAAATATTGTGTAAAATAATGAATCTGCCCTCAAAACCATCCTTGGACCACTGCATCACAGATTCCCAACCTCCCATTTAATTGACAACAAGCTAGGAATGCATGGCTATTAAACAACTCAAATATTTGTAAAAGTACAGAATTCAATACAGCTTCTGTTTTTGGTAAGTTGCCCCTAACCCACCATGACTCTAAAATGAAACCTTTATGTTTTCAGCTGAGATTTAATTAGATTCCAGGGATTCTTGGCAATCTCTCAACTCATCATCCAGGACTACTTTTTGCGAGATAAAAATTCCACCAAGTGGCTCTGTGTGCTGATGCCTATCAGCAGCTCACTTCTTTTCTTCCCATTAAGGAGGCACCAGGAAGGTCCCGCCAGGGAGGAAAATGAGAGGAAAGTAATTACTCAGGGGCCTTACTCAAGAGTGCCCTTTCCTAAAATTGCACGCTGGGTGGCCCAAATATTTTGAAACCTGCGCCCTGTAGAGCTCCCTTCACATGAGCTGTAGCTCTGGGTCTTACTCAACTGCTGCTGTCGCCCTGCCCTCCACATCTGCTATCGCTACCAGTCTGTCATTTCTTCCTTCTCTTCTGACCTATTCTTCTCCCCTGGCCCCTTGAAACTCTGATTTGCTTTTCCTTGTGTGGAATTTGTGCCCTAAACAATGCAATCACGTAGAACTTGGTGCTGTGTGACAGGTGGATATGGGGAGTAATGTCAACCATGTTATTCATATCACTGCAGTATCTCACCAGCCCCAGATACCCTCCCCACTATTTTATAGTGATGGGTTAGCTGCTAAGTGTCCGTGAACTACAGGTGAAGGGCCAGCTTCTACTGCTAGTTGGTTTTCTATACATGCTAAATAAGCTCAATAAAGGAGCTCCTTGTAAATGTCTTCTGTGGAGTTATCTGCGAAGTTTGAGATGTAATGGCCAGACCACTTGCCCACTTACCCAGTGTCTGTACTTTTGATTTGATTAAACTGTAACCTCTTTAAAAACCTTCCCTTCCAGACTCCCACTCACTCAGGTTCAAAGACTGAGTGCTGGAGGAGCTGCGGGTTTACGGTTACACATTCCTTCACTTACGTATCTGTCTTCTCAACCAGACCTAATTCCTCCAGGGCAGGAACACATTAGTCATTTGTTGGATACACAGTGCCCACCACAGTTTGTGTCTCATCTGAATTGCTCACTAAATATCACAGGGTTCTTTTCTTGCCGGTGTGGGAAGGTTGAGTGGTGTCCTTTACCAGACAAATTTTCTCTCAGGCAGTGGCCTGAGACAGAACTGAGTACATAGCAGGTGGATGAGCTCACAAGCTGCGGCAACAACTCCACAGCTGGAGGTACGGGAGCGAGATTGAGTGCCTAGATGGGGATAAGCCACCAGTACCGAATCTGAGACCGAGACAGGGGGAATGCTGTGGCTGGCCTTCTCACCTTTCCAACATCCAACTCCTATTGGCCAACACCCAGCAGTGGCCCACTACCTTGAGTACAGTGGAGCCCAGTCTGCAGGGTGAGCTTCCAGACAGCGACTCGAGCAGTACTGGGCACCATCACTCACTGTGTTTTTCTTGTGATCATGATGAAAAACTGTGAGACAAGCATGCTGACCTGCTCCTGGGCTGGGTGACAATGACATGTGTTTGTTGTCTGGTGTGCCATCATTGTCTCTATCAGGGCACCGCTCTTCTGCTAACTTGCTGTTCCTTTAGACAAGTCTAAAAGAGACTACATTATGCTGTGTCCAAGTTGCCAAGGATAATACTCAACATTTTTTGAGCAACTGGTTTTCATCCAGCTTTGTGCCTAACTAAATTGGTGAATCCTGGGCCAGTGAGCTGCCCTGTCTCAATAGAAATCCAAGGTGAATAGTAGCCATGGAACATCAGAGACTGACTTCTGCTCTCCACACAGACCCTCAATAGTGCACCCCTTACGTGTATCCAGATGAAGAGAAGAGCAAATAATATTTGTTCTTTTTCTTTTCTTTTGAGATGGAGCCTCATTGCACAGCCCAGGCTATCTTGGAACTCACTATGTAGTCCAAGCTAGCCTCAAACCCACAGAGCTCCATTTGCCTTTGCATCCCAAGTATGAGATTAAAGGTGTGCACCTCCACACTCGGCCCTGCTTGTAACTTTTCAATTCCAAGAAATTAAAAGGTAGAATTTTATGTACTTATTTTGCAATCTGGTACTTTTTTTTAAATAAAAAAATATGCAGAACAGGTATGTTTTAAACATTCTCTGTCCTACTAAACTTATCTTGATGTTATGACAGTAGGATCCTGTAAGATGATATCTAACTGGCCAAGAGATTCTTTGGCTCTGTCTTCTGAGTTGGAGCTGATGAGCTCCTGGGGTCCCCAGTACCTAGAAACCAAAGGGAATGTCTGGAAACATGAAAGCACAAGTTCTTATTTTCAGAGACAGCAGCCACTGAGTATCTCTGGGAAGCCACTAAACCATCTTCCATTTTTAAAGTGCCATTCCAATTAAAAAATTTTTCTTTGAGATAAAAAAATCTTTTATGTATATGGGTGTTTATAGATGCCTATGTACCATGTTCATGCCTGGTATCAAGAGAGGACAGAAGAAGAGGGCACCAGATCCCTGAAATCAGAGTTACAGATGGCTGTGAGCTACCATGTGGGTGCTAGAAATTGAACCTGAGTTCTTTGGAAAAGCAGCCTATACCCTTTACTGCTGAGCCATCTCTCTTTTGATTTAATAACACTTTTTGTTAATAGTCTTAGCACCTATCTGACCCTAATGCATATGTCCCCACAGTTAGCACAGAATAGGGAACAAGCCCTATGAGGCTGTTTATCAAGAGAGGTTACATGAGTAAAAGTCATAATAATCTCAGCCCTGAGTCCTCATTTACATCAGACATGCAGTGTGGGAGGATCTTAAGTCTGAGGGGTTTATATTATTCTCAAGGGAACAGGGATTGAAGGGTTCATATTTTCCCAGCTACTTACTGCAAAAGGAAGGAAGCCTTCAAGATTAAGCTGGCAGACAGCATTGAGTTTGTTCCAAAGGCCACCACATTACATCTAGGATGGCCTGGCCTTCTTGGAAAGAGCAAATTGTTTGATGGCCTTGCTCATGGCTCTTGGCATTCCCTTCATGCACTGGAGTGGGAGGTAATTCACATTTAGACATTTTCCCTCGACATGAACTAGATGGCTAGCGGAGGACTGTGGGGACCAGACATCCTGCCAGTTGGTAATCGTTTACTAAATGCCACACTGAATGCCTTGCAGGAGTCTGCACTTGATCTCCATGGGGAAAATATAATTATGACTGACAGCTGAGAAAGCTGGGATGTTTCATCTTCTACATATTATGGCAGTTCATCGAGGGCGAAGTGTCCAATCTCCCAGCACATTATAATCCACTTCACCATGCGCTATCTGCATACAGGGTTGATTTAGAAAGTGTTTTGTGTAAGATCCATTTGAAGGCTGTTTCCTCAAAGAGAACACTTTCCATGCAGCAGGATTTCATTAAACTATCTGCAGGCTATTGTAAAATCTTCACAAATATCTCCACAGGGTAACATGGTTTTATGCAGCTCACATTGGCCTCAAACTCTGTTTAGTGGAAGGTGGTATTGAACTTCTGATTCTACATGCCTGCTTTTGTTTTGTTTGAGACAAAATCTCTTTCTATGTTACCCAAACTACTCTTGAACTCCTTAACCATCTCACCCTCCTAAGTAGCTAGGATGACAAGCATTCTCCTGGCTGTATTATTTTATGTTTATTTGCTTTTTTGATGCAAAACATTATCAGGGTCTTACAAATGCTAAATTCATTAAACCCATGCCTAAATACTGAGCTACATCCCAGGACTGAATTTTCAAATGTCCCCCAAAATAATTATTTCAAGGTCACTGTTTAGCTAATGTTTTAATTTTAAAAATCATATATATATATATATATGTATGTATACACACACACACACACACACACACACACATATATATATATATGCTGAACATAACCATTGCAAAGCTAAGCAAACAGTTGTGTTCTGGGTCACTACCCTCGAAACATATGTTGTCACAGTTCTCCAGGTCAATATGGGAAAGCAAATTTTCCTCCCACATATTCTACATCTACCTTTTCCAAACACCTACTCAAGGCCTGGTCCCCAGAGCACATTAGTCCCTGATCATGTGACAAGGATACAGGAAGAAGGTTCTGAGTTGGGACATGTGTGAATCTGATCCTTACTGATTTATGTTCAGTGTAATGGAAGCCTATATGGGTTTGAGTTAAGAGAGACCTGTGCTTTTAGCTTGAGACAAACTCTTTCCCTGGGCCTCCACTCCACTTGTGTTTGTTGCTTCTGCCTAGAAGAAAGAATGACATAAACTAAAGGCACCCACACACATTTTCCCCGGAAGGAACCAACACCTGTCTAAATGCTGTCCTCTAAGGTAATCACTGAACAGAGGTACAAGCCCAAGAAGAATAAAGGCCCTGGGGGATTAAAAGTTGAGCTCTGGCTTCTCGGAGGAAATATCTACTTTGGTTCTGGGGATCTCATTCTGTTATACTGGGGAAAGCTGGCACAGTATAAGATCACTTCTGTTCACCTAGAATGAACTGGAAAGCCAAGAACACAGGCCACAAACAGGGTCAATGGCTGTAACTTCATAGACCTGTCCCTAGTGAACTATTTCAGGTAGGCCCTACTTCCTACTTGACAACCTTCAAAATGTCACCACAAGTTGGGGACCAACTGCTCCAACCATGATCCTGTCAGAACCCTGATTCTGACCATAAGATCATCAAATAATGAACTGTCTCAAACATACTGCGCTGAACCATCATTTATTGAGAAACAAAGTTTGGAGTACAGAACACTTCAATTAGTAGGAAACGTCTATTGTATTGTTAAAATAGAACAATTAATCCCAAGTCACCTGACTTCAGTCAGCCTTGTCCAGACCTAGAGTAAAATACTAAGTGGGAAAATTTGGTTTCGCCCACAACTAAGAAATTCCAAAGAATATGAAATTATATAAGCTTCCCTTTTCAAACTAAACAGAAAATTTGTGTGTGTGTGTGTGTCTGTGTGGCTGCTAAATCTTTAATGGAAGCTGGGCAGTGGTGGCACACACCTTCAGTCCAAGTGCTTGGGAGACAGAGGCAGTTGGATCTCTGTGAGTTCAAAGCCAGCCTGATCTACAGAGCTAGATCCAGGACAGCTAGGACTGTTACACAGAGAAACCCTGTCTCCAAAACAAACACACACAAACAAATAAACAAAAGAAGTGTGTGTGTGTGTGTGTGTGTGTGTGTGTGTGTGTGTGTGTCTGTGTGAGTGAGTGAGTGAGAGAGAGAGAGAGAGGAGAGAGAGAGAGAGAGAGAGAGAGAGAGAGAGAGAGAGAGGAGAGACTTCCTCACAGGGAACTTCATATCCTCTGCTGTCACAATCTTACACCCTGCAGAACCATGAATGGGAAGAAAAGGGAAATTTTGAGCTGACTAAGAAATTACTTACAAAAGATGGAATTTTAAGCAAGAAGTAATTTAATTTATCCTCAATCAGAAAAGACACAGTTTCCTGTAGGAAGTAGGAGTTGGGGCTTGTGAGTGAATTCATTTCAGTCATAGAGAAATGAAATGATGTCTTGGCTCACCTGACATTTGGAATTGCATGAGTTTATTCCTGTCCATGTTTTATCTCACCTTTCTGAAAGAGTGGTTAAATTCTCTTTAACAAGTTCTGTCTTCAGCTCAGAAGGCAGAATTAACCTTTCAGAGGATGTCATGATGACCCTGTGGTTGTTGCCCTGGTGTCTGCTCCCGACCCCTTCACTACGAACATTGATGCTGCCCAAATCAATAGCACAATCCCATCACCTGCTGCAGGAACTAACTCAGGAAGGCAAGGCTCAATCAACAAGCCCTGTACACTTGCCTGTCCTTATGGTTGCTCCTGGGCCATGCAGACAGCCCTGTGACCTCTTCAGGAGCTGTGGGAAGAACTAGCTGCTTTTGGGAGATGACGGTGAAACACAGCTGGCCTTAGACTGAAGGTGATACCATACAAGACAAAGCATGTCTGGAAATTTACTAAACAAAAGCAACCCAGGCTCTTTTACTTCTGAATGATTTAGAGTTGAATTAGTCAAGGTCTTGTATTGCCTCACGCAGTCAAAGTTGTTGCTCTTTAATTATATTTGGTGGTGGTGGGGGGACCCTTCAGTTGTCATATTTAAAGAAGGGAACATTCTCAGCTCCTAAATGTAAATGGATGATCTCACCTCATGACAGTGACCACATCCGTCAGTGCTTTGTTCTAGGAAACTATTCACTGAGGAAAAGTCAATATTGAAATAAAAGAAAGTTCTGGGTTGGGTATGTAACTGAGCTGGTAGACTGCTTGTTCAGCCTGCTTCCAGCCTGTGGATTCCATGCCCAACACTCCATACATCAGAACAGTAACATGACTATAATCCCAGCACTGTGGAGGTGGAGGCAGGAGGTTCAGAACTGAAGGTGTTATCCTTATTTACACAGAGATGTAAATAAGGTCAGCTGTGAGGTCAGCTGGATATGCTGACATGGTCTCTGGAAGGAAAGAAGGGAGAAGATAAGAAGGGAAGGGAGGAAGGGATGGGGGGTGAGGAGAGAGGAAGGGATGGAGGGGTGGGGAGGGAGAAAGGGATGGAGGGGTGGGGAGGGAGGAAGAGATGGAGGGGTGGGGAGGAAGGAAGGGATGGAGGGGTGGGGAGGGAGGAAGGGATGGAGGGGTGGGGAGGGAGGAAGGGATGGAGGGGTGGGGAGGGAGGAAGGGATGGAGGGGTGGGGAGGGAGGAAGGGATGGAGGGGTGGGGAGGGAGGAAGGGATGGAGGGGTGAGAAGGGATAGAGGGATGGAAGGGTGAGGAAGGGATGGAGGGGTGGGGAGGGAGAAAGGGATGGAGGGGTGGGGAGGGATAGAGGGATGGAGGGGTGAGGAGGGATAGAGGGATAGAGGGATGGAGGGGGGAGGGAGGAAGGGATGGAGGGTGAGGAGGGATAGAGGGATGGAGGGTGAGGAGGGATAGAGGGATGGAGGGTGAGGAGGGATGGAGGGGGAGGGATAGAGGGATGGAGGGGTGGGGAGGGATAGAGGGATGGGGGGTGGGGAGGAAGGGATGGAGGGTGAGGAGGGATAAAGGGATGGAGGGTAAGGAGGGATAGAGGGATGGAGGGGTGAGGAGGGAGGAAGTATATGTTCTATGAAGTGAGAAGCACAGTCTTCTACATTTCCAGACTCCATATTTATCTTCCAACTGTGGTGTCACACTTCTAATGACCCCTGTAAAGTGGGTTTGCTTTTTTTCTGCCCTCTGTCCCCTTCTTTCTCCCTTAGGGTTAAGAGAGAACAGAAGGAGGAAGCAGGGAAAGAAAGACACGTAGGTGGGCAGCTGCTATGCTTCCTGCTTGGCTGGGCAGAGCCGTCCTCATTAGCTCTTACATAAAACTAAGAATCTGTGCTCCTATTATTCAGGGATAGTGGGTGACTCCAAGAGAACAATCCATTCCACAAATTCCAGGGCTGCTCATGACTAGGTGACGCAAGCAGTACACATGGGAACAGGATGACTGTTTGCTCTGTCAAGGATATGTTGGCTGGCAGCTCTGGCCCAGGCTTTCGCTTCATACCACTCCTGGGCTCTTCCAGTAATCTCTCAGGCAAGAATTTAGAACAAGCCAGTGGACAGGGCACTTATCAAAGGGCAAATGTTTACTTTATGAGGTGGCAGTTAAAAATAACCTTGCAGAGACGCTGACTTCCTCAGCGAAGGGAGGCTATCCTTCTGGGGGACAGTACACCTGATACTTTCTGCTGAGGCCATCTCTCCCAGCTTTTGATACTTTCTGGAATCGGCTACAAGCTGGTGATGCTCAAAGGAGACCATGCTTTTCAGAGGGTTGTGTTCCCAGGGTTCACTCTGTCTTACTTTTTATTTTTTTATTTTTGTTGCTACAATAAAGGTCCGTGAGTGATCAAGGCAACATCTAGAAGGAAGGACTTGGGGGAGCTTATAGTCCCAGAGGGTTAGTCCATGATCACGATGGTGGGGAGTGCAGCATCAGGCAGGCAGGCATGGTGTCAGGGCAGGAACTGAGAGCTTACATCCTGATCCACAAGAAGGAGGCAGAGAGCTAACTGGCAATGGTGTGGGCTTCTAAAACATCAAAGGTTAGCCTCCATGACACACCTCCTCCAATAAGACCACACCCCCTAATCCTTCCCAAACAGTTCCACCAGCTAGGGACCCAGCATTCACATCTATGAGTCTATGGGAATCATTTTTCATTCAAACCACCACAGCATCTTTCCTGTTTATTCAGGATAAGAGACACATCTCACTGGCTGATACAGTAAAGGAGGGGTTGGGGTGAGGGCACAGGAACTCCCTAGCTTTTATATTTTACTTCACATTACATGTGGGTCCAGGGAGAGCATCTAATTCCTGAAGCATGCAAGCAGCTCACAAAGCATCATGAGGTCAGGAGGAAACTGTAGACACAAGGTCCAGGCTTCTCTGGGGGATATATGCACTGTGCAAGGCTCAGAAAACAGCTGTCTCCAGTGTGATTCGGGGTGGGGCACAACTTTGTGGAATAATGAAAGATTGGACCCACACCCATGTTGAAGCAATGATGGGCTCAGAATTAACACCTGACAGTTAGTGCTTCCAATGATACTGGAGAAAGTGCTTGTAGCTGTTGTATACCTGTAACCCCAGCATTCAGGACACCAAGACAGGCAGCTGCTTCTGAGGCCCACTTGGGCTATACAGTAAGTTCAAGGCCAGCCTGGGCTGTACAGTAAGAGCCTATCTCAAACAAGACAAGACCAGAAAGGACGAAACTGTAGTTCTTCCCAGTTTGCTCTTGTCGCTTCACTGCAATAGGGTTTAAGTGTGGATGTTCTTACTTTTCCTTTTCCTAGAGCACACGTGATATTTACTATCTTTGTATATAGTTTTGTGTCAAGGACTCTCTCACTACAAAAACAACTTGCAAACTGCACTAAGAGAACAATCACAGGCTAGAGTGAAGGTTCAGCAGTTAAGAGTACTGGTTGTTGTAAAACCATGGGTGGTGGTTGTACCCCTTTAATCCAAGCAGTTGGGAGGCAGAGGCAGGTGGGTTTCTGAGAGTTCACGACCAGCCTAGTATACATAGTGAGTTCCCGAACAGCCAGGTCTGTGCAGAGAAACCCTGTTTTAAAGCAAACAACAACAACAACAATAACAACAACAAAGCACTGGCTGCTTTTCCAGAGGATCTGAGTTTAATTGCCAACACCACATGACAGCTCACAACCATTTCTTACTCCGTTCCAAGGGATCTGACACCCTCTTATGGCCTCCTTAGGCACCAGACATACACATGGTGTACAGACATACATGCAAAACTCCTATACACATAAAATAAAATAAATCTAAAAGAAAAAAAATCCCATTAGAAAGTGGGCCAAAGATGTGAAGGATTTATTATGGAAAAACAAACACATGGAAACATATTCAGCATCATTGGCCACTAGGGAAATGCAAATTCAAACCATATGGGGATGTCGTTACATACCTGATAGAATAATTAAAATAAAAATTATATCAAATGCTGGCAAACATGGGAGAAACCTGGTCTTTCATATTGGTGGTGTGAGTATAAAATGTGATAGTACTCTGGAAATAGTTTGGTAGTTTCTCTGAAAATTAAACATATACTTACTCTATGTTCCAGCAACTGTACTCCTGGAGATTTATCTCAGAGAGATGGAAACTCATGCATGCATAATAACATGTTCATAAATACATATGACACAACACACACACACATGCACACACACACACATATACCTCACAGTGGGTGGTCTGGAACTGACTATATAGATCAAGCTGGCCTGGAGCTTTGAAATCCCCTGCCTATGCCTCTTGAGTGCAGGGATTAAAGGTGTGCACCACCACGTATGGTGTCAGCTGTATTAGTAATAGAACAAACTGTAAACAACCAAGATGTCCCTCAGAAGTTAAGTGGTCAAACAAACTGTTGACATTCACACCCTAAACTGTTACTCAGCAATTAAAAGGAATATTTGCATAACAGTCTTAAAAATGACAAAATTAGAAATAGAAGGCAGAACAGTGGTGGTTAGGGGTTGGTGTGGGGATGGGAGGGGATGAGTACATTGTACAACTGTAGCATGAGGGACACATTTACTGTATGTGACAGTCCTGTGTGCTGGCTGTGCTGCATGAAACTACACGTGTGGTTGTACCAGCATCAATTCCTGGTTTTGATATTGTTCTGTAATTATGTAAGATTGAACTATAAGGTCTCAGATCTCTGATAGTATCTCTGCATGCCAACACTTTACCTCTAAAATTATTTTTAAGTTTTATTTTCTGATACAAGGCGTCATGTATTCCAGGCTGGTGTCAGACTTTGAATATAGCCCGGGGATGTTCTGTTTTTAAAAGCCAAGCTCTCAGGAGCTGCCTGTGCACAGGGAACAATGAAAGGCATGGACACCTGCTTCCAGGGAGTTCTGGCTACAGAGTCTCAGCGGCAGCTCTGGGAGGAGTTGATGCTGAAACCACACACCCTCTCGCAGGTGCATGCAGTAGGGATTACTGCTTCATCCATTACAGGAGGACTCCAGTCCAGAGAGTCAGTATCACTTAGGCCTCTGTTCCCACACCCCAGCCACTGACAATCCTCTCGGCTTGGGCATTGTCTCTGATGTGACCCTGCTTTGGCCTCCTTTTGGCTAACTCGTCTCTCTCTGTTCCTCTGCTCCCCAACCAGACTTCTCCAGATTTTACCCTGCCTGGCCTATGTCCACCTCTCCCTTGACTCTCACCTCATCATCCCCATGAAGATGGGACTCTTTCCACTTAGCTCTGGGCCCTGAGTGCCTAAGGACTTGCTTCACCCATCACTGATGCTCTGTGGTGACCATCCCAATCCTCTAATGGCTTTTCTTCCTAGGTAAACAACAGACTAGTGGTTTAAGATTTATTTTCAATTTAAAAATAAATATGTGTATTTGTATTGGCACACGAGTGCCAATGCCACTAGAGTCCAGAAGAGGGGGTCAGATTGCCTGGAGCTGGGGTTTCAGGTACTGTGGACTGCCTGAAGTGGGTGCTTGGTACTGAACTCAGATCCTTTGCAAAAGCAATAGGAGTTCTTAAGGTCTGAGCCCTCTCTCCAGCCCCTAATTACCATGCATGTGAGACTCCTTATTCTGCAACAATTGCCTGACTTTTGTCAAATGTTTTCCAAAGCTTATCTCCCCTCTCCAGACATTAATTATCTTAAAGAGTTTAGTTGTTTACTTTTATTTGTTCCCAAACTTGCATTTGATTATCATTTCCTCTCACTTAGATTCAATTAAACAGATTTGACAAAGACTTAGGGTTATCATTGCTGTGATAAAATACTATGACCAAAAGCATAGTATAGGGGTGTTATTTGGCTTTCACCCCCACACTGTTAATCACTGAAGGAAGTCAGGACAAGAACTCAAACAGGGCAGGAACCTAAGCAGAGCAGGAACTTAGAGGCAGGAACTGATGCCATAGAAGAAATGGCTGGGACCTCCCCCATCAACCACTAAGAAAATGCCCAGAAGTCTCATCTACAATCAGATCCTATGGGGACATTTCTCAAGTGAAGCTCCTTTCTCTTCAATGGCTCTAGCTTGTGACAAGTAGACATAAACTAGCCAGAACAAACCACAAAAGTGATACCAACCTGTGGTGGTTTGAAAGAGAATGGCTCCCATAGGCTCAAATATTGGTTATCAGTTGGTGGAACTGTTTGGGAAGAATTAGGAGGTGTGGCTTTATTGGAGGAGGTGTGTCACTAGAGGCAGACTTTGAGGTTTCAAAAGCCTGTGGCAGACCTAGTCTGTCTGTCTGTCTGTCTGTCTGTCTGTCTGTCTGTCTGTCTGTCTCTGCTTCCAACTTATGGGCAAGATGTAAGCTCTCAGCTATTGCCTGCGTGCTGCCATGCTCCCTGCCATGATGGTCATGGCCTTACCTTCTGAAACTGTAAGCAAGTCCACAATTAAATACTTTCCTTTCTAAGCTGCTTTGGTTATGGCATCTCTTCACAGCAATCATAATTAAGACATATCCTTTCTTAGTAAATTACACCAAAAGGCACTTAATATGTTAGTTGATTACCAACACCCACTGGTAGTTCTGTAGAGTAAAGGAATGTGACAATTCTTACTAGACTTGTGAGTCCTTAGCTGATACTTGAGTAAACAAACACATAAACAAATAAATGAGAAGCATGAATTACAGCGGTCTGTATTGAAACCAAAAGACATAAGTTTGGCAACATGTGCAACTTCTTATTAGTCACCCTTATTATCCGTGTCATTATTTGGGAGCTGGCTGGCAGGACAGAGAAAGCCTCACTCGCCACAACCGTCAGTTTCACAGGATCTAGTATTACCCAAAAGACAAGGCTATGAGCATGTGTCTGAGGAGTCTCTAGACTGAGTTGACTGAAATGGGAAGACCCACGTTAGCGTGGGCACCACCGCTCCATGAGCTGGCTCCCAGGGAGGGGCTGTATAAAAAAGATCATGTGAGACTGCATCCACATCCATCCCAGCTTCCTGAATGCAGGTGCAGAGTGACCAGCTGCCTGTAACTCCAGCTCCTATGCCTCCCACATTACGACAGAATGTACCCTCAAACTGTGAGCCAAAACAAACCTTCCTTTGCTTGAGTTGCTCTTCTCAGGTACTTTGTCATAGCAATGAGGAAAGTAACCAATGCACGGACTGAACTTCTAGTCCCTTTATATTACTGGGAGTGAGAACGTCACCGCAGTTGTGGGGCAGGGGCAGGAGACCTATCTAAAGATGGTCTGAATGTCAGTGAGATGGCCCGAGTTACATAGGGAAGGAGGGCTGCCTTAGGTGACCACACAAGTAACTCAGTCTTGAGTTCGGATGTGCTCTAACCCTGAACACATGATTCAGCCAGGCTAGCTTGGCGGGAGTTCTCACCCCACCCCACACCCCACCAGATTCTGTCCATGGGCTGGGGCTGGAACTGTAGGTAGCAACCTCCATGAAAACTCCCAGGACCAGAACTGGAGCTCCATTAGGGTTACTGCCTAGAACTTTTTCTGGTAGCTGGCACCAGCAGTGTACTATGGGGTTTGGATTTCTGGTCTTTTGTTTGTTTGCATTCTTCTAATCCCCACGCATACATTGTGAGTCAAGTGCAATCACCCGAGGGTGTCCACTGATGATATTCTCTCTCTCTGTCTCTCTGTCTCTCTGTCTCTCTGTCTCTCTCTCTCTCTCTCTCTCTCTCTCTCTCTCTCTCTGTGTGTGTGTGTGTGTGTGTGTGTGTCTTGTGGCTCCTGTGGGGGACATAGCAGGTAAAGTCCAATGTCCCTGGTCCTCCTGCCATGAGCATCACTTCCACATTCAGCTCTGTGTTCTCTGAGCACAGGAACACTATGGGGCAAGGATGGGGCATGACTTGGATTTTAGAAATATTACTTCCATGGTGGGAGGGATGGACTATTTTGGAGAGAAAAGATGACAGAGTAGAAAGTGTTCAATAACTCTTCTGTAACAGGCCAGGCTAGAGATGGAGAAAAGAGTGTACAAGGCAGGAGGGGAAGCAAAGACTGGGCCCCGGAATTGAGAGAGTGATGGGTGGGAGGACCAGCCACTTCCAAGAAGGCTCAGAATGCACGTTCCAAGAAGGTTCTTGGCTAGTTTCCATCACTTTGCACCAACCTGAGCTTTCCCAACCTCTCATTACCTTTGTTTCCATATGCAAGCCATTCTCTATTATGAGAAATGCCTATTCTATTCCATGTCAATTATATTCTGTGTCAGGCCTTATGCCAACACCCTGCAGTTTCTACCCATCAAGAGTGTAAGACTAGGTCATGACCAACTCATGCCCAAGACCTCAAATTAATTATTTACCAGGTAGATAAGAGTGATATGTCCATCCTAGAAAGAAGACTGTTGAACTCAACGTGACTAAATAATTAAACTGTCAACAGAGAACCTCTATCTCAACAAGTCCCAGCTCTAGCTTACATGGTTCTAAAAATCTTTTCACTACATTATTTGTGTGTGTCTATGTGCACATGCACTTTCATGTGAAATTTAGAGGACAACTTAAGGACATGGGTAACTTCCTTCTGCCATGTGGCTTCCAGGCTTGGCGGCAAGCACATTTACCTATAGCCATCTCTTCGGTCCCATTAATTGGTCTTGAGATGTAAAATCCAACCCCAGTCATTTAGTGATTCTGTAAAGATACCCTGAAGCTCATTCATTCCACTGAAAGCTGGGGGTGGGGTGGGGTGGGGTGGGGTGGGGTGGGGTGCAGGTCCAAGCCACTGTGACAGGCCTGGAAGTGAAGGCCAGCAGTCCCAGCTACTCATGAGGCTGAGGCAGGAGGGCTGAAAGTATAAGGCCTGTCTAGACTACCAAGTGAGTTCAAGGCCACACTAAGAAATTGGAATATTTTTTAAAAAACAGAAAGAGAACAGGGGGTATAGCTCAGTGGTTGAATATTTATCTAGCATACATGAAATCCCAGATCTAATCCCTAGTGACCCCCAGTCCCCAAATCCAAACCACTAAAGAATTTAAGGTAAACAGGCAATTGGGAACCTAAAATTAATGCTCATTTTATGAATTAGAAGTTCATCAATGGACAATAGCATTCTGAAGACCATGGCCTAAAAATTCAGAAAGTGAGAGGAATATTCAATTATTTAAAAAAAATCATGGAACCAGTCTCTCTCTCTTAACCCCCCCTTGAAATATCTCAACATATTTTCACTTTATTTGTGTGTGGTGGTGGGGTCACAGCATTCGTGTGGAGGTCACTGGACAACTTCTAAGAGTCCACTCTCTCCTTATTATATTATTAATAAGATATAACTCATATACCATAAAATTAAATTCATATTCCATAAAATTCACACTTTTTAAATTGCACAAGTCAAGGGATTTTATTATGTTTACAGAATGGTACAATTATCACAACTACCCAATATTTTCAATTCCTCAAATGCCACTGCCTTAGTGGTTATTCCCCAATTACATTTGGTCTCCAGCACTTGTCAATCTATTGTTCATCTCTGGATTTGTCTATCCTGTGCATTTCACATAAGTCCAACACTACAATGTGTGGCATTTTGTTTGAGGCTTCTGATTAACAATTTAAAAAATATTTATTTTATTTTTACGTATGTGTGTATGTGTGAGGGAAAGGGTTGTTGGTGCCCAAGGCTAGAAGAGGGCCTGGAGCTGGGCTGCCTGACATGGGTGCTGGGAACCCAACTCAAGTCCCCTGCAAACCCAGCAAGCTTTCCTAACTGAGCTACTTCTCCAGTCTCAGCACTGGTTCCTAAGGGACCCTCCACATGAGGATGCATCATGATTTCATTCTTCTTATGACAAAATATCCCATTCTGCAGACATAATGCACTTACCAGAGATTTGGAGTCTTTCCAATTGGGGCCATTTTGAATTATGTTGCTACAAATATTCACATATACAATTGTTTGAAAGTATGTTTTCATTTTCCCAGGAATAGATCTGGAAGAATTCCTGCTCACATGGTAAATCTATGTAATCCCATCTTTTTTGTGGAATCCCAAACTTCTTTCCAAAAGGGCTGCTCAAGGTTACTAGGCTTCCAATTTTTCCCTCAAATATTCAGCCAGTCAAAATCTTTTAGAAATTAAAAAAAAAAAAAAAAAAAAAAAAAAAGCGAATTAAGCTATTCTTTGTTTCCCCTTATTCTTTGATTTAATATAGGTCATAGTTCCCCAGTAATACTTATAATGCCAAGATGTCCTCCTACTCCAGGGACTGTAGCAATAGGACCCCTGATGCGATGGTCATTTAACAACCAAACTCGCTAAAGATGCCTTTAAAGATCAGTGTCTGGCTGGGTAAGTCAGCCCAAATCTCAAGTCCTTCATCTGCCCTTTGTTCTTGATATCCTTCCAGAGCCCATCAGGTGGGGACAGAGTGCTCACCTTTGCCTGTTCAGCGTATCAAGTTGTGTGTGTGTGTGCGTGAGAGAGAGAGAGAGAGAGAGAGAGAGAGAGAGAGAGAGAGAGAGAGAGAGAGAGAGAGAGAGAGAGAGAGAGAGACTCTCATGTAGCCCAGCTCAAATTCCTTCCATAGTAAAAGGTGGTCTTGAACTCATAAACTTCCTACCTCCACTTTCCAAGTGTTGGGCCTGGGCTACCATCCCTAGTTCAGGTCATTTTTAGTGAGAACTTACTTAGCTCCTTTTCCCCTTGAAGCCACTTTTTCTATAATGTGATACTACAGAGGTCACATCCTAACTCCATACATTAGAATCCAAACCATCAATCAGCTTCCCGGACTCCTTTTTTTAAAGATGGGAACTCAGTATGTAGCCCAGGCTGGCCTTAACCTCACAATCCTGCTGCATTGGCTCTCAAATACTGGGCCAATGGTCATGTACCACCCTGCCAGCCTCCTACCCTGACACCTACAGTTAGCATAAACATCACTTTCTATCCCCATCTGAGGTGAAATATACACACAAAACCTCCATGAGTCAGGAAAGGCTCAACCATGTGACAGTTCCACAGAAGGTCCCCCAAATACAAGGGAAACCAGGAGTCTGACAAATGGTTACATGAATACTCTAGCCCTCCAGTAGACTAAGGTGACTCAGTGTCCCCACTGGCCTGAGGGGATGGCTACAGGAATTTGGTAGGACCCAACACAGCTTTGGGCCCTTCCATGACATTGCTGAGGAAGTCCATTATGACCCAGCCCAGCTTCTTTCTTCCCTATGCTCCAGCAAACATTAACTCACCATGTTCCACCCTAGCCCCACAAAGCTTTCCACTGTTGAAAAGAATTTGGGATTACCCAGGCGTGGTGGTGCAAGTCTTTAAACACAGCACTTGCAAGGCACAGGCGGGGGTGGGGGTGGAGACGGGGGTGGGGTTGGGGGCGAGGGCGGGGAAAGAGGAAGAGGTAGGTAGATCGCAGTGAGTTCGAGGCCAGCCTGGTCAACATAGTGAGTTCTAGGGCATCCAGAGCTGCACAGTGGGAGCCTGTCTCAATAAAATAAGATTGGGGTCTGAGATTTTTGAATTGTTGCTCTCTCTCCACAGGGCATACCGCATTGAGAGGTTAGATTTTCTAGACCCTATCACACTATGTCCCCAAGGACAGCACAGGCTCCCATTCCTATCTCCACCTCTTAATCAAGTGGCACAATTTACATAGCAACTACAAAAAAAAAAAAGGCCCCTGAACTCAAGGGTTAGTCTATCCCTCTATTCCACCCAGTTTGCAGAGGGGACGGCACTCACAGCAGTGTGTGATGACACTGAAGGGCTTGGGACCCACACTCCAGATCTACTTTCTGCCGTCATTAACCCGGAAGGGACAAAGAAGGAAGTCTGCTCTGGCATCTAGGGTCCCGGCCCTCCTGCCCTCTGGAGGTTTCTGCTTTCTGATGATCATTTGAAGAAATACGCTAAACACGGTGGCAGATGTAAGGGTGCCTGGGTCATATGTCAGTCACATGACATAGGATTAACCAATTAAACATCTCCTAGAGACACGCAGCCCATTCTTTTAATCCCTTCAACTCTGTTTCCACTATGCTGGAACTTCTGTGACATCCCCAACTCCCTGGTGAAAAGGGATCTCTTTATATAGGTCTCATGATGTCATGTTTAAATTCTCCAGTGGGTCTTCTGACCTGCACCGCAGCCCTCGTCCTTAGACATCTGTAGAACCCCTATCCACAGACTCTGAGGATGCTTTGCTTCTATGTAGAGATCTCTTCTCACTTCAGGGTTTGCTCCCACTTTCTCCCCAGCTTCACCAATCTCAACCAAGAAGCAGAGCTTCAGGGGGCTGGAGAGATGGCTCAGTGGTTAAGATCACTGACTGCTCTTTCAGATGGACCTGGGTTCAATTCCCAGTACCCACACAGCAGCTGACAACTGTCTGTAACTCCCATTCCAGGGGACCCTTACACAGACATGCGAACATGTAAAATAAAATAAATAAATCTTTAAAAAAAGAAGCAAAGCTTTCCAACCTACAGATCATGGGCCATATTTGAATAGCTTGACAGCACACGGATGTTCTATGAAAAGCCTCACCACACATCTAATAACTCAAATCCTGTCTGATTCTAGAAGAAAGTTTTCACGTTATAAAGCACAAGGCCACCTCCCAGCCACCCACAGCCCTAGTTTGTTATGGGTGAGAACTTGGCAGTGTCTTTCCAAGAAGCAGTAACATTGATGTAAGGCTTTGAGATAGGAAGATAGCAAAATCCTGGTAAAACCATATATGTATTATTCCAGGGACATTAAGGCCTCATAGAAACTGCCAAGATCAGCGACAAACCCAAGCCATTTGGTGACTTTATTTTATAATATCGTGTAAGTTACAGAATGCCAGATTACCCTAGGGCAGCATTTCTTAACCTGTGAGTCCCACCCCTTTGGGGGTCAAAGGACCCTTTCACAGAGGTTGCCTAAGACCATTGGAAAACATAGATACTTACAATATGACTCATTAGTAGCAAAAAATTACAGTCTTGAAGTAGCAATAGAAACAATTTTATGGTTGGCAGCCTCCACAACACGAGGAACTGTATTAAAGGGTCACAGCATTGCGCTGTGGGCAAATGGCAGCCAAAGGTCTTGTCTCCTGCTGCCACCTACTGTTTGTAAGAAGAAAGTACAAATGCCCCAGAGTTCAGAGCCCGCGGAGAGCTTGGAAATTCTTCAGTTCAACTTGGCTTCACAGATAAAAGGAAACTCAGACTGGAACCAAGGTGTCCTTACTTCTCTCTCTCTCTCTCTCTCTCTCTCTCTCTCTCTCTCTCTCTCTCTCTCTCTCTCTCTCTCTCTCTCTCTCTCTCTCTCCACAATTAATGCCACCAATGCGTCCGGCAGCAAAGGCCAGCGTACACAAGTGCATGAATTTTCTTTCATTCAGTCGAACTTTTCCAAGGAACTTCAGTCATGTGTGACTGGGTCAGGTCACCAATGACAATGAGAGCTAGCCCAGAGCATTCGCTATGGACCCGGTACTATGCTCAGCACTTTATACCTCGCTGGATTCTTCCAGTCCCCCTGAGGACATTAACAATTGGTATTCCTATCTTACTTTTAAGGAAACTGAGGTTTAGAGATGCTGAGAAACAAGTCACATGGCTGCATTTTGGCAGAAAGAGAATTCCACCGAGTCTTCACTGGTTTAGTCTGTGCTCTTAACCACCATTTTGTAACCACACCGAGTTTGCTATCTGTAACTTGACTTCCACATGAAGGTTTCAAACTAGAAGAGGCCTCGAGAGTCTATCCACTTACTAACTTTTTTTTCTCCACCCCAGGCAGATCTCCCTGGATCCACTGAACTGATCTATTTAATAGCCACAGTTCCCAACATGTGGTTCTCAGAACAGCAGCTCCAGCATCATGACGAATCTATGGATGCTTATATCTTGAAATCACAGCTTCTGTAACACTGAACAATAAATTGCTGCTGCTTACAAATTTATCATTTGAAGCTATTACGTCCCAATAGCAAGCACTAGGAGACTCAGAAAGTTGGAAATACTGAAAGAGACTGCAGGTACAAAGAAATTGGAATAGCCCCCTGTATCTTATCAGACCACCATGCTTTAAAGTTGGAATTCAACAACACAAATTGCAGAAACCCTACAAACTCATGGAAACTGAACAATACACAATTGCTCCATTCCTGGACCAAGGAGGAAAGAAAGAAATTAAGGACTTCCTAGAATTCAACGAGAATGAAGACACAACATACCCACACTTATGGGACACTTTGAAAGTTCATAGCACTAAGTGCCCACGTGAAAAAACTGAATAGTCACACTAGAGAATTAACAGCACAACTGAAAGCTCTAGAACAAAAAGAAGCAAACTCACCCTGGAGGAGTAGATGTCAGGAAATAATCAAATAGAAAGCTGAAATCAATAAAGTAGAAACTAGGAAAACAATACAAAGAATCAATGTAACAAAGAGTCGATTCATAGAGAAAATCAACAAGATAGACAAACCTTTATCCAAACTAACCAAAAGGCAGAGAGAGATGCAAATTAATAAGATCAGAAATGAAAAGGGGGACATAACAACAGACACTGAGGAAATCCAGAGAATTTTCAGGTCATACTTTGAAAACCTACTCCACAGATTTCGAAAATTCAACAGAAATTGAAAATTTTCTGGATAGATATCACTTCCCAAAATTAAGTCAAGAACAGATAAACAATTTAAATAGACCTATAACCCCTAATGAAATAGAAGCAGTCATCAAAAGTCTACCAACCAAATTAAGCCCAGGGCCAGATGGTTTCGGTGCAGAATTCTACCAGAAATTAAAAGAACAGCTAATACCAATACTCCTCAAAGTGTTCCACACAATAGAAGCAAACTCTTTTTACAAGGCTGCAATTACCTTAATACCCAAGCCACACAAAGACACAACTAAGAAAGAGAACTACAGACTAATGTCCCTCATGAACATTGGTGCAAAAATACTCAATAAAATACTGGCAAATAGAATCCAAGAACACATCAGAGAAATCATCCACCATGACCAAGTAGGCTTCATCCCAGGGATGCAGGGATGGTCCAACATATGAAAATCCATCAATGTAATCCACCATATAAACAAACTGAAAAAGAAAAACCACATGATCATTTCACTAGAAGCTGAAAAATTCTTTGACAAAATCCAGCACCCCTTCATGATTAAGGTATTGGAGAGATCAGAGATAACAGGAACATGCTTAAACATAATAAAAGCTATATACAGCAAGCCAACAGTTAACATCAAACTAAATGGAGAGAAACTCAATGTGATTCCTCTAAAATCAGGAACAGGACAAAGCTGTCCACTCTCTCCATATCTCTTCAATATTGTACTTAAGTTCTAGCTAAAGCAATAAGAAAACAAAAGACGATCAAGGAGATACAAATTGGAAAGGAAAAAGTCAAACTCTCACTGTTTGCAGATGATATGATAGCTTGCATAAGTGATCCGAAAAACTCTACCAGGGAATTCTTACAGCTGATAAACACCTTCAGCAAACTAACAGGATACGAGATTAACTAAAAAAATAATCAATAGCCCTACTATACAGATGATAAAGAGGCTGGGAAAGAAATCAGAAAAACATCACCCTTTACAATGGCCACAAACAACATAAAAATCTGGGGTAATGCTAACCAAACAAGTGAAAGAACTATATAATAAGAACTTTGAGTCTTTAAAGAAAGAAATTAAAGAAGATACCAGAAAATGGAAAGATCTTCCATGCTCTTGGATAGGTAGGATCAATATAGTTTAAAATGGCAATCTTTCCAAAAGCAATCTACAGATACAATGCAATCCCCATCAAAATCCCAGCACAATTCTTCACAGACCTTGAAAGAACAATACTCAACTTTCTATGGAGAAACAAAAGACCCAGGATAGCCAATACAACCCTGTATAGTAAAGGAACTTCAGGAGGCATTACCATCCCTGACGTCAAGCTCTACTATAGAGCTATAGCCCTGAAAACAGCTTTGTGTTGGTGCAAAAATAGACATGTAGACCAATGGAATTGAATTGAAAATCCTGATATTAACCTACAAACCTATAAACACCTCATTTTTGACAAAACATCTAAAATTATACAATGGAAAAACGAAAGCATCTTTAACAAATGGTGCTAGCATAACTGGATGCTGACTTGTAGAAGACTGCAGATAGATCTATATCTATCACCATGCACAAAATGTAAGTCCAAATGTATCAAAGACCTCAACATAAATCCAGCCACACTGAACCTCTTAGAAGAGAAAATGGGAGGTACCCTTGAACAAATTGGTACAGGAGACTGCTTCCTGAACATAACACCAGTAGCACAGACACTGAGATCGACAATTAATAAATGTGACCTCCTGAAATTGAAAAACTTCTATAAAGCAAAGGACATAGTCAACAAGACAAAATGGCAGCCCACAGAATGGGAAAAGATATTCACCAACCCCACATCTGACACAGGGCTGATTTTTAAAATATATATACAAAGAACTCAAGAAGCTAGTTACCAAAACACCAAATAATCCAATAAAAAAGTGGGGTATAGAACTAAATAGAGAATTCTCAACAGAGGAATCTAAAAATGGCTGAAAGACACTTAAAGTGCTCAAATCCTTAGCCATCAGAGAAATGCAAATCAAGGCAACTCTGAGATACCATCTTACTCCTATCAAAATGGCTAAAATAAAAAACACCAAAGACAGTTTATGGTGGAGAGGATGTGGAGAAAGGGGTACACTCCTCCACTGCTGGTGGGAGTGCAAACTTGAACAGCCACTTTGGAAATCAGTTTGGCGGTGGTTCCTCAGAAAATGGGAATCAGTCTACCTCAAGATCCAGTAATGCCACTCTTAGGCATATACGAAAAAGATGCATACAAAGGACATCTGTTCAATTATGCACATTCACACAATAAGAACATCTGTTCAACTACATTCATAGCAGCATTATTTGTAATATCCAGAATCTGGAAGCAACCTAGATGCCCCTCAACTGAAGAATGGATAAAGAAGATGTGGCACATCTACACAATGGAGTACTACGCAGTGAAAAAAAAAAAAGAAAGAAAGAAAGAAAAAGAAATCTTGAAATTTGCAGGCAAATGGATGGAACTAGAAGAAACCATCCTGAGTGAACTAAACCAGTCACAAAAAGACAAACATGGTATGTACTCACTCATATATGGATTTTAGACATAGAGCAAAGGATTACCATCCTATAATCCACACTGCCAGAAAAGCTAGGAAACAAGGAGGACCCTAAGAGAGACATGCATGGTCCCCTGGAGAAGGGGAAAGGGACAAGATCTCCCAAGCAAACTGGGTACTGGGAGGAGGGAGAGGGAGTTAGGAGGAAGAGGAGGGGAGAGGTGGGCATGACAGAGCAGGAAGACTGAGTCAGAAAAAGAACAGAGGAGAGCATGAAAAGAGATAACATAATAGAGGGAGCCATTATAGGTTTTGAGAGAAATCTGGCACTAGAGAAATGTCCAGAGATCTACAAGGATGACCCCAACTAACAATCTAAGCAATAGTGAAGAGACTACCTTAAATGCCCTTCCTCAATAATGAGATTGATGACTACCTTATATGTCATCCTAGAACTGATAGAAGCAGAAGCAGACACCCCACAGCTAAACACTGAGCCGAACTCCTGGAATCCAGTTGCAGACAGGAAGCAGTGATGAGCAAAGGTGTCAAGAACAAGCTGGAGAAACCCACAGAATCAGCTGACCTGAACAAGGGGGAGTTCATGGACTCCAGACTGATATCTGGGAAACCAGCATAGGACCGACCCAGATTACCTGAATGCGGTGTTAGTTGGGAGGACTGGGCAGTCTATGGGGCCTCTGGTAAGCAGGCCCTGAGGAGCAGGAAGGGGATGGGGGTTGGTGGGGAGAACAGGGGAGGATGGGACGGGTGGGGGGACTTGGATTGACATGTAAAACAAGCTTGTTTCAAATTTAAATAAAAAATTATATAAAAAAGAAGTGTAAACAATTAAAAAAAGAGAGAGATGACTGGTAATCATTTACTGATAATCTACTACAAACCTACTATGGCCAGGATAAACAGTATGTGTAATGTGTATATGTTATATACAAAGTAGAATTCTGAATCTGAGAAAGAGTAATAATACTGGGACCTGGAGCACAGGTAAACCAGAGGTGAGAAGCTAGGCTGGTGGCATAGGCCTCTAGTCCCAGAACTTGAGAGGCAGAATCAGTAGGCTCACCACAACCCAAGGCCAGTCTGGTTGACATAGCAAGTTCCAGGCCAGCCAGAGCCACATGGGGAAAAAGGGGGAGAGAGAGAGTCTGTGAAATCAGACTTTGTAGATGGTGTACCACAAAATACCTAGAGCCAGTGAGGTGGCTCTGTTGGTAAAGATACTTGCCACCAAGGGTGGCAGGGATTGAGTTCCTGAAACACGCGATGGAAGGAGAGAGCTGACTTCCACAGTAGTCCTCTAGCCCCTCCACATGCATACAAAACAAAGTATTTGAAAAATTAAATCTGATAGCATCCGATACCTATTCATAGTTTCAAGCAAAAAAACAAAACAAAACCAAAAAAAACCCATCAAACAAACAAACAAACAAAATACCCTCAGGAAACAAGGACCTGGGTTTTCTTAACATTCCATCTTCTGGGAGACATACAGAGTAATTGTCACTGCAATCTATCAGGAACCCTAAGTTCATGGTGCTTGTGAGGGGCGATGCGACTCCTGATTCCAGGACTCGAAATCTGCCTAGGCTAGTGGGACACAGAACACAGAGGGTCCTTCTGTAGAACAAGACACTATGCTCTCTGTACATTTTCTCCTGCCCACACGAGGGCGCCAGCACTCATGGTATTCAAGGCCTATGCTGGAAGGATGAAATAACTGTAGTATTAAAGTGCTTAGGTGCAAGCAATTGGGGAACTCACAAATGCATATATCTCCTAGTCCACCAGCCAAGTGAAGGAGAATGAACCCACTTTATCTGTCTCTCTACAGTGTAGTGATGTTGCTATGATTCAATGGTTTTCAACCAGGAGACAGTCATGGAACTGAGGATGGAGTATCAGACCTCAGGAATGGGGGTAAGGGGGATACTGTAATTTGGAAAAAAGGGGGGACTTACTCTATTAAATTTTATATTTTGAAAATAGCTTTTGTTTCTATAATACAAATATTAAACAAAGGCGTAAGGTGGGTTTCCATGCTTAGCAAACAGAGGCTTGAATTTAAAATGGTTAGCTCCGCCTCTCTTTAATCAGTTTGTGATTAACAGAATGTGATAGAGAGCATCAGAGTGTGATGCAGAGCACAAGAGTGTGATACAAAGAATCAGAATGTGACACAGAACACCATAATGTGATGATACAGAGTATCAGTGTGATACAGAGCATCAGAGTGTGACACAGAGCATCAGAGTGTGATGCAGAGCATCAGAGTGTGAGGCAGAGCATCAGAGAGTGATACAGAGCATCAGAGTGTGATAGAGAGCATCAGAGTGTGATACACAGCATCAGAGTGTGATGCAGAGCATCAGAGTGTGATACACAGCATCAGAGTGTGATACACAGCATCAGAGTGTGATGCAGAGCATCAGAGAGTGATAAAGAGCATCAGAGAGTGATACAGAGAATCACGACCTCTTACATTTGTCTCTTCCTGCCTGTCTTTACTGACACCTCCCTGTTTCAGGCCCTTATTGGTCCTGCTATTATTATACACAGTTGTTATGAACTCAGGGGTAAGACCAAGTCCAAGGAAAGAGCTATTTTATTAGACCCAGAGCTGAGTTGAGCACACGGCAGAAGAGGCTGTGACCAGAGCCAACACCCACTCATTTGTTTTTGAGATGAGATTGTGTACATACTTCTGACTGTCCTGAAACTTATTGTGTAGATCAGGCTAGCCTTGAACTCAGGAGACCCACCTGTCTCCTGAGTGCTGGGATCAAAGGCGTGTGACACAACACCTGGCCACTCTCTGTTTCAAACAAAATCTTAGGAATTTGGGACAGAAGGAAACCTCCTTAACAATAAAGAACAAATACAAAAAGTCTCCCACAAATATGCTTTAGAATTTATAAGATCAGGCTGCAGTGATGTCTCAGAGCACTGGCTGCTCTTCCAGAGGTCCTGGGTTCAATTCCCAGCACCCACATGGTGGCTCACAGCTGTCTGTAACCCTGGTTTCAGGGGATCTGACACCTTCTATACCAATGCAAATAAAGTTAAGTAAATATTTTTAAAAAATTATAAGATCATAAAGCAATGGATCAATTCACAAGACATTATTAATATGTGTATGTAATAGCAAAAGTAAATATAAAGTCAAGAAATACCTGAGACTAAATCTAAGAAAACACATATAAGACCTTTACACTGATAACTACAAAAGTGTTAGTGGATTTGAAAGCGGGGTGTTAGTGGCACACGCCTTTAGTTTCAGCACTCAGGAGGCAGAGGCAGGCGGATCTCTGTGAGTTTGAGGCCAACCTGTTCTACAGAGCGAGTTCCAGGACAGACTCCAAAACAACCCTGTCTCAAAAAAAAAAAAAAAAAAAGTATTAGTGGGCAAAATTGAAGAAGACCTAGAATGCAGTAATATATCATGTTCTTGGATTGAAATACTCAATATATTAAGGTGACAATTCTCTGAATCAATACATAGACTTATCACAATCTAATAAAATCCAAGCATTCTTTTTGGTGGAAATTGACAAGATGTTTCTAAAATACATACAAAAATGCAAAGGACAAAGAACAGCAGTTGAGCTGACTTTAAGAAGGAAAGCCAGGAGATTTACTTAGGCTTCCAGATTCATTACAAGCTGGACGGGGCAGTACACACCTGGGACCCCAGCTACCTGGGAGCCTGAGGCAGGAGAATGCAAAGTTGGAGGCAGCCTAGGTAAGTTAGCAGGACCCTGTCTCAAGATAAAAAAGAGCTAGCGGTATGGTTCAGCCGTACAGCACTTGCCTATCATATATCCTTAAAGGGCCTGGCCTCAACCCCCAGCACCATTCTCCAGGCATCTTCGGTTCTAACAGGAAACAGAGGGCAAAGCAGCCCCAGAGAGAGCCCACCCAGCTCAGCAAGAGACCAGAGATCAGAGCAGGGCACAAAGAGCAAGGAAACCAAGTCTGACACAGCCTGATGCCAAAACTGGGGCATGGACTCCACTCAAATAGCCTAGGTCTGTGTTTGGGTCTTCTATAAACCAGTCACAAGGCACTGACTTCACATGCCTCAGTTTTCACATCTGTAAAATGGGGATAATAATAACCTACTTCACACTGACGGACAACATACAAAAGAATGCATAAATGAACATAACAAGTTTCCTTAAGTCACAACTGCTATTAGTGTTTTGTTTGTTTGTTTTTCAAAACAGGGTTTCTCTGTGTCGCCTTGGCTGTCCTGGAACTCACTCTGAAGACTGGGCTGGTCTCAAACTCACAGAAATTCACCAGCCTCTGCCTTCAAATTGCTGAAATTAAAGGAGTGTGCCACCATTGCCTGGCGGCTACTATTGTTTTAAGCTTTTCATATTCTGTGATCATTTAAATAGAGAAATTCATTAAACCTAAAAATATGCTGTATTTGTGTACAAGAGACCCCTGTCAACAGGAATGTACCCCAATTTTTCACTCTAGAACCCAAGGAGCCTCTAATGTTACTCCCTCCCAGAAGATTTTGCTGAGCCTTCCATCTGTATGAAAGCCCCTCTGTCCAGCCAAAGCCCCACACCCACCTCCCTGGTGTCCTCTCTGAACCACCGGCCAATGAGCACATGTCTGCGCTCGTCAACTCAAAAGCAAGGACATCATGGCTGTAGTTATTGTTGAACGCTCTATAGTGCCTTCCACAATACCCTCCGTCCAGGCCACCCTAAGGTCTGTTTGACCTGGAAACAGGTCCCACACTGGCTGATACTTTAAACACAGAGTGGCTACTGTTCTACAACATCTTTGGCAACAAGGAGCCACTACGACTATCACTGTGCCTGGGCATCACATGCTTCAGTCTGTGCTTCTTACAACCAGCGCAGGGACAGATGGGGAATGTAGGACTCAGAGAGATAACGTCATTGTCCGGGCCACAGTGGCTAGGGCGGGGCAGAGCTATGACTCACACACACACCCCTCTTGAAGCCATGTTTGGAGAGATGTGCGCCCCCTGAGTCGGGTGGGAATAAGCGCCTCTCTGCTCTCATTTCTTTCAGTTGCACGATGAGGGAGGGCTGGGTAGCCCCCTGGACTTCTCCCATATCTGCAATGTGTGAATTCTTTAAAAGGGAAGCTGCTCTGTCTGTTTTTATCCAGGGACTGTACTGGTTTGTTCTTGGGCGTTTCTTTCTCCATGAAGAGGTTGGTGCTCTCGGTTTCCATCACACAAATCCAGGAAGCAGGTCCCTCGAAACTGCCCTCTATAGAGCTCGGGTTTCCCTGTCTTCAGTTTCATGGCTTATGGTGGAGTCAACAAGAGTATACTTTGTGTTTGCACAAAACCAGAACACAAAAGAAAAGGTCCAGGCATTTCTGAGCATTCAGGAAAGAGTACCCTACACCAAGATGACAGAGTTCAGTTTTGTTAGGTTCTCTCATTGTTCAGCAAATATATCCCTCACCCACTGTTCAACCCAACACCAGCTCCATCTAACTTTCTCACTGCTGTGGGGAGAAAAATAAAACCCAAACTGTATTTTGTTAAACTAGAATGTATGCAATGAGGAAGGGATTGGAATTAAGGGAGCATCCACCCAACTACACTACTTCTGAATTCTGTTCTGTGATTCACAGGAGCCTGTAGGTTCTCCTTATACACAGCCTCACAAAGAAAGATATTCTCCCCCGTTCTGTCTGTCATTCCCTCTCACTTTATTATCCATCTGTTTGCCCATCTTTTAGCCTATATATCTTGTCCATCTATCCATCCAGCCTGCATCCTTCTATTCAATCTATCCTTTCTATCCATCCATCACGTATCTTTACACTTGCCCTCCTTCTGTGAGGCAGTCTGGACTGAAGAGGCAGTTGTACAACATGAACATTATGATTAGAATAAAGCAGACCCCGCTATCTACGTGGACATCATAGAAACTGCCAAGCACAAACTCTCAATTTATAACCCAACCGAGGAAGCAACTTATCTCTGGTTATATAACACTAGATTTTTCTACCTACTACCCAAGAAAGCACAAATGTGCATGAATGGAAACATGAGAAGAAGCCTGCATCACACCACTAAGAAATGAAGACATCGAGTCATGCTGCATTTCCACTCAACACCCTCCAGTGGGTCCATCACGTCTCAGAGGAAAAGCCCAACCTCTTGAGTCATCCCAGGAGCCCAGCATGGCCAGGCTGCCCATTGTCGAGCTCACTGACTGGTACTGGTGCGCAGAGTGTTTGCTCCCCAAACGTCGCATGTGCTGTTGCCTCTCAGTGTTTCCCTACTTTATGCTTTCTACTCTGATTGTTACTATTACTTGATCCATAGCAGTGAATCATCCAACCACAAAGGAAGTTGACATCTCTAGAAATGAATTACTGTAAGTAGCAGTAAGAGATGTCTCTAATCCCAAGAGTTGGGAGGTGGAGATGGGAGGATTAAGAGTTTGAGACCAGCCTCAGCCACACAGGGAGTTTGAAGCCAGCCTGGGCTATGTGAAACCCTATCCTAAACAAGCAACCAAAAACAAGCAAGCAATAAACAAGAATTTCCACAAGAACCCTGTTGATTAGCCCAGCAGCACTTCAAGGTTAAGGACCACTGATGTATTGCCTGGCACACTGTAATTTCAGAAATTAGTTAACATTAAAACCAATAAGTGGTTCTTCTCCCCCAAAGAACTGAGGTGATTTGTCCAAGAACACAACACAAGGGAGAACCAAGCTAGGGAGAGAAGTGGACTCTGATCCACACACTCAATCGATTTGTTCTAGAGACATTTACCGAGGGCATTCTTTATGTGAGGCGCTGTGCCAGGTACTGGGGATGCAGATGGGACCCTTGCCCTTAAAGAGGTTACATTCCATCAGGTGCCACAGACTTGAGTAACAGGGGACTCTCTTTGTTTGCTTTATTGCAACTGTGCTGAGGCACACAGGTGAACCGGAACTGTGAGACTGCACAAAGGGGACAAGTCCTGAGATGCTCAGGGAAAGCCAAAAGACATATTTCATCTCAACCCAGAGGACAAGCAAGTAAGGGGCTGGGGAAGACCCCAGGAAGGGGTCACGTGGCCTCTGTACCACACCAGGTTGCTTCTGCAATATCCTTTGGTCTCCTAGCGCCCTGTCAGCAAGGTGTCCAGGAAATAAGGATGGCAAATAGAAACACACAGCAAGAAAAATGTTAACGAATGTCAACTAGTCCAAGAGACTGTGCGGCACCAGGAAAACAGAAAAACAAACACGAGTGTTTAGGGTCCTGTACATTCATTAGGAAACCTCTTCAGCAATTTGTCTTTGCCCACAGCCTTCATGAAGACCACATCAGCCTAATGGCTTTGACACAGGAAGTGACCACAGTCCCCACACTTAGGGCAGGTAAAACACTGCAGTACTTTGATCAACTGCCCTCACCTATGCCCACGGCACATTCTAGACCTGACATTAAGCAGACAGGCTCTCACTCTTGTTCAGTTGTCTGAGACAGAGTATCACATAGCCCAGGGTGGCCTTGAACTCACTAGAGCCAAGATGAGCTTGAATTGTTGATCCCCCTGCCTCCACCACCACCAGGTGCTGAGATTACAGGTGTGTACCACATCAGCTTCATTTGATGCTAGGGATCGAATCCAGGGATTCGGGTGTGCATGGCAGGAACCTACAAGCTGAGCTACATTCCAGCCTTCGCTCTCAAATCTTACATTTTTTCTATTCCAAAGACCAAACACCCTCTCCCAGGCCCCTAATCTTGTCATATCCTTCTCAGTGTTTTTAGTTCATTCACCCACTATTTTATTTTGAACTAGTCACTCCTTCCTAAGGTAAAGTCATTTATTGTCATGCCAATCTGTGACTTCCACGGTATACATCTATCAGGAGAACAACCTTATGTCACTTACTCCCAGGCATTTGCTTTTAATTTTACTTATTTCTTTGTTTATTTATTTATTTAAATTTTTTTGGTCTGTGAGTGTTTGGCCTGCATGTGTGTCTGTGTGTCACATGCATGAGAAGGCCAGAAGTGAGCATCAGATCCACTGGACCAGGCTCACAACCGGTTGTGAGCCTCCATGTTGGTGCTAGAAATCCAGGTCCCCTGTGAGAGCAACTGGCGCTCCTCACTGCTGAGCCGTCCCTCTAGCCCCTGCTTGCCACTTTCTGTACTCTAGGCTGTGGCATGCTGAAGAAAATGATGCCACCATCGGGCTGGCTTTCCACACGGGTACCATGGCCTTCTATCTAGGCTGACAATCAAATCCACTCCCACTCTCCACATCAGACACCCAACATTACCCTCAACCATCTGTCTGTCTGCTGGCTTTCTTATATCAGGAGAATTATGTCAGGAGAAACGAGTGTAAACACGGGAATTCCATGCAATGCCAGGTGGGGGCTTTCAAATAGAGCCAGAGACAGGGAGAAACAGGGAGAGGGAAACCTAGATGAAAACAAGGAGAGTGCAGATGGCCTGAACTGTGAGAACATCTGAAACTTGTTCGAAGCCTGCTCCCACAGGGTCTCTGAGGCATAAAGAGCATATGAGGCTACCTACTTTGAGGCAAAAGGCCACATTTTAGTAATTAAATTGTTGAAGGAGTTTATCTCTGGAGGAAGACTCCTTCAGTCCTTGAGGGAGTGAAGGAGAGAGAGAGAGAGAGAAAGAGAGAGAGAGAGAGAGAGAGAGAGAGAGAGGTGGGGGGTATTTTGTGTGTGTGTGTGTGTGTGTGTGTGTGTGTGTGTGTGTGTGTGTGTGTGTGTGTGTGTTGATGGCATGTGAACCTACACAGGACAAGTGCTCGCTAGCTAAGCTGTTTCCCTAACCCTTTCCTAGTTTGTATTTTGAGACAGGGTGTCAATAAGTTGCCTGGGTTGGCCTTGAATTCACTCCATAGACCCAGCAGCCCTTGAACTTTTGATCCTCTTACATCAGCTTCCCCAGAACCTGGGATCCAATCCTGTGCCACAGGCCTGGTTAAGAGGCCAATTTCCCATGGGAGCACAGTCAATACTGCAGCTGGGGACCGAGGCACACATCACCACCAACAGCTCTTAGGACGTTCAAACCCACCACTTTCCCTGAACCACCTACTCTCTGTCCACAGCTGTGAACTCTCACCCCTGCACTCAATACTTCAATATCCCACCAACTTTAACTTGTGAGCTCCCAGACAGCAGGCATTCTTTCTTTTCAGCAGTGTCTAGCCCACAGAACAAAGCTGTCTGAGTGAATATTGTGCTCATAGGTGTTTCTAGAAGGAGTTTCCAGCCAGGTGGGGGAAGCATTGGTTGTTGTGGTCCTGGGGATTGAACCTAGCACCTCATGCATGTCAAGCAAGAGTTCTACCACTGAGCTACATCTCCAGGACATCCCCCTCTTAAATAGACAAGATGTTATTTTAGCCTTTCAGTAGATTGCACAGGTGACAAGCCAGCAGAGCCCTTAGAACTGGCCTTGGGCAATGGCCTCCAAATGACCTCTACTTGCAAAAGTCCTTATCTCCCATACTGGGCCCCAGCCCAAGATATGCTGCACAGAGGTACCACAGACAGCTCCTCCTGCTACTCTCCCTGCACTAGACAATCAAAAAGCTAGGCTTGGATGAACCTACCTGAGAGACATCCAAAGCCACTTGGGTGTCACTATCGGCTTATTTTTTCTCTTGATACTTTTGACCTAAGGCGCCCTTAGATGCTTACCATCTGGGAGAGATGATCTCCATGTTTTGAGCTCAGTAGCTCATTCTAGTTCACAAGAAAGCACAGTTGCACAACCAGAGGTGCTAAGTGATCTTGTCTGACAAACAGGAACAAACTTGGCAACACACAGCGCTTGATTCTACCCCTGGAGCATCACAGGCAAGATGCAAACTGGAGTGAGACCCAGAGCTAGTCCCTCAAGCATTAGCTTGAAGACCCTTGTTCTCTTCTTCTGTGGAGATGTGCTCTGTGGATGAGGGCTGTGCAGACCATGGAGTGGTGATCCCACATCAAAACTGAAGAGGTCCAGATGGCTAGGAAGGAATGTGAGACTCTGGCAATCACTTTCCTGTTGAGCAATGATCTACTGAGTAGGAAATCAATGCAGGGCACACAGGAACAGAAGTTTGTTCAGAGAAGGGACAGTCAACACAAGGAATGAAATCAAGGAAGGGCCAACTCATTTGCTGCAAACTCCAGTGTGAGGACCAGAGGGAAGGAAGCCAAGACTGGACCATAGGGAATTAACATTTTCACTTTATGTTAAAGCCAGCCAAGAGAGAGATTCAGAAAAGAGAGGGAGGGTTCTCTTCCCATTTATGTTTCTGAGGACTCTCCTCCAACTTCTCCAGGGACATTAGTTATCAAACCTGGAGTCTTCCGTGTACACATGTCTGTATGCCAATGTATGGGTATATGCCATGTGTGGGCAAGTGCCTACAGAGGTGTGAGGGGCATTGGATTCCCTTATGCTAGAGTCATGGGAGTAGTCTCAAATGGGTGTTAGGAACAAAAATCCAGCCCTCTGGAAGAGCAGCCAGTAGTTAACTTAAAAAAGAATTGGATGGAGAGGAAAGTATAATGTTCATATCTGTAAACTCAGCACTCAGGAGGCTGAGACAGAAGGATTGCCATGAGTCTTGTGGTAGTCTGGGCTGCGTACTGAGTTCCAGGACAGCCTGGGCTACATATGAAAAGCCTGTCTGGGAAAAGAAAAATAAACCCCAAAGCAAGTGAATAAACATATCAATAAGAAAAGTTACTAAAAGTTGGGTTCTGTGCAATGGAATTTGCAGTAGCCCTTCTGAATCTCATTTTGAAGCCCTGAGGTCAATTCCTTTTCAATCACCAGTCATTCAGCTCCTCAGAGCAGCATAGTTCCTGCAATTCAAAGGCTGAACAATGCAGGCTGGCTTCTTCATCAGCACACATCCATCATGGCGAGCGTGCCTTCCCGCCAGAAGGCACCAGTGCTCGCTCGCTCCGGGAAGGTGGGAGGAAGCAAAGGAAGCAAATGCAAAGGAGCAAAAGCATATCTCAGAGAGGAGTGCACTTGCTGCTGTGCCTTAGGGTTCCAGGAATAAAGCTTCCACTACGGAGCTGCTCGTCCGTCCGTCTGTCCGTCCATTCAGAAGCACATTGCCATCCCAGACCACAATGGGACTCTCATCCAGCAGCAAACAGGGGTCTCAGCTCCAGGCTGAGCTGTCTGCCCCTTAGAGACTTTTGTTAAATAGTCCACATTTATTAGAAATAATATACTCTCCCCCATTTCTGTTTTTTTTTTTTTTTTAAATAAATCCTAGTATTTTGGAACCTTCAGTAGATAATTGTAATGATTTCTATATATACAGTATCTCTCCAAAATTAATGTCTAAAAGAAAAGTAAAGTAAGGCTTAGATCAAGGTGACCTGGAATCTGTATAAAATCTGTCAACTCCGATGCCCTGGCTATCTTAAAAATAATGGAATATTTTTAATAAATGTAATGACTGTCTTAAAAAGTGTTTCGGGCTGAGTATGGTGGTGTATGCCTTTAATCCCAGAACTTGGAAGGCAGAGGCAGGTAGCTCTCTGTGAGTTCCAGACCAGCCAGGCTAGAAAAACAAATTCTTTCTTAAAACACAAAACCAGTGTTTAGAAAAAAAGTGTTTAGAAGCTGGACATGGTAGTTACCTTTTTTACCATCAGCATTTGGGGGCCAGAGGCAGGTGGATGACTATGAGTTCAAGGCCAGCCTGGTCTTCATAGTGAATTGCAGGTCTACATAGTGAGACACTGTCTTAAAAACAGAAAAACACACAAAAGTGTTTTGGTAATGTGGGTGATTTGGTTTGTTTTTTCTGGCACATAAGAGAAGGGGCAATGGTCCCCTGGCTGTTTCTCGGCTCTCCTGTGGCTGGGTTCTGAGTCACTTTCAGCCTGTCTCACTGATCTAGCCTATAAGACTGAATGGCTGCGGCTCTCCTTGGGTTCCCCAGATCCCATTCTTGAATTTTAAAAAAATCAAGCTGAGTGTTGGTGGCGTACGTCTTTAATCCCAGCACTCAGGAGGCAGAGGCAGTCCGATCTTTGCGAGTTCGAGGTCAGCCTGGGCTACAGAGTGAGTTTCAGGATAGGCTCCAAAGCAACACAGAGAAACCCTGTCTTGAAAAAACAAAAACAAACAAACAAACAAGTAAATAAAAGCAAAGCCAAGGAAAAAGGGGTTTTCTTATTAGATTTTTAACAGAAAGAAAAATCCCTCCTAGAAATTCACAGATGTTATCCACTTGGGTATCCCAAGTCTAGTGAAGCAAGTATCCAGAGTTCTGGCTTCTACTTTGTGAACAAGGACTGTGGCAGCAGGGACACAGCTGTTCCCCTTCCCCTTAGTGGGACACACTGCCTGTCAGCATGTCACCAAAGCCCTGCACAAGCCCAAGACTCCACCACAGCTCAAAACACCTTTCCAAACCGGCTTTTGCACCTGAGCTCCTGTTTCTGTCATGGCCCTGACACTCCCTCCAGTCTCCTTGTCACTATTCTGCAGGTCTCAGATTCACCGCGGAGTCCTGTCCTTACTCCCACGCCCAAGCAGTGTCCGTGTCACCAAGATCCCCTTCCTACTCCCAAGTTTTACAACCCTTTCCCCTTCCGGTTCTGACCTAATGTGCTAATGAGCTCGATTCACAGACTAAACAGCAAAATACCTGCCCACACTCTGCTTTTTTATGTTTCCTATTTGGAAAACTCACAGATGACCTCATTCATCCCAGAAGATATGCCAGCCCCTCATTTGGATCTTTAAGGTCAGCACAAGGGGTCACAATGAAGATGAAAGTGAACTTTAAAGTTAAAGTTAACCAGATGTGTGACATCTGGTTAATCTGATCCTAAAATAAAAGTGACAAAACAGAGTGCATATGGTTAAGAGTCAATAAAAAGATAATTTTGCGGGGGGGGGGGGGCTGGGGAGATGGCTCAGTCAATAAAGAGCTCATCATGCAAGAGAAACTGAACTGGGATCCCCAGGACCTGGGGAAATGGCTAGTCATGGTTGCATGTACCTGTACCTGAGTGCCAGGGAGGCAGAGGCCAGAGGATCACTGTAGCTGGATGGCCAGCCAGTGTGGAAAGCTTGGTGAGCACTGGTTCATTGAGAGATCTTGTCTCAAGACAAAAGGAGGTCAGTAAGAGAGGAAGACAACAGATATCAACGTTTGCCTTCTACACACACATGTGCACACCCACACTTCCACACATGAACACACACGCACACACACACACACGCACACACACACGCACACACACACACACGCATGCACACGCACACACACACACACACACACACACACACACACACCGTGAACACATATGTTTTATGCACCACTGACTCACACTAACAAACTAAGGCAATGGTAATTTTGGCTTTGCTGTTGTTCGTGTTCTTAAATGCACATTCAGATAGACAGGTGGGTGATGTGTATAAACGCCCTTGTTGTCAACCAGCTGATTTGAGTTCCTGAAACAAAATCCCAATTCTGTTGGGTGAACGAACGTCCAATCCACCCAACCCATGCCTTTTATAAGTGGATCCTTGTTGTTCCCTTCTAAGAGGAATTCAAGTACAAGCCTCTTTCTGTCTGTGCTCGTTCTTCAAGGAAGCTCTGTCCTTGGGGCGCAGCTGTGGCTTGGTGTAGATCACTTGATGAGCACATGGAAGACCCTCGGTGCTTTCCCCAACACCACAGGAAAAAAAGCCTCCACTGCAGCTCCAAGGTGTCATTTTATCTTTGGGAAGACCTTCCCCTATTGAGGCCACCAAGCCTGGCTCTGGCCTTGACTGGCTCTCCTGTAGCACACAGGGTTCCAGAAACTGCCTGTCAGGCTCACTTATCTTCACTGATGTCTGCACAACTTGCGAGGGGCAAAGGTCTACTGTGTGTCTTATATATGTCTTTATTAACTTCTTAGCTCATTCTCATACTCACCTAAACCTATAGCTAATAGCAGTCATCAGCTGCTTTCCCTTGTCCCCAGTTAGTGGCACGAAAGACCTGCTGGGTCTTGTCTTTGTCACAACATAGTTATCTTATTTCTTTAAATTTTAAGCACCAGAAATTCAAACTCAAGGCCAGGATTAAACAGAAATACAAGTTGCCTCTTCCCATATTGTGAAGGCTTTATGATTTAGCATCTTCATCTTCAAGACTTAGCTTTTCTTCATTTGATTTCTTTATTGGTTTCCACACACCGGCTATGCCATAGAAGAATTCCATGTACCCAAGGCACTTTCAACCTCTCAATTTGTCCAAGCAGCAAAAGGACAAAACAAAGCCTAGGTCACTGACTCAGGTTGGCAAAGTGCTGCCTGGGAACCATGTCTCTCCCTCCCTAGCGCTATGGCTGGGCACGGGCAGGCCTAAAGGCACTTCCAGGTTTCTGAACTACAGTTACTAAACCAGCTAGCTGGGTCTGCATCATTGCTGTAAGACCTCAAGCAAGTTCCAGAGACATCTGCACTATAGTACCCTCACCCAAACACTTCTGTGTTCCTAGGATTACTGTGAGAATCTCCTGAGTGATACCCACATGGGGTTAGTGCAATGTCTGACATAGATTGAGAGCTAGGCAGGACTGAGCTCTTGTTATTACTAATACTCTTTTCCAGGGCTTGGCCACCTATCAATGGTCTTGATGGCTTGCTGGAACACTTCCTAAACATTCCCCAAAGCTCTCTATTCAAAACCTTGGGCCAGCCTATGAATCAAGCAACTTTATTGTGTAGAAAAGAGTCCAGGAAGAATGGAACACAGGAATGCTGGGCTAATGCTTCAGACTCTCAAGATCTGGTAACTGCTTAACCTACAGGGGAGGCCATATATTACTCCTCTCTAATGAGACAATGTTCCCTTTAGGGGTCAAACAACACCCCTCTACACTACCATGCACACGTACACTAAATGTATATGTCATTAGGAAAAGTGCAAATACCTTCAGAGTCTACAGAGACCCTTCAAAATCAGATCACTGAAAGTGTGTCAGTCCTAAAATGCCAACTTCAGGATGAAATTCACACCACAAATTCAAAACCTCAGTACCTGTGCTTAAAGCACATTGCCTATTTAAAAAATCTGCAGTCCTTATTTCTGCTTGGTGGCTTGCTTTAAAAAAAAGTGTTAAGTAATTTGTATCCAAATGATCAGCAATCCTTTTTGATCACCCTTAAAACAATAACCCTTGCAGCACACTGCTAGATGCCGACCAGAGACAGAAAGAAGCAGGCTGTGGCTTCTTGAGAAAATCAAGAGAAGCAACACAATTTTCAAGGGGCAGAAAAACCAAGATGACACATGTATGCCATGTTCCTTTTACCCAGAGACTATAAAAATTCCCAGCTCAGGAAATGGTACTGATGGAAAACCAAAGGCCAGAGAAAGAGTGATGGTGAGGAACTCAGAGCACATGGGTCCTGGAATAATCTGCAGTTGGCTCCATCCATCCTCTGAGTTGACTAATGAAACAGGGAAGCTCTGTTTCCAGTCTATAGTTCCTGTCCGTAGTGAATACTGTCTCTGTTCCAAGCACAGTAGCAAAACAATAAATCAGGGTGAATTCAACGTAAGCACAACCCAGTCCAAAGGAACCAAACAGTTAGTACAATTCGATTCTCTGTGCTTCACCTACTTGCTTAACCGTGGGTAGACATGGTGGGGGAGGCTGCACATACACCATTAACCAGATGGCTTTAAACCCAGAGTGCCAACCCACTGCTATGGATAGACCCCAGAAACAAATATCCACGCAATGCACTATGAGTATTCACAGTATTACTCATGACAGGGGGAAAGTGAAGGCAACTCACATGACTATTAATAAATGTGCAGATGAATTGGGGCACAGCCGTACAGGGGGATATAATCTGGTGATAAATGAAGTGTGGTTATGCCCTCCTTCACTGTGAGCAGACCTTGAAAGCACTGTGTTAAGTGGAAGAAGTCGTTCATGAAGACCACGTGTTGTGTAGTTCCATTCATATGGAATGGCCAGAACGGGAAAATATATAGGGAAAGGAAGCCAGACTCATGGTTGCCAGGAGCTGGGGGCAAGGGAAAGCAGTGGATGACTGCTAATGGATATGGGTTTCGGGGAGAGTGAGGAAAAGCCAAATTTTAAGTTGATTCTAGAAATATTGCACTGCTATAAGAACATACTCAAATATTGGTTTGCATACTTTGAACAGATGACACATGATGTGTGAGTTATGTCAACAAGGCATTCTGTAAGCTGCATTTCTCACCCTGATACACCAAATAGATATTACGCAGTAGTTACTTGGAATGAGCTAAGAAGTTAATAGAGAAGTATATAAGATACACAGTAGACCTTTGTCCCTCACAAAGGAAAGTTCAGGAAACATTTCCAAATTGGCAAATAAAAGATTACTGCCAGAGCTGAGATATTACACAACTAACAGGGGGTGTCGTTCCTTCTGGAATGTGTGTGAATGGTGCTTCCCGGAGCCATCAGAGCAAAACATACATGATCACAGGGGTGGTTCTGGCTGGTCCTGAGACACTAGTTCCTCCCCCAACCAAATGCCCTCATTGCTTCACATTCTTCCTAGACGACAGCACATTACCCTCTCTCTCTTTCTCTCTCTCCCTCCCCCCGTCACACACACACAGACACACAGACACACAGACACACACACACATACACAGTGTATGTGTGTGTGTGTCTGTGTGTCTGTGTGTGTGTGTGTGTGTGTGTGAGTCAATGAATGGATATGTGGCAATATATCGGTATTTAGATAGTAGACTGTCAACCAAGCTACATGGTTCTTCAGCTACTGTGAACATTTGTGATGATCTCCACCCCACAGCCTCACTCTATTACCCAGATAATTAAGAAAGGGATACATTTTGTCTTGTGGCTATAAATGGACAGTCTTGTCTACTTATAAATAACCTTTCTCTACCTACTTCAAAAAGCCTTTCCTAAATTTATTAACTGTTGCCTTCTGTCTGCACTGGCCTTTCTGAACTGTCAATTAAATAGACAACTAATGGAGGATGTCCTTCTGTATATATGTTTCTCTTATTGGTTGATGACTAAAACACTGATTGGCCAACAGCCAGGCAGGAAGCATAGGCAGGGCTACCAGACCAGGAGAAGGTTGGGAAGAGGAAGGAGAGGGAGGCTGGAGAGAGATGCCACACTGCCTAAGGAGTAACATACCAGATATGGGTAAGCCACAACCATGTGGCAATACATAGATTAATAGGAATGGATTAATAATTAAGACGGAGCTAGCCAATAAGAGCCCTAGCCATCAGCCAACTGTTTATAAAGTAATATACGTCTTTGTGTGTTTATTTGGGGCAAGCAGCTGTGGGACCAGGCGAGACAGGCACTCCGATTACAGACAACTAGAGACTCAGGTCAGTAGTTAAGAGCCGGTCTTAGGGTTTTTATTGCTGTGAAGAGACACCATGATCACGACAACTCTTATGAAATAAAAACATTTAATTGAGATGGCAGCTTACAGTTTCAGAGGTTTAGTCCATTATTGTCATGCTGGGGAGCATGGGGGCATGTAGGCAGATGTGTTGCTGGAGAAGATGCTGAGAATTCTTAAGTCTTAACTCGAAGGCAATAGGAAGTGGTCTGGGACACTGGGTGTGGCTTGAGGATATATGTGATCTCAGAGCCCGCCTCCACAGTGACACACTTCCTCCTACAAGGCCACGCCTACTCCAACAAAGCCACAGCTCTTAGTAGTGCCACTCCCTTTGTGGCCCATTTTCTTTCAAATCACCACAGAGCCCTTTCTGCCCTTAGGAAAATCCACACTCAGTTCCCAGCACCCACATTAGACAGCTCACAACTGCTTAATTCCAGCTACAGGAGGACAGGGATCTGACATCCTCCTCTGGGCTCCTCTGGTACTTTATTCATGTGCATATACCACACACACACACACACACACACACATACACACACAATTTTAACAAACAAGATGCAACTGACTGCACTTTTGAGGTAGATATAAGTAGCATAGCAAGTACACGTGTGTGGAAAAAGTTGTGTTCATGCCCAGCCTGACCCACAGAGATGGAAGCTGCTGATATTCATGCAAGGATAACGAATTCTTTTTTTTCTTCCTCTCCCTCTTCTTCCTCCACCTCCTCCTCTTCTTTTTGGCTTTTTTTTTTTTTTTTTTTTTTTTTTTAACCTTTTCCTGCTAGATTTTCTTTACTAGCCCTGGCTGTACGGATGCTCACTCTGTAGACCAGGTTGGTGGTTCTGGGATTAGAGAAAGAGGAATGGTAAGTGCAAAAAGAAAGGAAGGAAGGGAGAGAGGGGAGGGGAAAGAAGGGAAGGGGAAGAATTTTATTAACATTTGAGTAGGATATCAAGGGGGGGGGGGAGAAAAGACCAAACCATGAGCCTGTTAGGATCCAGTTCAGGACTAATGCCCACAAAGAATCTGTTCTATCTAGTTTGGTTGGTTTCCTTCTCAGAGAGGAGTAGGGGGGCAGTGAAGTCAGACACACAAATACTAAATACTCACCCTAACTCTGACCTTTGCCCCAGTCCTTATTTAACTGTGCTTTTGCTGTTATTTTACTAATTATGATGTATTTATGACACTCTAATGAAGAAGCCCAACTCTTCTAAACAATAAATACCAGTGGAGCCCCAGATTTAATTATTCTCCTTTTAAATTTTCTTTTCAAATGATTTGGGAAAGAACAAAGAGAGGGTGCCTAATGCATTTCAGGGAGGGGCTGGGGGGGAGGGGAGGGGGAGGGGGAACGCTGAGGAACAGAGCACGGGTCAGAGCCTAGCTATTGTTCTCCAAAGTTGCTGTTGCTTCTCAGACTATTGTGTGAAGGGGCTGCTTCACAGAAGCTAGACCCACTTCCCAAGTCCTTGGTGCCAGATGCCTCAGATGCTCGCCACATGACCACATGTATCTCTTTACAAACATCAGAGTCTTAGAAAACAGGCGAACCTCACCCATTCCCGGGAGCTTGTGGAGAACATTCTCAAACATTTATTTCTGAAGTAAAATGTTCTAAACAACAGAGGGGCTGGAGATGGCTCAGTGATTAGAGCACTGGCTGCTTTTCCAGAGGACCCAGGTTCAATTCACAGCACCCACAAGGTGGCTCATGATCAGTTCGCAATATACATAATTTTTAAAAAAATTAAAATAAAAATCAGACAGCTCTTCCCACAGAAGCAGCCAATCAAATCTCCTAATTATACATAGCAGGAAAGATTCAGGTCGAAACTTGTCTTTTGCCTTCCAACTCTCCCTACCAACTTTAACAAAAAAGACTTACAAATTGCCCTTTTCTCATGGAAGAAGTTGAGTCTAGAGCTCCTGTGGGCAGCAGGGATGAAGGAGAGCAAGCTGCTTAGGCCACAGGGAAGTTGCTAAATGTCTTACTCAGGGTTTCTATTGCTTTGATGAAACACCATGACCAAAAAGCAAGCTAAGCAGGAAAGGGTTCGTTTGGTTTCCACTTCAGAATTGCTGTTCCTTTCTGAAGGAAGTCAGGTCAGGAACTCAAACAGAGCAAGATCCTTGGAGGCAAGCGCTGATGCAGGGGCCATTGAGGGTGCTGCTTACTGGCTTGCTCCACATGATTTGCTAAGCCTGCATTCTTACAGGACCCAGGGTCACAGCCCAGGGATGGTCCCACCCACCCTGGGCTGGGCTCTCCCCCACTGATCACTAATTGAGAAGATGACTTACAACTGGATCTGAAGGAGGCATTTCCTCAGCTGAGGCTCCGTCTTCTCTGATGACTCTAGCTTGTGTCAAGTTGACGCACCAGTTCACTAGATATGGCTGGTCCTCATTCAATATCCCCGATTCCCAATCTTGGAACACAGGACTGAAAACAGCATGTGTTCTACTATGTGACATGACTGTCATTCCTGTTGTTGTTTTGCTGCAGCTGCTGGTGATAAAACAGGAACCACAAAACTCAACAAAACCCATGTGGAGTTTATTGGGGAAAGGAAGCAAAGTGAGGGGGAGGGGGAGGCCAACTGGGAACAGAGGTAGAAGGAGAAGGGGAAAGGGATGAAAGGGGAAGAAGGGGAAGAGGAGGGGGAACAGGTGAGAGGTACTCACTTAAAAGGGAAAGCTTGCACATGAGTAGAGTCCTTAGGCAGCCATGCAATGCAGGGCATAGCTACACATCACAGGGCCCTTTGAGCTGTCTAAGTATCTGCTTAAATGCCAGTTGTCAGGAAACAGGGTCAGCATAATGCCTGAATCTTTACAACTCCCAGATGGGACTCTACCTCCTAACATGCCTTGGACAGTTACATTCTGCTGGGTGGATTGGAGGCCGCTTTTCTTTTCTCTCCCTTCTCTCTCTCTCTCTCTCCCTCTCTCTCTCTCTTTCTCTCTCTCTTCTCTTTTAAATTTTTTCAAGACAAGGTTTCTCTGTGTAGCTTTGTAGACCAGGCTGGCTTTGAATTCACAGAGATCCACCTGCCTCTGCCTCCCGGGAACAAAGGTGAACACCATCACTGCCCAGCTTGGAGGCCACTTTTCAAAGGATGGGCTTGGAGGGGAGTGGAGAAAACCCAGCAAGCGAGGCTTAGAGGGAGAGAAGATGGCCAGGACTGCCTTTTTTTTCTGCAAACGCCAGGCCCGTTTATGGAGGGTCAGGACTCAGATCACAATCACAGTCCTCTTGGTGTTTCCTAACAGATGTTGGGCTCCAAGTCAGCAGGCCTCAACTGTGCAGTTTTGGAGTGAAATCACTGGCTTTGGAAAGGAGGGGAAGTCAACAGTTGCTTCTGCCATGCTCTGAGAGTTGTGATCCAGAGCTGTGCTGGGGCTCTCTGAGACTTTTTTGTTTGCCTTTTGTTCTGTGTTGTGTTTTCAGCCTTCTTGTTTAGAATGAGCTTGGTTGTTCCCATAATATGAAAGAAAATGCTGGCCGAAGCTGATGGACGCAAAGGAAAGCAGCCTGCGTACACTGTCTGTCTGGCCTGGGCTTTTAGTTTGTGTTTTGAGGCAGGGTCTTCTTATATGGGCTTACTTCAAACTAACAATCCTCCTGCCTCAGCCTTCTGAGCACTGAGATTACATGTGTGTATACCAAGACTGGCTAAGCACGTGTTCTCTACCACATATATTATATGTGGTTCTCTTAGCACATATATTTTTATCTCTCTTATTTCTGAGAACAATTATTGATAGCCTCATAAATATATACATATACATTTACTCATTTATGCATATAAGCACATACCAATAGTACTCTATATTTGATAAAGGAGAGAGAAAAAGCAGGACAGTCATGTAAAAGTTGTTAAGTGAATACACTTTCTACAATTGAGCATTAAGAAAGACTTTGAGGCAGGCACAGTAGCCCACATCTGTAATCCCAGCACTCAAGAGGTTGACCAAGGAGAACCGAAGCCAACTGGGCTGCACAATGAAAGCCAACTCAAAGAAAAAGAAAAATTACTTTGAATATGTAGATGTCCCAAGCAAAGTCAGGAGTGTTTTGTATTCTGTGTGGTCTTGCACAGCCAATGGTCTCACTGCCCCAAATAGGGGGCCTGTCCTTTGGTCTCTGCGAATGGAAAACCCAATCCCATGTAGTGGAGGAACTTTTCCCAGACTCTCTGTCTTACTCCAGCCCTTAGAACTAGTTCGGATATATTTCATGAAAAGTCTCCTATATCTTTAATCCTCATTTACCTCCCGACCTCACAGGAGCTGCAGATTCACAGACACTGTCCCAGCTCCCCCACAGTTTCCACATGTCACACAAACCCCACAGCACATTCCCAGAGGCATTATCCTAGTGCACAAGGTTCTAAATGGAGGATTAAGAGATGAAAGGACAGAGCTACAGACCCCAATTCTTAATCTTCTGCTATGTCCGCCTTAAAAAAAAAAAGGAAGGCATTCCAGCCAACAAAAATAAGTAAAATTACATACAGAAAATATTTAAGAAATGAAAAAGATTAAACAGGCTTGTTTGGGGACAGTAAATGAAACTGACAACCAAATGCATCTAAGCATTCTTTGTAACTCATCTTTAACGAAGAAACACGATGATAGAAGGGCTCCACTTGGAGGGGGGGTATTAGATTTTGTTCCTACTAAGCTGGTTTACAAGAAGAGCCGTAACCTGATGCTCAGAGGCCGAGTCTCTCAATAATGGACAGCTCAGCATTTAAAATACCATAGAACACATAGTTGAGGCCAGCATTTGGAGGAAGTCACAGGACTGAGGCAAAAGGCACTGGAGTGTAGGAAAGGGTGAGGGGTCATCTTTCTGTGTACACAGCACGCAGTTTCTTGGACCTCATTAGCTCAGCAGCGTTCAACCCAAAGATATTCTGCTTTCAGGTTCAAACCCTGCCACCCTCACCAAACTTTCAACCCCTGCATCTGTAGAATGCAGCCCAATTCTTAGAGGTTTTCTGTTGGCACAGCTGCCCTCAGACTGTGTTGTTTGCCTGTGAGATTCATCACGTTTCAATAAAATAAAATGCTAACCATTTGGTATTGGATAACCAACTGGTGTGCAGGTCCTGGGGAAGACTTCTTCCACTCAGCATTTCTCAGTTACCTGCACTTCTTTAGTGTAGAGTTGAGACCTCAGGGGCTTTTTTTATCTATGTATTTAGGAACACACACACACACACACACACACACACACACACACACACACACACACACACAGGTCTATGTGATGACAATTAAAGAAAAAGAGGCCATGAGTCTGAAGGAGAGCAGTGGGCAGGGTGTGTTCATAGGAGGGGTTGAAGGGAGAAAAGGGAAGGGGGAAATAATGCAATTATAATCTAAAAAAAATAGAACATAATAAGAAGGTAAAATGCTAATATGGGGGTCATTATGTTGGGGGATTTCCAGAATGAAAATCTTTAGATACTATTGTTTAGCACTGATTAAGGAATAAGAGCTACTCAGAGTACTGTAGACAACACCAAAAGAGGACTGGGGAGATGGCTAAGCAGGTAAAGAATTTGCTGCATAAACACAAGGTCCAAGTTCAACCCTACAGAATCACATTAACAAAATGGTGAGGCTGAGACGGGCAATCCATGGTGCCTGGTGGCCTGCCAGCCAGCCAGCCAGCCTAGTTAGTTCCAGACCAGTGGGGGAGACTGTCAAAAAGCACAGTGCTGAGGAGTGGCTTAGCTGGTGGAGGGCCTGCCTGGCTCAAAGCCTGGGTCTGATCCCTGGCACAATGTAAACTAAGCATGGTGGCACACACTTGTAATCCCAGCTCTTAGAAGCTGGAGACAGAGGGACCAGAAGTTCAAGGCCATCCTCAGCTATATATCTAGCTGGAGATCAACCTACACCACATAAGACCCAGTCCAGAAGATGTCACATGAGAAATGAGACAGCAGGTTGAGTCCTGGCTTTAATATGTACACGCACCCACACAAACACACGCACATATATGCACACATATATGTACATCTCAAACATGCATACATACACTTACAGAAAACAACAAGAAAGTTCCCTACTGAATGTTTCCTGTGCTGTAACTTTTTCCTCACCATAGAATGCTAGGTTGATAACAACACCGATAACAACAACTGGCTACAGTTGATGTAACACTCTGGGCTTGTCCTCCAAAGAACTGTGAGAAAACTCAGCGCCACGACTCTGTTCAAGTGGTCTGCCTGTTGCTCTGTGTTCTCTATTTCAGCTCACAGTTTGCTATCCGCAAGACAAACTTTGCATCATGAGCTTCTACACATCCTTCATGCCTACTTATTTAGAGAACAACTTGGGGAAACAGAGTCTAACATATTCCACACTTAATATTTTACTTTGTTTGTTAGAACTTTCAAGTGCCAGCTACACTTGCTCCTTTCTTTTCTATTTCTCTTTCTCCTTCCTTCCTTCCTCCCTTCCTCCCTCCCTCATCTGTTTCTCTCTCTCCCCCCCTTCCTTCCTTCCTTCCTTCCTTCCTTCCTTCCTTCCTTCCTTCCTTCCTTCCTTCCTCCCTCCCTCCCTCCCTCCCTCCCTTCCTTCCTTCCTTCCTTCCTTCCTTCCTTCCTTCCTTCCTTCCTTCCTTCCTTTCCTCCTCCTCCTTCTTCTTTGGGTTTTTGTTTTTGAGACATGGTCTCTACATAGCTCTGGCTGTCCTGGAAGTCACTCTGCAGACCAGGCTGGCCTTGAACTCACAGAGATCAACCTGCCTCTGCTTCCAGAGTGCTGGGATTAGAAGTGTGCACCACCACACCTGGCTAAACTCATTTCTAAAAAGTGTGTAAATAGTTAGTTATCCCACAGAAGTAGAAATTGACCATGTTAAAATGATACTAAACTGTAAAGACCCTCTTGTCTCTGAGACTTCTCTGACCCTGAAGCCTCGTGTCTTCTGTGTATGCTTGCATACAACAGTGGCAACTCCTTTCGTCCATTTTATGTTGTTAAAAACAGTATCTCAGGGACTCTACCCCTGGGCGGTGATACAACAATATCTGGCCAACAGCTCTTCACCCAGGAGCTGCCCAGGAGCTCAAGCTCCTGGCAGAGACATGGCAATAGCTCCCGGGGGTGTGGCTGGTTGGTGCTGGTCTCAACCAGGAGCCATCTGGGGGCTCTAGCTCCACACAATGACCCAGCAGCAGGTCAACAAAAGCTTCTTGTCATGCAGCTGGCAGGGGCTAGCCTGGACTAGGAGCCCACTGGGGATTTAGACAGGGACCAGGACAAGTAGCAGCTACCCATCATGCCATGTGACTGGTGGGGGCTGGCCTCAACCTAGAGCCTCCCAGGATACAGGAACAGCCCACCCCAATATCTATCCCATCTGTGATCTGATGGAGCACAAGTGAGGGGGCCATGGTGGTGGTGGGGTCAACACTGGACCCAGGGCTGAGGATCGCCATGACACAGGGCAGCAACAGGGTATCCAGGAAGAGTCCCTGTGAGGGCCCAGACCGGATGGTGCAACAGAGACCAGGGACCTCGAACCTGACCTAAGAGTCTTTGCAATGAAAGCCTCTCGGGAAAGCTGTATGTAAAGGGTTTACCCCATGCCTCACTGTGTCACACTGCAGCTGCAGCTTCCACGGTGAGAGTCTCCCTTTGCCCCTCCCCCTTTTCAGTCTTAAATTTTATTTTGTTTTATTCTTTGTGTGGGGGGGGATGGGTAGGATTGGGAGGCATGGTGTAAAAGACACAAAGAATAAACAAAAAGAAAGATAATAATAATAAATAGGTTAAACCTTAAAAAAAAACAGTGTCACAAACTAGGTAACTTACAAAGAAAGAAATCACTCCTACTCCACCCATACACTTTTTACTGTGTAGCTCTGTCTGGCCTAGAATCTGCTATTAAAAAAAAAAAGTTTAACGCTAGCCTTAAACTCACAGAGAAATCTACCTGCCTCTATTTCCTGAGTCCTGGGAATAAAGGCACGTGCCTCCGTACCTGGCAGAAATTTGTTTCTTATAATACTAGAGTACAAGGCAAAATGGCCCACATGTGTGATGGCAGAAGGCAAAAGGGCCATAGGACAAGAGGGCCTAGTTTATAATACTTTATAATAATCCTACTTGATCCATAACTAATACACCCACACAATGTGGGCAGTCCCTGACCTCATCACAGTATCAGGCACCACCTCCTAACACCGTTATGTTGGGGATTAAGTAAATAAGTTTAAAAAATGCATAATGCACAATTCAGAAACTTGACAATCCTAATGCTTGGATCAGCTTATTTAATTTTTTTTTTTTTAAACCATGTGTGTCTGTGTGTGAAGCCAAAGATGTTTGATCCCCCAGGAGAGAGTTACAGACAACCATAAGCTGCCTGATGTGGGTGCTGGGAACCAGACTCAGGTCCTCTGCCAGAGCAGTCCACACAGAACGCTGAGCTATCTATCGCTCTAGCCTCCCGACCTGCTCTTAGGGAGCCATACTAGAGAACTCACAATTAGCAAACAGTAGTTTGTGGTGCTGGCATTGCTGGCAGCCATCACCTGAATGATAGGACATTTGTCCCTTTCAGGCACATAAAAGTGGGTGTATCAGGTGAACTAAATTCTGCCCTAAATGTGCATGCTAATTTTCTGCACATAATGGTTCACGCCTGTAATGCCCATTCAGCAAGCTGAGGCAGGAAGGACACCACGAGTTTGAAGCTAGCCTAGGCTGCCTAGCAATAGTGGATTCCAGGCTAGCCTAGACCACAAAGTGAGAACGAGACTCTGACCCCTGCCACACACAGTGCTGTCTTTGTGATTGTCCCTGCATACATGACCTGACTAGTCCTCAGGTTCAAACCCTGGCAGAGGTAGTTCTGGGTTACAGAGATTGGGAAACAGTAGTTCTAGCAGGTACCATCAAGAAGATGCTCCCTGTACTTTCAAAAGCTTCTATTTCCACTAGCGATGTGTAGAAACGTTGTCTCTACGCAGAACACTTCCCCATCCCCCAACTTTGCTGAATCTTGTTCCAAATGAATCCCAGCATCTTCTGATATCGCTGCACCTTGTGGCTAACAGCTAGCTTCCCAAGGGGCTGACTGAATCTTGTCATCTAAGCTGGGTGTTGGAGTTTGGCTCCCACTAGCCTAGCTCACCACCTCATGTCCACCATGCGAATTCAAATAAGGATTTGCCTTGTCTTTTATATTCTAGAATTCTTCTCCCTTAAAGTGACCCACGCCGGGATTTGGATCCCAGAGAGATCATGCCCATGTGATCATAGAGACCATGTGATCTCCAGCAAATCAGAGAACTTTTCTCAACCCCAGTTTGGTCACTGATAAAACTGAGATAGTGTTGGCTGTGGTGGTGCATATGCCTACAATTACAACTGAGGCAGGGCAATCATGAATTAGAATGAAGCCTGGGCTACAGAGGGGGATTCTATTCTTTAAAATGCTGAGACAACATGCTTA